>WBMZ01007491.1:0-234250 GCA_013400975.1 Atrichornis clamosus
AGCAGCAGTGACCTTCTAGCCTTTGTAAAAATTAAACCTTGGAAGAGGCTGACAAACTGCTCCTCCGAGGAAATGAGATAAGATGGAGGCTCGGGCTAGCGCTGGGATTAGCTGTGTTGATTAGGTCTGCCCTGCAAGTCTGCAGGTCTGCAAATATTTTACTTACATGGGGACAAAGTGAATCGTGAAAGCCCTCATGTTTTTAAGAGTATATGAACCCCTGTATGTCAGAAATAAATTTGGCTTTGCTTGTACCCCGTGAAGTCTGTGTCTCAATCGCTGCACAAACCCACGTTTGATATTCTCAAAGCACAGCTGAGAAAAGCCGGTGCCGGTGTTGCCCTGGCACTGCTGTGCTCATAAGGGATGATAAGCTTACAGAGATTGATAACTTGATAGCTTTATAGCAGAATGTGCAGCCCATCCCAGGGACCTTCCCCAGCCACCCAGAGAGTTGGGAGAATTGTTGGTCCTGGGGCATCAGTGATCTGAGGAGGAAACTATGGAGGAGACACAGGCTGCTGCTTAGACAGAATTATGGGAGGTGTCTCCCATTTCCACCCTCAACATAAAACCCAGACACAGGAGCCGTAAATGCTCTGCATGCAGCAAACTTGGGAGGAGTGACTGCAAACACTATACCTGCTGCTTAGGCAGACCTAAGAGAAGGTTTCATGAAGCAAAGGACTGATCCAGGGAGGTGGGATGTCCAGGGAGTGTCCAGACACTCACAGACCCAAGGGTTAGGGAAGGTGGGTATGGGTGTTGATCATGGTTGGTGTTTTGGCCACAGGTCTTGTGATACCTTCTGTTGTTCCCAGACATTGCCCACAATTCCAAAAACAACTAAAATGCCAACATCAAAATTCTCAACCTCTCCTCCTAACACCCACAGCTCTGTTTCTACAGGTCAATGACTGCATTAGACACCACCACAAGTTTTGAACTTCCCTCAACCACGTTTTCCTTCCAGGGAGCCAATACACGTGGAAATGCCAGAACAGGCATTCCTTCCCCACAGGTCATGCCACCGAGCACTGCTGAGGCAGCCTCATCCCCCAGCCCCCCCAGCAGGTGATGTGCCATGTTAAGTAGCATCACGTCCCAGAGCAGAGACAGATGAGGGCCAGGCAGCACATAATATTCAAGTGATTGGATTTGATCTTCAAGACACCCCCAATAGCCCATGGAGCAATGTTCTGTGATGCGTGCTTTGAAGATGCTGTAGCCTTTGCTGCAATCCAAAATATTCCCAGGGTACTTCTTAGGTAAAGCTTAACACTTTAGGGAATGCCTGCATGGTATGGCCCTACCACAGCTTTCACTTTCCCCAGGTGTGACATCTATTTGACAATTTATTTTCTGAAAAGCCTCAATCATTTTGAAATAACTAGGCTTTTTTTTTTTAACTTTTTTTCTTTTCTATGGATAATTAAACTTTGCTCTATTCAAAGGCTTTCAAAGAACAGCTGGCAGAAAACAAACCCTCAAACTCCAAGAAAAGAAGGAAGGGTTGCTTTTACAGAGTAATCTAAATTACCCACACTTCAAAAGCAGAGCACAAAGGAGACATTTAAATAAGGGTCCTTTGTTCTGTGGTTGCTGTTACCGGACAGTGCTGCAAAGCCCTTTCTTAGCTCAATATAAACAGCCTTTTAATATCCAAAGAAGTCTTTAAAAGGACGTCAGATTAGGGTGAGAGAAAAATTGTAGCCAGACTCCACTGAAAGTTACTCTACAAGCCAAGAGGAATGTTTAATGGATTTGGCAGTATTTGCTTTTTATGATCCCCACTCTTCTTTTCTGGCTTGCAGTCAGTCACGGAGAGTTTGCTGTTCCCACCATGTTTGTTCTGCAAAGGAACAAATGGGAAGGGCTTCCCCTCCAGCCCAGTGCCTTAGGGATGCCTTGCCATCCTGCTATGGAAAAGGCAGCATCATAATTTTCAGCCAATTCCTACATTTTTTAAACCCTCTTGGAGTTCACATCAAGTTGGAAGAACAGGAGGCGGATTATACACAAGCTTTTGTTTGTAGAAAGGATCCTCCAGCCTCGCGAGCCTCTGACCCTTTCAGTAGTTGTGTCCCCCAGCTGACTCATTACTGCAGGTAAGGAGCATGAAATAGATGTACAGTCACACAGCCCAGCTTGATTTAGTTAGAGACATTTTAATTAAATTTTATCATTGAAGTTATAGCAGGAACATGCTTAGATAAAAATATTTAATGAAGATTTCCTTGGCATCAAAGAAGAAAGGTGTGACTTCAGCTTAATTACTTAGACCAACGGAGGTAGAACTTGGTTGTATCTGAGAATTGGCACCAAATTAAGGCTGCAAACAAAAGTATTTGCTGCACACCCTGTGACTGTCCTGCAGCCCTTGCTGGCATGGTGGCTGTGCAATTTGATGGCAGCTGAGATTTAGCTCTTGGGACATTTTTGCTGTTTACATGAAACAATGGATTAGACCTACAATTACACTCTGATAATTGTTAGCCAGGGAAAGGATTCTGCTGTAGGCAGGCAGGTGATAGGATGTGCTTTAGCATTAGATTCCCTTGAAATTCTCAAACTAAGAGGCAGATTTAGAAGTTACCCAAATCTTGCTCAAATGGAGCTGGGAAATTTGAATCTCATGGATCCTGGATGGCCAAAGCCCTTTTTCTCTGTTGGAGGGCACTGTTGCAGGAAAGGAGGTGTTGACGAATTTCCCTCTTACTGGTTTTCCTTCCAGAAAGTGGACACTTCTCTGATTTGTGAGTCATTGCATGCTTGGAAGAAATGTCTAATTTGCCTGCTCATTGCCAGACACATCCCAAGCTCATCATTTTCTACCAGGAGGCAGAGAAAATGGCCATTAAACCCAGCAGTGAAAGAAGAAAATCACATGCACAATTTGCTGGCTGGGCGTCTCCCCTGGGACTCCAGGGTTTAATGCAATTTGGTGTATCCCAGCCAGTGGTGCTTGGCTGCTTTTAATTAAAAAAAAATTAAAGGATTTATGTTGGGATTAAATGGGATAATTATTGATTGATCTCTGCCTTCTAAATTGAAAAGCATTTGGATTAATCAGCTTTTAAATAGGAAATCACTCTGCTCTGGACAGGAAGCCAACCTCAGGCCCTGCACTCTGGTAGGGCTTTATTTTGTCCTCTTCCTTCAAACCCATGGGGAAATATTTTCTTCTCTTTTCTTCTTGTTTCATATCCAGAAGAAAACTGCTTTCACTGAGACAGGCTCTAGGTCACAAGTGTTAAAATCACCCTACCTTGCATGACCTGCAGAGAACATCTGCCAGGCTCTGCAGCATCCTGGTGCCTCTGGCCAGGGGCTCTGACACCCTCTTAAATCCTTGTGCTGGGAACGGGGCAATCCATGTCCCTGACAGCACGGAGATCCTCTGTGATGGAGAGGGCAGGTTTGCTCCAGCAGTGATGTGGGGAGGTCTGCCTGGCAGGCCAAGCAAAGCACACATCCAAATAGCCAGCTCAGCAACCAGAAGGGGCTGGTAAATAAAACAGTGCAAAGCTTGCTCTTGGTTTGGTTCTGGGACTGTGCAAGTCACCCCATCTGTACGAGCAGTTGGAAATTAGGTTGAGCCGGTGAGGAAGGCGGTAGGGCAATGTGAACTAAAAATAATAATGGCATACTCAAAATAATAATATTCTCCATCCCCAGCTGCAGAAGTAGGCTGCTGACCTAAGCACTGTGTGTTCTGCTTTCTACATTTATTCTGAAGCAGAAACTGTGTAGTTCTGTGACCCTCGTCTTTACTTCGAGTATTCCACCTGCATGAAAACAAAACTCTTGTTAACTCCCAGAAAACACCAAACAGAGAATTTGGAAGAAAAGATTTGTTATTTTAGGGAGTTCCAACAGGATTTCTCAGCCTCTGAATTAGAGGGTTAGGGTTAGGGTTAAAATTTAATAAAATTTCCAGTTCAAATTAGTCATATTTCCAGTGATAGAACTTAGAAGAAAGTTTTAACTTTATCCTTTGTGGATGAGGAGAGGAATGTCCACACCACAGTCTTTGTCTTGGAATTTATATAGTGCTGGGAAATTTTCCTATTTTATTTTAGGAAGTTCCTCCTTTCAAAACACTTTTAAAAAGATTCCCCATCATAAATGAGGAGGATACCCATCCAGAGAGACTACTTTTTTCTGAGAAGTATTTCTGCTGAAGGACTCCAGTCACTGGGATGCTGGTCCAGCACTGACTCATGCAGACCTCCCCCACAGCCCACCCACTGGAGGAAGGTGACCTGGCAGCAGATCACACCCCTCTGCAGATGTGAGGTAATTCAGACTTGAAAGGATTATTTGAATTCTTCACACCATAGTCAGCTCTATAATAATTGGAACTAAAGACATTTCTTCAGCGAAGTGAAAGCCTCTCCTCCACAGGCAACCAAATTTGGAGAGCAAAGTACCCACTCTCTGAGCATCCTGAAAATACAGCCACCCTGGCCATAACCCCTGAATGATCTCTCCTGCACCCTGCCTTAGGACGAGCACACTCAGAGCTGATCAGCCTTGCTCCTGAGTGTGTCAAGAACTGCTGATGTGGTTATGGCAGACCTCCTTGCTCCCTACAACCTCCTGAAAGGAGGTTATAACCAAGTGGGGGTTGTTCCCTTCTTCCAGGGAAAAAGTGGTCAGACAAGATGATAAGGCCTCGTGTTATGCCAGGGGAGGTTTAGATTGGATATTAGATACTTCTTCACCAAAAGGGTTGACAAGCCCTGGAACAGGCTTCCCAGGGAAGTGGTGGAGTCAACACCCCTGGAGGTATTTCAAAGCTTTAGGAACCTCTAAGGCAGCAACTGAATTGCCTCTGCAAGAGGCTGTAGCATCAACAACCTTTTACCAGCTCTTTGCAGGCAGAAATCGGGGCAGGCAGCAGCTACTAACATCTCTCCTGCCCACATCACCATGACCTGCTTAAGAACGGCCTCTGCATTCTAGGCCAGCCCTGGTGCAGGGTGACTGCACAAAGGTAACCTTCACTCATCTCCCAGGAGCCTCGCCATGCGTTTCTTTCTTCTCTTCCCCTGTACCTTTTCCACGACCTCAAACTCCCCCTGGGGACTGTCAGAGTCCTCAGTGATTTATTCCAGTAATGGCAAAAGCCCTGCAGAGTCCAATCCCTTCTCCTCAGTGGCTGCTGCTGTCTGGGACAGCTCAGGTCACCAGAGGGTGCTGCTGGTGCCCTCCAAGAGCCCACCTGGCAGATGGAAACCAAAGGTGCTCTTCTCCCCAGGCTCCTTTTCCTGACCAGTGACCTGTGTATTTTAAGGCAGATTGGCCTTTTCTCTCATGCACTCCCCATTCCTGAGATGGTAGGCTGTGTAAAACCACCTTCCTTTACAGTCTCAGTCTTGAAGAATCCTGGAGAGAGATGTGTGAAATCCTGAGATGTTGCTCATTCACAAAGTCACCTGGCAGCCCTGGCTGCAGGAGCAGGAGGGTCTGTAAGGCTGAGTGGTCTGCCATGGTCACACATTAAGAGGGTCTTCCACCACTCCAGAGGGGAAAGGAGAGGTTGTGTGTGCATCTGTGCACGTGTGCTGTGCACAAGCACACACAGAACCACTTAAAACCAGTGCATCAGTTCCATGGAGCAGCAGAAAAGTCTGTCCGGACCTTTTGGCTTCCTGTGCCTAAAGCTGCTGTTGTGACAGATTATCCTCACAGTTTCTGAGGCATCCTTGAATTTAGCCTTACATGTTTCTATACTGTTTGGCTTCAGCCAAGTTAATCCTGGCTGTCACTTGAGTGCAGTTAATGATGTTCTACTCAGAGATTTGCAGTTGTGCATAATGGGGATGGAGTCCCTCCCTGAGTTCTTCATGCTGCTTTTGGAGACCTTCTGTTGGGTGCACAGGAGTCACTGAACATTTTGCAAAGGAGTGCCTGAAAATGAATTCTGCAGTCCTAAATGAGCTGCTGTATAATCCTGCTATCTGCCTCAGACTGTCTCAGATTAATTCTATTTGCCAGACACTTTCCCCTTTCTCTAAAAAAAGGGACATATTTTTTGCTTCTCATCAAATCTGGCACAGTGGAGTTTCCCTTCTGTGTATTCTCAGTCACAATTTCCAAGTACTTTTAAAAAAACTCTTAATTTCTTGTAGTCCAGGACTAGGAATTTAAGATCAGTAGTTCAAGCAGCTAGTGCCTGTGGATACACATGCATTTATAATACCGGCAAGAAACACAGCCCCCAGATTCCACCAGGGAAAAAAAACCCCACCAGCGTAAGTTTGTAGAGTCACAGAAAGTCTCTTACTAAAGACAAGCTCTGCGGTGGAGCCCATGGCTCTGTCCTGCCCGTGGATTTAACGTGCCCTGGACAGGCCAATTGTGGTTATATAATGCTGGCTCTGGAGCAGATGCTGCTGTGTTCAGGCTGAGAGATTACAGCTGGCACGCACGACTAACGGGAGCCTTCTGACAAATGCAGCCACCCCTGTCAGGCAGACACCGCAGTGAGGCAGCCGCTCTGGGTGGCTCTTCCCCGCAGTCCCGTGCAGCTGGGATGGAGCGGGGGCTGCAGGGGGAGCAGGCAGCTTTAAAAGCAACAACAACACCAAAAAAACCCCTGCAAATTCAGCAAATAGTCCCCTGCTCAACCCGTGTGTGGCTGGAGGTGTGGTGAGGGCTGTGACGGATGGACTGTAGCAGTTGTCAGGCACGGGAGTCTCGTTTTGGGGATGACCTACTGCGCCCAGGATGGCCGGTGTGCTCCTGTGGCCGTGTCTGATTGAATATTTCTTCGTGTTCCTCCGTGATTCACCACGTTTGGCGTGTTGACTGTCTCATTACCTTTCCCAGCACCGAGAGCTGGCGCTGCGGCAGGTGCAGCAGGACGGCACCGCGGGAAGGGAGCAGCAGGCCCTCACCAGCGTGCTGGGGACAGCGCCGAGACAGGCTTTCACACCTCAGCATCAAAAGGCTATCCTAACAATCCCAACCTGCTCTGACTCTGATCCAGGAAATCTCACGTGCCATCTTTTGGTGAGCTTTTTCCAGGCAGGTAGACGGGAGGGAAGCAGAAGGAGAATCTCCAGCTGCTCTTCACAACAGCACTGCTCCCGTGCCCCTCCTTGAGAGACTTTCTATGTCTGACTGATCAATGCCAGTCTCTGCCATCCTCAAGGGGCTGCAAACGCAGCCTCCCAAGTGTCCTGCAGTTTGACAGACACAGCCGCTGCTGTCTGCTGACTCCCAGCACATCCCTCCAAAATCCTGGGCTGCTACATCACATTAAAGTGATGGACGACGAAGAGCTGCACCCAGCAGATTCAAACCTCTCCTTGTTAGCGTTGAAAAGTTGCTTCACATCTGGATCCCATTAAAAAAACCTATCCAGTTTGCTAAATAAAGCTTATCCAGGCATAAGACTAAATGAACAAATATCTCTAGTAACACCAGTATTGCCTGGTTTGAGATATGTGCCACCAGGGATGACCTTATGCTACCTTTACAGAAAAGGCCAAGCTGTACTAGGAATAGGATCCAACCAGATCCCCTTCCTTATTGATTAAAATAATCAACAAGCTACCTCCTGTTTTCCCCATTTGGCCATTTCCAGCTTCACATCTCTGTTGTTTTCTGATATCTGCCAAAACTGGCCTTTTGCTATTGCTGCCTGCATCTGGGACAGGCAGGGGGCTGAGAGGGAGTGCTACGTTCCCATGGCTTACACCATGGGATATCCTATCTGTCCATATGGAGCTGTGGGAGAATTCCCAACTCACCTCATCCATTTCCTAAATCCCCACTGAGAAGGGGCATTTTTGAGAAGGGAAGAAAAAGGAGATCTGAAAATTATTCAAAGTAGGAAGGGATGAAGGGATCTTAAAGATAATCTCATTCCAACTCCCCTGCCATGGGCAGGGAACCCTCCACTCGACCAGGCTGATAAAAGCCCCATCGAACCTGGCCTTGAACACTTCCAGGGATGGGGCATCCGCCACTTTTCTGGGCAAAAATTGCCTAATAATGTCCCTTGGGAAGGGCTACCCAGAAGATTCTTCCTGCTTTCCAGCCTCTTCTGAGTAACCCCCTCTCCACTTACAGTCCTGAATAGTGACAGGTTAAATTTGTTGGAGCCCCAACCAAGGGAGGATTGGACCTTGCTGGGCTGCAGGCATGTGTTACCTTTCAAATAACACTGTAATTATTCCTTTTTTCCCCTTCCACTACATCTGTGCACACACACGCCATCCATCCACCCATTTCACAGTGGGCAGAGAAAGCTGACAGATTCCTCAGGGGTCTGCTCTGCATTGTAACCCTTTGGTTGCACTTCAGGACCTTTTGGGGCCAGGTACCAGCAGTGCCTGAGGTCGTTTTAAGCCTGCTGACTTCCAGCAATCAGGTTAGAACAGCGTGGGGGTCAGCACGGGCTGCAGCATGTCTCCAGGCCAGCAGATGAATCAGTGCACAGAGAGCTCTGTGCTGGTGTCTGTGGTTACAGTGCCATCAGCACCTGAGCTGTGTGGCACCCATTGTGCAAAGGCATGTCTACACGCTGCTGCAGCTCCCAGCAGTGCTGTTACCAGAATAAAATCTTGGGCTCCAGCCACTGTCCAGACCACAAAGCCTCCCTTCTCTTAGTAAACAGCAGCTGCTTTGCTTCCCAGAAGTGACCACGCTTCAGCAATGGCTGTCGCAATGTAAATATTTCCTAACCCACCTCAAACACGTGGGGAGGCTGTCCTCAAGGGTTGGTGTCCTTAAAGTGAGGGATGCAAGTGTGGAGCTGGATGGTCATGCCAGGTTTGTTTGTTCATAGGGAGTGCAAGAGCACAATCATGTATTTGCTGTTCAAGTGCTGTCAGCTGAACCCCACCACAAATGGTTCAGTAGTCACTTAATAAAGGATATTAGAAGGGCTGAACCACAGGAGGAGGAGCACTGACCCTTTCATGAACCTAATTGTAGCAGAAGAGTGGCAGATCCAGGATGCCATGGCCGTGCTGGGACTGGGGAGCTCAGGCCACGTGTCTGCACCCCAGCTCCTGTGCTTCTTTGGGAAAGCAACAAGAGATGGAATTGCAAGCCATCATGACTTCACAGGCTGAGTTCCACACATCCAGGAATTCCCAGAGAGCCAGTATTTCACTGTGTGGCTGGAAGGAGGCTGTGGAAGTGATTATTGACATGACCATTACCACAAAAATCCTCTAGGACTATGATCATTTCCTTAGGCTGTTCTGGGGAAAGCAAACATGGCAGAGGAGCCAAAAAATGTTATGGCAGAGCAAGCAGGCTTCAGAGAATAGCTTTCAGGGGCTGTTGCATAGCAGGATGCTTCTCAACCCCTTTTTCAAATATGCATGAAGCTGGACATAGTTCAATTGTCTATAACATATTAAGAATGTCTACATTGAAGAGATATTAGATGACCTTGGTTCTTTGCAGCACCAGCCACCTGGGGCAAAGGCTGGTTTTGCTCATGGCCAGGACTGGACTTGACATTGATTTTTAGAGGAATAGGCTGGATCTGGGCAGAGCTGGGGCAGCCTGCCTGCCTCTGCAATCAGCTCTGCTCAGTGCTGTGCTGCAGCAGCTCCCAGCTCTGCTCACTGCTGCATTAACACTGGAGGGGCACTTTCAGGTGCTACAAAACCCCCAGTGGGCAATGGAGACTTTCACCTCCAGGACATGGTGCAGCTTTGGAGTGCTACTAGAGACGAATTAAATTCTCTCAGCAGTGCCAGAGACATCTGATGTGAGCTGGATGCCCAAGCTTCACCAAAACTTGAAATACTTTTAGCCTGAATCTTAATGAAACAAAAGGCAGGCAAGGGAATGGTGTATTCAGAGAGAAAACTGGGGAGTCCAAATGCTTGAGCATAATATTTCAATATGACGTCTTCAGCCAAAGCTGCCCTTAATAAATATACATGTAGTTTTGGTTCAGTCAAAATGTTTAATATAAAGTTGCCCAAAAGATCTGAATCTGGGGCTCTGTTCAACTATTGGAAGTAAACTGTGTGTTGGCTGCACTACTCTCACTGGAAGTTAGGGAAAGTCCTGGCAGAGAATTAACCAGAAATGAGTTGGAGACCTCCATGCTGAGAGCCTGAGGGAGGGAAAGGGGAGGGGAGCTGTGGTGTTTCTTGAGAGTACATTGGCATGGCTGATACTCTTGGATTGCCACGTGGCCTCCCATGCTCCCATCCCGTGGCCCTCCGCACCTCAAACCCCAGACATGGCCAACAGGACAGCCTCCATCTGCCCTGTGGCTAGAGGACACTTGCTGCTCTTTGGAAAGCATCTTGAGAAGAAAAGGGGAATCCTTGGCTTGTTTGCCCCCCTCAGAGACCCGGGTCCTGCCGAGCACGCAATCTTTATAGAGACTCCAAGCGTCAGCAGAAAGATCACTCCTGGAACTCGCCTGCTGCTTCTCGCGCTGGTTCGTGGCAGAAATTACATTTGCTCTACATAAAAGCCTTTGCTTGCTCACAGCTGAATGATCACCAGCTTTTAATGTGCTATGACAAGGACGACTGGGTGTTGAACCTTTTGGCCCTGCTGCAAGATCACTTTTAGCCTGCAGTGCAGTTTGAGCTTTCCTGCTGAGTGTGGCAGGAGACATACCAAGATTTCTTAGATGCCTGTGCTGGGCACAGAGGGACAGCTGCTGTTGGGAGAGCTGCCCAGAGCACCCTTTGTGGCTCAGCAGCAGTCGTGCTGCACAGGGGGAGAGGGGAAAGCGGATTTACTGCTGAGTCAGATGCATTTGTCTCACTCTGGCCACGGGTCCTGGGATGATGTTGCTGTCTCAAGCAGAGTGAGTTGTCTCTAGCACAAGGAACATCATACTTCCCTCCATGATCCCTGATAAACATTAAGTAAATAGATTTAGCAAGCAGGAACCAACAACACCACCAAACTACACTTACCACTGACTGCTTGGGGTGGGGTTCTGTCCCAGCACGTTTCCACCCCAGGAGTGGCGAGAGCAGCAGCCAGATCACGCTTTGCATTCTTTGTGGTCATCTTCTTGCCAGCCAGAAGACATTTGAACTCCACCAGTATTAGATGTTGTGGTTACTTTGTAATGCAAGTGTAATTGAGCCTTTCGGTGGCTTTGGCTTCATTAATGCTGGACTTGTTTTTAGAGTATGAAGTGGCCTAACTGCTCCATCCTCTGAAAATGAAGAACATGTTTTAGCTCAGAAAAATGTCCTCAGAAGCCCAGAACGGAGACGTGGAGTCCTCTGCAGGTGAGTTGCTTTCAGAAATCCCTCCTGAAGCCAAGTATTTCCATGTACACACACACATGAATGCAGAGCTCTGTGCCTTTCTGGTTTTATTTTTAAAAATATTATGAGATTGGTTAGACTTACAGGGAAAAAAATCAGCAGACATCCTGCCCCTAAAATCCTCAGTTCCTGGGAGCCTACCAAGAACTCTCAAACCAGCATCTACCACACTTTTTGTTGGCTTGACAAACCAGCCAGGTTTCTCACTGGGACTGAACAGATGGAGAAGCAGCCTGTCCTGGGGAACTTCCCAGGCTGCTCCCCAGCTGCGAGAGCCCTTTGTCAAAGTGATTATTCCTGTACCACTGAACAAGACACGGCCAGGCACAGACTCCAGTGCTGCCACACTACCATCCAGACTACAGAGTTGCTCTGAGCACTGCAGCACTCGCTCCCTGTGTGCTCTCTGGTAGTGCTAACAGCTCGGTGGTGTCCCCAGATCATCCCATGCCACCCACATTTAATCCCCCTGTACCCTCGCACCCTTCCCGATTTCTGATTATCTCCCATCACCAGCTGCCTGTTCTGCCAACATTTCTTTTCCCAGCAGCTGTTTCTCCTCTATGAAGGTTTTGAGGGTTTGGTAGGCATTGGTCTAGCAGTACCCCCTGATAGTGAACAGGGAAAGATCCCTGACCTCTGATTTAGGGCAATCTCCCAAACATCTTTTCAAGGTTCAGACTGACTATGGACTGCTTCATCTTAAACAGGCTGGAAGGTGAGACCCCACTCAGGGAGACCAAATCTAGCCCTGCCATCTTATTTAGCCTCTGGGCAAGAAAAGCAACCTCTGACTGATTTTGGTAACCAGTAGGTAACCATTTTGGTAACATATATGGGTTGGAAACACAGCCCAAGGTGTGGTCTGTGCAGATTAACAGACCTGGCTGGCTCACTGCTGCAAAACTACTGATGGCTGAGGTTAGAACAGAGCATGCTCTTACTGGGCTCACCTAAACCCTAAAGAAAGAGTAAAAAAACCCAAGCCCAATAGCTGGAAGTCAATGTATACCCTTACAAACAGGGAAATTAGCAGAAAACTAGCTCTTGGAACCAGTGTAGGGCATCTCAAGCATTTTGGAGGTGAGAGGGAAGGAAGCTGTCTCAGGTTGGATGTGAGGCACTGCCTTGTGCCCAGTTTTATAGAGACAGCTGTAAGCCAAAAAATACTTTATTCACACTGAAGCAGATCTGCAAGCCAGGGAATACTTTACTCACATTGAAGTGACCACCTTCCCATAGCTTTTGTCAGCGACATGGCACCCTAAAGAAAATCTGCATCTTGCAGACAGACCTGTCTGACCCCATTAGCTTGGGAGGGAGATGAGTGTTTGGAATGGAAACTCTCATCCTGGCTCTTTCATAGGCCAATAAGACAGAGCACCAAGGTGCAAACATCGGAGTGACTCATAGCAAGCTGAGCTGAAATAGAGATGATATCAAAGCATTAATAAGAGCATCTTCACAGTATGAGGAAAACCAGATTTAGTGATGGCAAGGCAGGGTAGAAAACAGACTTACAGGGTAAAGAAGCTGTTCATGGGCCTGATGGAGAGCGTGAATTCTCCATCCTTTAATAAAGGGATTTATTTGCTGAGTAGGTGATAACATCAAACTGACACCCCTGGAGGGAGAGCATCCCAATTTAGGATAGCGTCACGAGTATGTTTTGCCCGTCACTATGAAGGTATTTACATGCATTTAATCCACACAGTCAGCTGGTGTGAGAGTCAAAGCTCTCAAATTAGAGCTGGGTAAGGACCTTAAGCTTCAGGCTTCAGGGATTTGGACACAGCTCTGAGACCAGAACTGTGATACTTGCAACCATCAACTGCCTACACCAAGAACAGAGAGGATTAAAGAAAGCTTGGATTAATAATTGCAAACATCATCAGATAAAAAGATTCCTACAGGATCATGTTTCATCTCATTCTTTACTCTGGGAAGGTCCCTTTAACTTCATTTGGAGTTTACTTCAGGACAGATTGCTGAGGAAGACATGCCCTGGTTGCCTACCTGGAGGTGACGATATGGTTTTACTGAAAATCCACTCCACGAGAGCACGTGAACTAAATTCCTTTGAGAGGAAACTAAGGAGGAGAGTCCAGTGTGAGCATGAAGGAGTGTGCTTTGTCCACCCTTCCTAATACAAGTTGCAACACTGAACAGACTTGAGAGGTGTACGGCAGCAAGTCACCCCTCCCGGCTCCCCATGTCTCTCATGAAACCTTATAAAGCCACAGCCTTACCAGTCCTGTTAGATTTGGACAGAGGCCACATTTCCCACCTTCTGGAGCCTGGGTAGTTCTTCACCTTCCCCCTGTCAGTGTCCAGGAGTGTTTCTATGCCAAACACTCCAAGAATGTGAAGGCTGACTAATCTTCAGCCTGATCTTCCCATCCTTCCCGGGGAGGCTGAGGTGAGAGAGGATCGCAGCTGCTGGGCAGCAGCTTCACACTCTGGCCCCTGAAGCTGTTAAGTCCTCAAGACCCTACCCAAAAATAAGCTCTGCTGCCTTTGTGGGCTCAGGTTCCTGGCATAAGCATGCCACACATGAAAGGAAAGACCTCATGGCACAAGAGGATGGGTAGACAGTGGGGGTGAAAAACTGGTGGTCCTTAGTGGTCACACCTGACCTGTGGACACCTGACCAGCTTCCCCTTGTACCAGGCACTCCTGTTTTCCAGGGGGACAATGTATCTTTGGCTGCACTGAGGCAGTCCAAAGTCAGGCTCAGAATATGGTCAGAAACACAATTTCACCCACCTGAACTTTTCCCTTTCTGGTTGAATAGCACCAGTTTGCAACAAAATGGAGATATCCTCCCTGAAGTTTAGAAAGCCTCCATAAGTGAGAAGTCAGGTGGCTGTTCTGCTGGCCTCTGTGGACAGTGGGGTCGCTCACTTAGCCCAGCTCTATTGCAAATGCCATTGCAAGGAGCTGCTTCATTGCCAGGCACCCCCTCCTGGCAAAAGAAACTTCACCGTGGCTTGAATGGCAAAAAACGTTGGCCTTAAACCAGGACATTTTAGTTGTGGTGTTTTTAAAATTTTTTTGTATCCTATACTAACATCAGGCTGTGCAGTGTGGCTTCCTATAAGGAAAGGAAAGAAACAGCCTGGCTCATAACTGCTCACAGGAGTAGCACCTCTGGGGCTGAACTTTACTGGGCCTCACAGGGGCTTTTCTTTGACAGTGAGGAGAATGAGGACTTGAATCCAAGTTCCTCTACACAGCCTTGAGTTTTAAAACACAAAGAATGAAAGAGGATCTTATTTCCAGTGGACATGTTTTCTAGCCCACCTCATCTTCTTTTTTGATTTACTTATCACGGTGCTTTGTGATGCACTTTCTGGGAGGTGAATCCAACCACTGCAGCCCCGCGGACAGGAGCACATCGAGATTGCTGCCCTCTGCACCTTCTCTCTGCCTGGAGAGGACAGTACAGTGAAACCCTGGGGCTGGAGAGCTTGCCCAGCTAAACCCTGCAGCATTTCCCTGGAGATAAATGATTCCTGGAGCAGCAGGCGTGCAGATAAGCAGTTATCTGTGCTGTGCACACACGGAGGTGTCCCTCGTGGCACTGCACACAGCCCTGAGCTGCTCACAAGCTGCATCACTGCTGATGCCACCCAGGTGACTGTCACCTATTGTGAGAGATTTATGCCACTGTCATCACCACTGAGATTGCCCACCACTCTTCAACAGCTGCTGCTACTGAAGCAAATCAAGGTACTTGTAAACTTCTAATCCCCGCCTTGCTTCTCCCCCTGTTTCCTCGACCCCTCCAACTTTTGATGAGAAGCACTTCAGAGAAGTTTGGCAGTGGAGAGAGGTACAGGGTTGATGTACATCTGAGGTGCATGGCCATCCTCCCAGCTCCTCCTGTAAAACAAAAGGTACAGTGGCTACGGTCTCAGGAATCTTCCCATTGGATAGCAAAGGCAATCCAAACAAAGCTCAGAACTAACAACATCTGGTTTCCTGCGTTTTGTGCCATGCAACTGGTGGTCTTTCGTGGCAAAGCAAATGCAAATTGTTCCCTCTACAAAGTGAGGCATTTATACGACCTGCCCTCTCTGTGAAAATGCTTTATCTTTCCTTAAGTCCTCTGTTCTTTTTGCAACCTTTCTTGCTAAAGTGTCACAGCTTCCTCAGCTGATTATTTTTGCAAAACTCATGGGAATTCCTTTATCTTTTGAGACTTCCATCCCTCAGCCAAACCAGACTGAAGCAAGCCAGGGGGAGAGACACAGGCAGAGCCACATGGAACCTGTGACTATTATGATGATTAAGATGATTATGATGATTATGCTTATTATTATTATAGCAGTAGCCAGACAGGTCCTGAGAGGCACCTGCCCTCCTTTGAGGGCTGCCATCTTCTCTGCCTAGGTAACGAGCTCCCTGCTCCTACCACACAAGGGAAACAGCAATCTTTATCCCATTTCAATTATCTTTACTCAATTTCAACCACAGACTTTAGAGAAGACCCTGCACATCTGTAGCACAGATACAACACAAATCTCCTCCTGCAACATCCACAGCAATCCATCTCCAAACTACAGTATCCAAGTTCCTTAGAGATTCAGGAGGACCTTCTCTTCTTCTTCCCCCAAATATTTTCCAGCAAACCTGCCAGCAACTCCAGACTCCAACAAAGTCCAAGCCCCAGAGCATGCCTTCAGTCCCCACTCCCGTAACAGGAGAAGGGAGTTTGAGTAAAGATCTCACTGGCTCTTTCTCTGCCATACCTGGCCTGTGTGCTAGGGCAAGGACAGGTGGAAGTGATGCCCACTCCTATTTAAGGTTTAGCATGTCTGTGGCTGCAAGTTGTGACCCACAGTCATAGACAGTAAAAATGGAATATCAAATTCCTTCAAGATCAATAAAATAAAATAAAATAAGCTCTTCAAATCATCCTGCAACATTTCCACATCTGCTGGGAGGAGGTTCAGGGCAGCACCTGCAGCGATGCAGCAGGTCTGCAGATCCTGCCAGGAAAGGGTGTGAGCAGATCTGAAGTGAGCACGTGGTTTTGTTGAGAAAGGAGCCTGCATAAAGGAGACAGATCTGGGCTTAGGCTTAACTTTTCCTTGTGCCTGGGCTGCAACTGCACAAATATTTCCTAAAGAGCTAGGCCTGCATGATGCAGGGAACTTTCCTTCTTCTCAGATGTCACCAAAACAAACCATGCTGCTCGTTTCCTTCTGGTAGGACTTTGATGTCCTATATTGCACGGGGCTCCAAGACTCCAGATTTGTATTCTCTGTAGAACTTCTTATCATGAACACAGCTTGTCCCTGAGCTAAAAATGAAAATTATTTTATTTGTGCTTGATCTGCAGGTTTGGGAAGATTCAAAATTAAGACAAACTTGTGCAACAGGGACAGTTTATATGAAAAAAAGCAGTTACAAATCTGGTTTCCCTATGGGAATTGCCAAATTCCCTTTAGCTTTAGAGAAACTGAGATTCCACAGAAGCCATAGAAGTTTTAAAGTACAGCTACATAGTTCAAGTCACCTTTTAGTAAAGAACAACCTTTAAATTTCTTCTAGAACCATGCAAGGTTTTATCATAATTGTCTGTCTTTAGTCCTTTTCTCTCAAACCCCCAGTTTTTTGACTAACATAGATGCTAGAAAAACAGGAAGCTTGAAAATATGACCAGGACATACCCTTGAAGTTTTGGGGTATTAAAAATAAAGTAATAGTAGTAGTAGTAGTAGTAGTAATCATCATCATCATCATCAGAAGAGACTATTTTTTTGAATTAAAATCTCATTATTTAAGCTACTCTGCTGATGCTTTAACACTCAATGCTGGTTTCTGGTTCTGTGCCCTTATTTTCTAGGGGGAGAGGACCTCCGATGATCTGAACTGGCAGGGACTCACAACCCGACGTGAAGCAATGAGATTCCAGGGAAAAGCAACTGCAGCAGCGGTCCCAGAAACATTGCCATGGCAAAAGCACGTGGGCCAGGAGCTGCTCAAAGTCCTGTTTGTCAGCTGGCTAAAATAGCTCAGGCGGAGGTGCTGACAAACCCATGCCCGCGCTGCAGCCCAACACCTCCGGCCCTCGCGGGGTTATCGGTGACGTTTGACTCCGAAGCATTTTTTTGCTGGCTGCCAATAGCTATTCCCCGAGGACTATTTGCTTTCACATGCTTTCCCTTTGACACGGCTGCTATTTCTTTGCAATATGTAAACACTCAGGAGGATTTCCATGTTTGTTCTTCACCCGGCACGGACGGTCTTTCACAGCTCGCCGCGGGAATTGACACGAAGGAGCAGCCGCTTCGCGGGCGTCTGGCGCTTTTTCTCCACGTGCTGTGCTCCCGCCTGTTTTCTCTGGTTTTAAATCCAGTTCTGCCCCAGTCTCCACACCCCAGCACACAGCAGGAAAACGCATTGCTGGTGCCAGAAACACGACACTGTCATCCTGCTTGGGCGTCCTTTAGAGCCCGGCAGAGGCTTTGTACTGCAGAGCATTTATTCTTTATTTCTCCTCTTCCTACAGCAACATTTTATGAGTATGAAAATTCTCTTTCAATCTAAAGCAAATTGCTAATGTGTGACTTTTCCTGAGAAACCTGCCTGAGTTGCCTGCACTGCTGTTAACTCTCTCTCTTAACACTGACTTTTTTCGAAAGAGATCCTGGTATTTAATAAGACAATTTACATCAAAGTAAAAAGGAACTGAAACCACTAAAAAAAAAAAAGAAATCTCAAGATTAACCTGGAAATTGCAGGCCCTGACTCAAATCTC
The DNA here is from genome assembly GCA_013400975.1 of Atrichornis clamosus. Lineage (NCBI taxonomy): Eukaryota > Metazoa > Chordata > Aves > Passeriformes > Menuridae > Atrichornis > Atrichornis clamosus. Next base: position 18,052 of record WBMZ01007491.1, read on the forward strand.
ATGGATTTCACATAGGCTTATCTAATAGATTTGCTGCTTTGTAAAATCAACATAATTTTACTGGGTAATGGATTTATGCTAAAGGAGGGTAGATTTAGACTGGATATTAGGAAGAAATTATTCACTGTGGGTGAATTCACCACTGAGGGTGGTGAGGCACTGGAACAGGTTTCCCAGAGAAGTTACTGCCACCCTGTCCTAGAAGTGTTCAAGACCAGGTTGGATGGGGCTTGGAGGAACCTGGTCTAGTGGAAGGTGTTCCTGCCCATGGCAGGGGTTTGGAATGAGATGATCTTTCAGGCCCATTCCAATCCAAATAGTTCTATGATTAAAAAACAAAAAAAGTATAAAAATCAACATTTTCTGAGAACACAGTCTCCAGGTTTCCTGCTAGGGCTGGAAAACAAGAAATCCAATTGGCAAATCTGGGTTTTTAAAAATTTCGTCCTAACAAATAGAAAAACTGAAAGTCCTTAAAAACTTTCCCAAGATCTGCATGAAAATAAGAAAACCCCTGTAACCCAAAGCAGCCCCTAGTACATTGATGAGAATACACCTACAGAAGTCAGGCAATTCTGATAAAAATCTAGATATGAACATTTTCATAGTGGGGATTATGACCCTGAACTTCTTTCCCATGGGAATTTTGACCACAAATTCAAAGAAGGATTTTCTTTAACTAACCTGACATGTCTCCAAAGAGAGTTCTTATTTCAGCAAGCTGCTTCTTCTAACCAAAAATATCTTGCTGATTATTTTTTCAGACAGATTCATTCTATACACATTGACTCAGAAGTAAAATTACTATATGACACATTTTAGCAAATATTAAAAAAAAAGAAGTCTTTTCCACAAGTCAGACAGCCCCAGGTTAATATAAAACATAATTATAAACTGATTTTATTAAACTAATTCAAAGGCCTGACTGGATGTTTTCATTGCAGTTCAAACTATCTTTTCCTCTTCCAATTCTACCGGGCAGGATGGGTTGAAATATAAATGCTGGATTCCTCCTATAAATGATTCTCTTTGAAGAGAAACTTTCAGATCTGATTCAAATCCATCTGATGTAGCCATAAATTCTCCACTGATTTCAACAAGCTTTGGATCAAGCCTTTAATGCCCTGTAGGTTACCTTACAGTGCAAGATGAACTGGAGGGGTTTTCATCAACAAGCCCTCAAACAAAAGTCACCATGCATTTACCAAGCATGTTGAAAAAGAGTCAGAGAAATAATAACATAAATGTTTATAACATAACAAAAAAAAAGGCAGAGGAAATAGTTGTTATCCTTATTTATTTAATAAAGAAACATAATAAACTTGAATTTTTCCAGGTACAAACAGCTTAATACGTCCTATGATATTGGCTGATATTTTCCTTGCTCTTTTTGTAGCTTGAGTGATTCATGTGGTAGCCTTTATTGAACAAATCAACAGAAAAAAATGGTAGCACTCACCATGCTTATAGACAGTGTGGGCCCACTATTGAGTCGGTGTCTTAAACTAAATCCCTGCACTGGGAGGTTGTACCATGGCTAAATTCGGATCGGCATCTCTGGTAACAAAGATCTACACGTGAGGTTGTTTGACATTTTTGAGGGGAATTCTGCACACCATACAAAGATACCATTCCCTCTCCATCCCTAAAGAAAAGCGCCACAGAACAATAGAAAATCCAATAGAAAACCAACCTTCCAGTTACAAAGGTGTTTGAAAGTAATTTACAATTCAGCTTTAGAAAGTTGTGCTGTAAACATCTAGAGTTAAGACCCTCTCTCAGACTTTTTTGCATTACTTTTTTTTTTTTTTTTACAGGTTTTGGGTAAAAGGCAGAACCGTTTGCAATTGCATCAGTACTATAGGGTCTCACAGCAATGACACTAAAATGTTGAACTCAAGGGTGAAATGAGCAAAGGAAGGGCTCTTCTCTAATACAATCAGTGACCAGCTCATCATCTCTTTACATCCCATTCATTACTGGGCCTGACTCTTAATAAGAACAGCAGTTCAATATTTTCTAATATAAGTTAATAATATAATTAAATTTTTTTTAAACCAGCATAACCAACAACTCACTTCTGAGTGCAGGCTGGCGTTTTCCTTGGGTTTCAAACAGTTTACATCATACGTGAAAAAAAATCACACGAGAAATGCTCCTTTTTTGTAGTATTTTTCCCTCTTCTTTTTTTTTTTAAATCCTAAAGCTTTGAAAGGAAAATAATTTTACTGGTTGTCAGCCAATAAATGTTTGTTCAGCAAGTAATGAATGTACTATTTTCTAATTAAACAGTTTCATTATAGGCAGCAGCTTGTTGCTAACGATCAATAACTCCCATTGAGGAGAAAACATTTTAATCAGTAAGTCGTGTCCTCTGAGTGTCAGCCACTCTATAAACTCACAAGATACATATATATGTATAGATATACGTATGTGTGTGTGTATATATATATGCATATAAATATAAAAATCGCATACTCTTTCTGGGTGATATGTACAGTCAGAATAACATTACAGCATAAATACACAGGGAATCTGTATAAAGTTTCTCTAATTTGAGAAGCCTTGAGCAATTCTGTTTTTTGGGGGAGGTTAGGGGTGGGGAGGAGGGAAAGAATAAAGAATGTTTTCACTTTAAGGAACGAAGAGTAGTCCCCTTAAGTTAGAATCTAATTACATACAAGATTTAAAGGCAACAAAATGCCCAGAGGAACAGCCCTATGTTATACACCATAGACATGGGGTTAAAAGGGCAAGAGAGCATGATTATAATAATACTTATATAGTACGGTTCATTCCCTTATAGCACTTTGCAATCAGAAAGTCTTACAACACCCCTGTGAGGTAGGTAAGTATTATTATTCCCATTTTACAGATGGGTAAACTGAGGCACAGATAGGTTAAATTATTTGCCTAAAAATCATGTAGTAAGAATCAGGAATAGACCCCAGGAATCCTGATGGCAAATCCTCTGAATTAACTGATAGACCACTCTCAAGTGAATGCCTGAGACACCTCTCAATGAATGGAGAGAATATATTAGCCCATATTTACACAGATACATTGTCATCCTTCTGACGTGTTGTCGTACATATTCTGACTTCTTTAGAGGACAGATAACAACGGCCATAGATAAACTTGACTGCAACATGTTGCTTTAATTCTTGTTGCCAACCCCATGTGGTTTTTGACTCCTTTACAACCTGGGATGTAACTAAATGTTAATGACAACACACCTTAAATACATTCTTGATATCTTTGCTTCTCCAAGGTGAAAAGCACAATTACTCTTCCTTAAAGTGCAATGGCTCATTACAGAAATCTCAAGATTTTCCACGAAGTCCAACCAAACTCAAGTACAATCAGTCCGAAGGTGAAAAAGAAAGAACTTGTCTGTAATGATGGACATGTCTCTATATTCCATAAATAATTTCTCACATTCTATCGAGGCTGAAAGATAATAAATAATAATCTATGTTAGCACGTAAAACCACTAATACTCTTCTACAGCCACACATTGACCTTTCACCCCATTTTCATTTCTTTGGCCTGAAGCTGAAGGACACATCAACTGTAAATATTACTTTGCCTACAAGAATGAGGATATATCTATTATCTAGTAGGTTCTTTTTATTGGTTCCTGTATTTCTTGTCCTTCCCCAGAAATCTAACTGTACTGTCTGAGTAAATGAAAAATGGACAGAGTAAAAAGGATTCAAAATCTCAACATTTATGTACAGGTCCAGAGGCAATTCCCCTCCCACCTTCTTGATCACACTGTTGCAGCCGTTCTGCACGGCCCAGTTGGCATTGATTAATTACTATTAGTAGTACTATTAGGTTTTTTTTTTTTTGTGAGTAATATTGATGCACAGAGTTCCAAATAAGGCTGCTGAGCTCAGTGTTCCTGGGGAAAACGTAACCTATTCCACTACCTTAACAGAAATTTTGCCAGCCTAATGGTGCTTTGAGCACTACACACAAACGTGATGCGCTACTTCTATGGCGAGTTTGGTTGCGGATTTCAAAGCAGATTCTTGAAACATACTAAAAAATTAGTGCTTTTATTAACAGTTTTACAAACAGAATCCATTACTGTCTAGTTTCCTGAAGGATAGAACAAACCATTTCTCTCACTATTTTGACATCGTTTGCTTCTCTGGTTTTTTTTTTGTGTTTCTGCGGATGTGCAGTTGCAAGTCCCAAGAAGGAGGGCTTAGTGTAATCAACAGTTTAAATGTTGCTAATTGGATACTTCAATTTGCAACAACTTTCCTCTTCAAGCCATGGGGATCCCGCAAGTTCCTATTACCTTGACTCAGAGTTCATCATGAAGAGTGTAAGGATCATTAATCTCCATGGAAAAAGAGACTTTTTTTTTTTACGTAAAAAAATATCAAATATAATAAATTTATGAAAGACCATTCACAACATATACAGTAAGTGTTACATTTTGCTACAGCAGCTGTGATTTTTTTTTTTTCTTTTTAGAATGCAAGGTCATACATTGCCATAAGTAAACACACTAATATGAGTAAGACCTTAAATGAATGTATACAGCCAGGCTTTATCTGTGGATAGATATACACTGTGTTTACTGTTTTACAGTCTAGCCTATTCTTATTCACACCATTGATATAACAGCTATGACCCTGCAAAGAATCCTCCTGTGCATATATAAATATAAATATTGAGCCAAGTCAAAAAGACCAGGGTCAAAGGTTATATGACTTATTAGACTCCTGTAGTTAAGGGCAAAAACTCCATTGTTTCTTTTGCAACTAATTTTTAATATGAAGGCTGCTTCAATTGTTGTGTAGTTACAGCATTACATTCTGTAAACAATGTTTTAAAGCATTCTAAACAAACATTTACACAATTGATTCCTTATCCTTGTCCGGTGAGAGAAGACAATCTATAGCCTCATCGCTTTTGCTCACGTCCGTTATCTTCAGCTGGAGATTATCACTGGTGCCTCTGGTGACGCTGTCGTAGGATGGAGGGAAGGAGGTGGAGGAGAGAGTTTCTGATTTGTCTATTGGCCTGCCGTAGTTTTCGTTCATCATGAACGCAATGAGACCCTCCTTCTCGGGCGCATCGTCCTCCAGGATGCTGCTTTCCAAAGTCCTGTGCCTGTACAAGTAGGATGCCTGCTTCATGGAGCGCCGGAACAAATGTCTCCTGTAGGCCCTCTGGATGACGATGGCGGAGACCTCTTCTTGTTTCCGCCTGAGAGTTGTTGTGATGGGCTCATAGGAGATCTTAGACGGATTCGCTGCCATGAACTTTTCTTCCATCTGTATTTTAAGGGCATCCATCTCTCCGGATTCTCCTAGCACCCTTTTTGTAAAAGCAAACAAAATATCCAAGCAATGGATCCTGTCTCCGCTGACCATGGGCAGGTCCATCGCTATGAGTTTGATTTTGTTTGGTTTCGCTATGCGCAAAGGTTCTGACAGCGTGTCTGCAAAGTCTGAAAGTGCAGAATACTCAATAAACTGAGTGGCTTCAGGGTCAAACTTCTCCCAGATTTCATAGAACATATCAAAATCATCCTCGCTTAGAGGCTCTGTACTTTCCTCAGTGGCTACACTGAAGTTCTCTAAAATAATGGCTATGTACATGTTTACAACAATGAGAAATGATATAATGATATATGTAACAAAGAATAAAATCCCTACGGCAGGGCTCCCGCAGTCTCCCTTGGAACCATTTGCATTAGGGAGGTTTGGGTCGCAGTACGGTGGTCCAGTGTTTAAAATGGGATTGAGGAGACCATCCCACCCAGCTGACGTGGTGATTTGGAAGAGACAGAGCATGCTGTTAGCAAAGGTTTGGAAGTTGAACATGTCATCAATCCCATGCTCCTTCTTCACATAGGCAAAGTTAGCCATGCCAAAAATGGCATAAATGAACATGACCAGAAAAAGCAAGAGGCCAATGTTGAACAGAGCNCATGACCAGACAAGAGGCCAATGTTGAACAGAGCAGGAAGGGACATCATTAAGGCAAAAAGCAGAGTTCGAATGCCTTTGGCTCCCCGGATGAGTCTCAGGATCCGGCCAATCCGAGCCAAACGAATGACTCTGAAGAGTGTGGGAGAGAAGAAATATTTCTGGATGATGTCAGAAAGCACGGTGCCTTGAAAAGAAAAGAGACAAACAGCGAGTTAGTACAAGGGAAATAATCCCAGGGTTTCCTTTAAAGCAATCAGTCAGGATTATTGAGAAAATAAAAGTTGCCCAGATTGGAAGGCCCACAACAAAGGGAAAGGTATTTTCAGTTTTTTCATGCCCATTTAATCCATACAAACTTTGTTGAGACTATAAGCAAAGAATGGTAGTGACAGTTTCATTAAGGGAAAGCTTTTCTACTGGGAATGAGAAACCAGGATAAACTCCGACAGGACATAGATAACTGCAGCTTTTGGCCATGACCCACCTGAGAAATTTATCCTGAGTGCAGATGGTCAGAATTTTTCTGATATGACAGCTTTTTTTTTCTGCAAAATAGTGAGTCAGCACTGAAATGCTGCTGTGCTGGACCTGTTTTTCTCAGTCACCACCAGAACAGTGCAGGTTTCTACTGTGTATCCACTTTTTGGTTGTTTGCTTATAAATTTTTCCAGTTTCCCTGATGGGCTGGAAGGGAACTTAAGAGCTAAGGTTGTAATAGGAAGGAAATGAGCTTGCATCCCTGTACTGAACTCTTCCTGCAGGAACACAGCACTTGGTCCAGACAGTCTGATGCCAACAGTCCCTGGCTGTGCTGAGCCATGCTGAGCTCCTGTCTCCCAACCAGGGAGAGGGCTTGCTGGCATGGCCCAGGGCCTCTGACACTGAAACAAGCTGGTCACGGGCCAGCTCTGGTTAACTGCCTGCTATGGGCACATCCAGAGCATGTGACCTCAAGGTTCCGATGACAACTGAATGGCAGTCACGTTCCCTGGGTGATCCAAATCTGTGAAATCCAGGCTATTCAAGGCCCCCAAAGCACAGGCTGCTCTCTGCGCACCAGAGATCTGCACTGGGATCTTGCAGGTTTCCCAGTCCACTACAGAGTATTTAGAGAAACAGGAGCATCAGGCAATGAGAGATCTCTCTTTTCCTAACATGACTCTTTTTCATTAACCTTTTCCTTCCTTCAAACTGGAAACTTCTTTTTGGAAGAGCTGAATTTACTGCTCCTTTAGCTGACTGGAACAGTTGATCATCTCCCAGTTGCTACTTTATTTCCAACTTTAATGAAACCTCTTTTGGTAGGATTTCATATTCATTTGACCTGCACTTCTGTATCATCTACTATACTTGTCTGTTTGGGGCTGCAGAACAGCAAATAGCACAAACTAACAATAAAACTCTTTCTTTTTCATTCTTTGGATATATGGGGGTGTGGAGCTCTAGTGACAACAGGGCCAAGAAATGTCAGACTCACTGCACTGCCCAAACCTGCCCTGAAGGACTAACTCATACTATTGTAATAAAAAAGCAAATAGCAAAGCAATAGCAATCCACATGTGCCCTTTTCACGTGGCTTTTTTTAGTTCTTGGTCTTGTATGGTTTGATAAACCTCATAATTTTGCTGATCACAGCAGTTATTTTGTGGTAGTGACATGCTAGATTTGTGTAAAAATCCAGGGTCACCTACCTACTATAGACAGAATCACGACCACAAAGTCAAATATGTTCCAGCCATTGGTGAAGTAGTAGTGTCGCAGAGCCAGCATTTTGAAGATGCACTCCCCAGTGAAGATGGCAACAAAAAGCATGTTGATTTTATGGAGGATGTTCACTTTTTCTTGACTTTGGTCATCTGTTTCCACCATCATGGTCACCATGTTAAGGCAGATGAGAATCATGATGGAGACATCAAAGGCTTGTTTTGAGACGACATCAAAAATGAAACCTTGGTATTTGTTCTGCAGGAAAGGATAAAGTTTAGTTAGAAAATTTGAGCCATGTCAAAATGGTGATGTAATTGTCTCCTGATTGACGAGAAAGTAGAGGAAAACAGACAATATACTGCATCTGATAGAAACTTAATAAACTTAGAGGTGATGATGAAAGATTTTATTATATTTTCAAACTGGTTTACTCCTAATGCTTCTTCAAACGACTATAAACAAGACACTGGACTGTGGCCATGAATTTATTCAGTGCAGGTAGGTGGCCACTGGCACATGTAAATGGCACATACAAATTGGAATGTTAGTCAGTGCTGCAGAACAGTGGGAATTTTGTACTACAAGTCACTGGACTTGCAAATATCGTCCAAAATCAAAACATATAATTGCTTTCATCTGAGAGCAACAAACCTTCCTACCTAGACAGTTGAGTGGCACTTATTCTATTAAATAAACATCCAGCTGTTACACAAAGTTCAGCTGCTTTATGTCATTCTTACCAGTGGCCTTGGGATTGGCTTTTGAGGTTTCTTAGAGCCCAGTTTTTTCATGGCATTATAATACTTTTTCTGTTCTTCTGTCATGAAGATGTCCTGGCCACCTAAGTATAGGGTGAGAACAACACTATTACTTTTGGTGAAGAGAGCTCCACTGCCCCCCTCCAAAGTTCAAGGCTGAATCCTCTTCTATTTCATTTCCCTTTTAATGTGGCTTTCATCAGGTTGGACTGCTCAGAGGGACAGTGGTGTTTGTGCACAGAGGACACCAGGCCAGTCTGTGCCCCTGTGTCAAAGTTTGTGCCAGAGATCCCCTCCACCTGGAGCTGCCTCACTGCTTTCTGTGGGGAATAAAGTCCCCCAGCCTATATTTTCAGGGTGCTGATACTCAGGGGACATTAGGGACTGCTACAGCTGTGCTTTTGTGAAAGTCCTGCAATGTGGTTTCTGCAGCTGCTCTGTCACTGCTAATCTCGAGGCTGCAGTGGCAAAGCCATTGCTGATAAATCTATTCCTTGACTTGGTCTGTGCAGCAATCACAAGATGATGTGTAGCATATGCACTACTTATCTTTTTCTTTTGTTGGTTAAAATTGTCAATGATGACACCAATGAAGAGGTTCAGTGTGAAGAAAGACCCGAAGATGATGAAAATCACAAAGTAAAGGTACATGTATAAATTACATTCCCATTCAGGCTGCTCCTCGCACTGCAAAGGGAAAAGGGAAAATGTGAAAATCGCACCATCTCTGCACACATCAAAATATTGATGCAGTCAAAAGAAAACTGTCCACTGGAAACAAAAATCATGAAACATGAAAAAAAACAGTAACTCCCATGAGCAGAAGCAGCTCTCCTTGGTCTCTGAAGTTTACTACTGGCATCTGCAATGCCACAGTCATTTCAGCAACACCTCACCACACTGTTGTGATTACACTGCTCCAGAAAGTGGAACTCCAGAATTAGTCCTATAAAATGTTCTCAGTGTGAACCCAGAAAGGGGAAAAGAATTGATTTTCTAATTATCCTAAAGCTTGTATGAACTAATGGTACTTATAAAAAACCAGAAGCATGATCACAGTATAATTAAATCCTATTGAAAAACACTGTATTTCTAAGTAATTTTTTAAAATGAAGGATGGAAGTGAATAAGATCTCTTGCTGAAGCACTGAGCAACATAGTCTGATAACCTCAAGTCAACTCTACCACGTTTGGCAACAGTGCTCATGTTTGCCCCATCAATTCCAGGTGTCTAAACAAGGTGCCAGAAACTTGCATTCCCTAAATGCCATCTTTTCTCATGGGTAATCCATGGGTTTCATTCAGCAGCAGGGGGGATACACATGTGTACATGTAGTACCAGAATAAATCAGCATCATGAGCTATGTTATGAAAAGGTACTTCTCTGCCCCTATGATACCATGAGGTTTTCCCAACCCTTATCCTTCCCCTTAGGGCTTGACTTTTGCTCTAAATTCAGCCTGACAGATTCCTAGTACCAGATAGCTGCTTTGAAAACTAACAGTAAAATTGTTCCTCTAGTATTATTAAAAGAGGGAAAAGATACAATAGATTTCAGTAAAAAGATAAACCACACACGATGCAGCAAGGAAAACGCCTTTTTTGTTTGTTTTTAAAGAAACATGGAAGCTGAACAGGATGCACTGGTAAGAACTGAGCAGTCACCAGCCACCAGCAGATCTCAAGCCAGAGCTGGAAGCTCACACTACCCTCTTTCTCTGCCAGGAGCTTCTCCGCTCTCCTTCAGTGGAGCTGCTGGTTGCAGAAGAGACACTTGCTCAAGGTGAAGGTGTAGGGAGGGTTGAGTGTGTGTCCTACAGGGGAATGCAATTCAAACCCAGCCCTTTTAAAGACATGTTATTACCAGAAATTGGAAAATATGGCAGTAAACAGGGAGAGTGGAAGAAACAGAGAGGGAAATTTAGCTTTTTTTGAAGACTCAGACTCACTCTGGAGGTGCCTCTCTGTGCTGGGAGTTCTGAAGTATGAATGGATAAATCAGTTGTGTAGGACTAAGGGCTACATTAGTTTTAGTCAGCTACAGACAGGGAGAGTCTGCAACTGTCCCAACCAGAGTGAGACAGGGACTGGAAACCTGCACGTGTTTTATTTTGTTGTGCTTGCTGTTAAGCATCATGAGTGCTGCAGAAGTCAATGGAAAAGGAAATTACTAATTTCCTTGCAGTTACTTACCTCTCTTGAATCCACTGCTGCATACATAATATCCATCCAGCCTTTAAATGTGGCCTGAAAAAAAATCCCACATAAGAAATAAGCATATTAAATAAGTCCATCCTGAAATGATATCAGCTTTGTGATTAACTTTTAAAAAGAAATGCTGAACATATGCTTCACAATTAATGCATTGCCTGCCTTTTGAAGAAGTATGTATCCATGAGTTTATTTTCATTTAGATATTTAAAATCATTCCAGAATGGTTTTCTCCTGGACTTTCTCAATTTTGTTTTCTGATTTTCTACACTTGTAGGGATAAAATACAGTTTTTTAAAAGAGACTTTTAGGAGGAGAGAAAACATGGCAATTTGGAAGTTTTGACCTTAAAAATTTCAAGTAATGAAGAGATACAGCTGCACAAGTCTTAGACCAAGTGAGACAAATCCCATCCATACCCCACCAAAGCTTGGATTCTGCCCTCTTTTAAACCAGGGCAAATCAAGACAATGTGAGAGCCCAGGGAGCTGCATAAATCACAGATGATTTGAAAGGACCAAATCAGCAATCAACACCTTCTGTGAGCCCGGCCCTGGAAACTCAATCTGCTTCACTGTTCAGATTTTCTTTTTATTAAAATTTATTAAATCAAGGGTTTATCTTTTTAATAATATCATTGTAATAATTTTTAATAATTTAATAATTTTTAAAAATTATTTGAAGGATTCCACAGAAGTCAGTGTCCCTTACTGGAACATTCAATGCAGAAAGGGCAGTGAGAACACTCCTAGGAGAAACACATGGAAGTGATTTTTACTATTCTGTAGCAAACCCATGAATCTTTCATCTCAAATATGCCTCTTATTAGACACAGCCTGATGCCAAACACACCTGGCATTAGGTCTGGCTCTGGCCTAAGCCCCACTGCCTTCATATTTGTTCTCCAGGGTTGTTAATCATTTGACTTCTGGCCCATTTAGACTTACCCTGAATCTAAATCAGTGTGAGCAGATAGTGAGGCATTTTTAGATTTATTAAGTTAATCAGATTTACACTAGCATGCATGAAAGACCCACACCCAATATTTTTTTACATCCTACCGACTCTTGAGTGTTGTCCTGTTGTGTAGGCAGACAATTCCAGATAATGCTAAAAGGAATTTGGCCAGAGGTTCTCAGGAGAAACCCAGGCTGTTGTGCTGAGGTGAGTACACCCAGGGGCTTTAGAACTCTCTATTATTATACTAAGTCCTGGAGGTAATGCTGCCTTCCCAATTCCTTCTGAACGCTACCGAGCCAAAGGAAAACATTGTGCAATAGATCAATCATATTTCTTATGAAAGTATACATAAAATAATGTTTGAAAGGTTGCACCTATTTTTATCTACTGCTTAAAAGAGATTAACCCACTCCCCCAAATCAGAACCTTTTGGAAAATCTCTTCCATGGTGCTGTGCATTAAAAACCACTTTAGATGAAAAGTATCTACAGGAACAATCAGCAGTTTTATTAAAACAAATAATTATTTGAATCTGTCATGCTGATACTCCTTAAATGTTCCAATATTTTCCTTTTTTTTTTTGCTGTTCTCTTTCTAATCTGATGAAAGATTTTCTGGTGCCATTACAGCTTTCAGCTCAAAGTGCTGTTAAGGAAGGGTGGATGGGATGAAACAAGAAATCCTTTCCCTGTGGCACAAAACGATCTGATCTCAGCCTGTGCTTTTCTACCACTTGGGAGGAAATCTTTGCTCTTGAGTAGCTGTTTTACCCCTCAGTGTGTGCCACAGACACGAGAGACTCTGCTGCAAGGCAGAGTGGTTTACAGTGATAACAGATGATGAAGTGATCTGACAAAAATAAATATTAAGGGAATGAAGTGCTGTGATTTTCTGTTTCCCCAGTTGTCCAGAAGCAAGAGAATTAAAAATCCGTGGGGCATCTGGAAAGCTTCCCTAGACACTTCAACTGCAGAGGGTAAAAGATACCGAGAATGAAAGAAATATAACACTGAGAAAAGAAATTATTTATCTGGAATTAGTAACCACTTACACTCTGGATAAGGAAGTGACAAAATCTTCATGGGAGTGTTTGTGATATTATCCTGCCTGGAAGCCATCCAGAGAAACACCATTTTCTACTGAAACTGTCATGTGATGAGATTATCTACTGATAAACTCATCCTGGGATGGGATTACATTCTGTTATTTCACTGCTGGTTAGAGCTGCAATGCAGAAAATTAGTGGGGAGGAGGATAGGTGGGATGGCACTGCCTGCCCTCAAACCAAAGGGTGCCTCAAAATAAAGCAAGTCTTTAAAAATGTGAGCTTTTGGACTTTTTCTTTTTCTCGTTCTTTTTTCTTTTCCTTTTCTTTTTCTTTTCCTCTCCCTTTTTCTTCTTTTTATCTATTTTTTTTTCCTACAAAAGGAAAATTTTCAATAAAAATGTCTGCTTTTGATGGCTGAAACACTGGTCTTCACATTGCTGAAATGCTTCTTTAGGCATTACTGTTGATGACCTAAATTTCTGAAAGCTAAATCAGATAATTTTTTGCACATTTTGCATCCACAGTGACAGTAAAATCAAGCATTGCAGTTTACAGAACTGCAAGAGATCGTGTAACTCAGTAACTTTAGACACACACCACTGTCTCATGACCATTTTGTAGCTGATTTATGGGCTCAGTCAGGACTTCAAGCCTGGCATGAGGGATTGCTTCAACTCTACAGCTCTTCTTTGCTGTGCTGGTCTAGGAGTGCTTGTTATCTTTCCATTCCTTATCTGGAGCCCCAAAGTGACAAAGAGTTAATAGGACATGTTCAATAACTAGGACATATTCAATTAAATCCATTCTGTCTAAGGAGAGCTTTTCCAAGCAAGCCAGATGCTGCACGAAAGATCTCTTGTTTCCTGGGTATTCTTCAACAGATAGCTGAAATTAAAAAATACATTGCAAAAAAATATGTGGAGGTGATCATAGTGTGGAAGGGAGGGATTCTGCGAGGGAAATGCAAAACTCTTACTGGAAATTTAAGATATTTCTTTGTTTAGCTCAAATACAGATTTATAGAACATAGGTGCTGTGATACTTTAAGCAAATCTGGGAACACACAAAAAGTATTACTGAAGCACTGGGTTGTAGCAAAACCTTTTTCTTGATAGGTTAGGGTTTTAAGAGCGTGAAATTGCCAAAAGTTCATAATTTTTCTTTCAAGTTAAAAAGTTGTGATAATAAAGATCTTTTCCTCCCCATGAATGAGGCATTCCTCTAGCTTGTGGAGTGAGCAGATTAGTTACCCCTCTTATTTTAGTAACCTGTTGTGAGACAGCCTGTTTTAGCTGGAGAAGCTGACACTTCACATGAATGTTTTCTCAGAATCATTAATTCAAAGTGGCATCTTCAGAAAGACACATGATGGATCCCAATCAAGGTAGGAAAAGAGCAGAAGGTATTTGGGGCAAATTTAATGCAGTTCTCAACTACATTGTCAGAAAGCTTGTCTCTGGACAGTAGTATGTCTCAAAGTTTCCATAGCAGCAACTTCTCCTTTCTTTCAAGTACGCTGTAGAAGCGAAGACAGAACATTAGGCAGACAGATTTGTTTTACACATTTCCATTTGGATTTTCAGACATTCAGGCATTCAAAGGAGCTTCAGAGTCACTCAGAGTGTGCTGCAGCAGCTGAAAATGTCAGCAGTCAAAAGACAAGTCGCACTTAAAAGCTCATGTTTTGGATCCTGGAGGGTAGGAACCCAAATGCTTATCTCCTCCTTGCTGTGCTGTGCAGAGGGATGCACGGAGGTGTCTGTCTCTTTAGGAGAGCTGGGCTGTCAGCTGATCCCCTGCATTTCCCACGGTGGTTTGCTCATGAAACGTGACCCCTTATGGAGAATATTTGGCAAGGAGCACCTGCAACTGACACTCCTGGCAGAGGAGATCCAGATGTTTGGGTCCTTCTCCTTTATTGCCTAAGACTGTGGTTAGCAGCAAAGGTAAGAGTTCCAGGCGCAGGATTAAAGCTAAAATCAATCCCCTAATGGACTCCGGCTCCTGCTCTTTCTCCTGAAAGAAAGAAAGAGCTGCCACCTGCCATAGAAGCTGCGCAAAGTTTAGGGCTCCCTTTTTTCCTCCTAAAATCAGTTTGTCCAGCCTGACCAGGTCCTACGTTTGTGACACTTCTTTTGTACTTCTGCAACTGGAAAATCTACTTCTCTCCTACCCAGTATAGGATCACAGGTTTGAAAGAAACCTGGAGGTTCATCAAGTCCATTTTCATCTGGAAAAGAGCAGTACCAGGCAGTCCCTTCAAGAGGGATCTCTGCCGAGATCCACCTTACAACCAGTCATGTTTCTTCTGCCATGACTGATCCCAACAGAAGCGACTAGAAAATACTGCTCCAGGATACTCCTTAGGCCATGCCAATTTATGAAAAGTAAAGATTTCCAGAAAACTGGAACTCGAGTCTTATAAAAGAAATAGTGCAGGAATAACTACTGCTCAGATGGAATTTTTTCACCAAAAAAAAAATAGGCATCTCTTACGTAGTCATAGAGGAATTAAGAAACTTCAGGTAAGGCACAGTATTTTAAATCTGGAAACTCTTGCACAGCTAGATTGGATGTTTAAATAAAATACAAAGAAAACACTGTATAGAACAGAAAATCTAATTAAAGACATTAAAAGTGAACTAATCTACCCTGCATGGCTGAGCTGAATATCATAATTACATGCAAAAGATAAAAGCTCTTGCTCTCAGCAAGTTTATCTTTATGCCATGGAAAGAACCAAAAGTGGCTCTGCCCATTCCAATGTTTCTGCTTTCCAGTGGGTATGAAAGCAAAGATTCAATGGAAGAGAGTGGTCAGAAGATCTCAAATTCAAGGGTTTGGGAACCACAAACAGCACATATAAGGATAAGGATTTCTACAAGAAAGGAAAACTGCTTCATGGAGCTGTTTCATGCATCTGTGACAGAGAAAACCTGATCTGGGAAAAATAAACTCGCTTCCTGGGAAGGAGAAGGGCTGGTAGATCCGATGGGGACCTCTGGGAAGCTCATGCCCTTTTGGAAGGGCATGAGGGGGCCCAGGGCAATACCCTGCTGCATTGCAAAGGATGGATTCTTTATGTGACAGCTGAGTTGAGGTCCCACCATGCAATTTTTTATCCCATCACGCCATCACAGACATTTCAAGAGAGTAACCTCCCTGTCCAAGGATGTAGTGAGGAGCCTATTTGACTTTACATGCAAAAAATGCAACACAGCAAACACTCCAAGTGCATGTCCAGCCCTTGTCATCATTTGGCTTCAGAGCAAACTAGAAACAATGGAAATAAGCATCATAACCACTATTTTATATGAGGGCCCTGTGGAATTGAAACACAAAGCAATTTGTCTAAAATCACCCAGCAGTCCAGCAGCAGAGCCTGGATGAGATGGAGACTCCTGTGGCTCTATCCATTAGGTTGTCCTGTGTCAAAACACAGGAATCTCAGTGCATACAACCCATTAATCCATTTTTACATTTGTGGCTGGAAAAGGTTGTAGAAGCAGCTTAATGCTGCCTTTATAGCTCAAATATTGCCATCATCTTTGAACCTCAAGAGTCCCTTTTCTGATATGTTCTTGCCACCTTTCCAGAGAGACTGGGCTGGGGAGAGTGTCCGCAAATCTGGTCACCACCATGTCCCATAGTGAGGCTCAACCTGACTCCTCATGTTAGCAGAAGGAAATGAGGTGAGGAACCAGAATGAGAGGCACCAGTGTCCTTCTCAAAAATGGAAAATGAGTGAGGACCATAAATTAAGACTTCAGCTTTAAGCAGTAACTTCAGCTGGGAAACTGAAGAGACTACAATTTCACTTTTTCCCAGGAGGATATAGTGAAATCCCAGGCTGTTCAGGAAGGCCAGTGCACTCTGTCTGCATGAACAGTCCTTCCTGGACCATAGCTTTTTTTCTGGAACTGAAATTTGCTCTGGATTACAATATGGACAAAATGGTCTTTAATTCACCTCAGTAGTCCAATCACCTCCCAGAGCACTATATTAGTGATGCAGCAGAAACTCAAAACCATAAACTGCCATAATAACTCTAGGCCAAGTTAATGTGCAAAATATGATTCGTTTATACTTGAGGAAAGGCATTGTCCTGATGGGTAAGGCTGAAAAACCCAGAAAAGCCTAGAGGTTAAACCAAGCCATTACACTGATGGTTTCAATGAGAACAAGCAACATTTGCCCTTTAGTTTCTGGTGGTCCAGAACTTACCACTTGTAGCAGAGCCAGGTACCCAGCACCAACGTTATCGAAGTTAACTTTAACTTTTGTCCAGTAAAACGTGCCTGACACGTTATAAAGTATACAGTCACTCATGTTGTTAATAATTTTAGAGTCTAAAGGCATATCTCCTTCTGTCTTGTTAATGCACTTCCCAAACTTCCCAGCAAACAGGTTCACTCCCATGATGCTAAAGATGAGCCAGAAGATGAGACAGACGAGCAGAACATTCATGATGGAAGGGATGGCTCCCACAAGGGCATTGACCACCACCTAGGGGTAAATAGGAAGGGGAAAACAGAATTAGTGCCAGCATTTGTATAGACACTTCATTAACAAGCTGTTGTGCACCCTTGATTAATGAGTCTGAACCCTCACATGGTGCCAAGTGGATTTGAACTGACACTACCTAAGGAGCCAGACCACAACCAAAGGCTTCAAATGACTATTTTTTTCCTTGGTAATCAAAGAACTAATCTATTGGCATCCCACCCAAGGGATGACGATTTTTCCAGAGGAATCCTTGAACACAGAAGCAATCTATGACATCATTTGACCTCTCAGATTTTTCTGGACAGTATATTTCAGTCAAACTATCATAATCATATGATTAATTAGAAACATCTGGGGTGCATTACAGTGACTCAAAATAGAGAAAAAAAAATTTCTGAAATCTCTTACTCTGCTCAGGCCTCTGTAGCCAGTGGACTGTGAACTATAGCTGTGATAAATTTTGCTTAATTAAATAATAACTGAGACATACTGTACTGAGCCAGCTTCCCCTATCTGATCAGTATGCATGATTAAAACAGCAAAATCATTCTAATTTAACATAAAAATGCATTAATTTTTTCCTGTGTCACGTTGTAAAATTCCTACACACCAACCCAGGCAGGGCTGTAAACCCCTGCATAAAGTCATTCATTAAAATGAAAAGCAAAAGGAATTTTTAAGGTGTGTGAACGATGGCAGTGAAAATGGACACCATTCTGAAGCCAAGCAAAAAAAGCAAAGGTCAGACCATCCATAGGCCCTCTACAGCTGCCAGGTTTGAATGCAGCACTGCAATACCACTACATCAGCCAGGCAAGATGCACATCTTTTACTGTTTTGAGCACTGTTGTTGTTTAATGTGGTTAAGACATCACTGCATGTAAAACCTTACACTAAAGAATCAGGGAATCACAGAATATCCTGAGGTGGAAGGGTTCCACAAGGATCGTCAAGTCCAGCAGGACAGATGTCAGCTACACCGACCCCAGAGTCACACTGCACAAGACGTTTTCTGAGGGAAGAACACTATAACAAAATGTGATTTCCCCCTTCCTATGACTGTCAGGTTTCTCCATGTTCACAGCCTTTGGAGATGCTGCCTTTGCCCAGTCCAGGCAACACTGACTCCCAGCATTGTTGCAAACACCAGCCCCACAACAAGAATTTGTCTCCATCTCAGTCTCATTCTTTGGAGATTAAAATCTGGTAGGCGGCCACTCAGCTCTTCCACTTCTACATCTACATTTCTGAAACTGAGACAAGGTGATATTGATCCATAAAAATTAAACTTTATTCAATTGTGAATTTGATTTTGGAAAATGTCAGCTCTTCTTTTCTCCTGTGTTAGTGTCCAATTTTCTGACAAGCTAATAATGTAACATTCACTTCTCCATCATTTCTGCATTGCTGCGGAAGAAAAATACCCGGAGGAGTGAAATGGTTTTCATGCATGTATAGCAGCAGCTTCATCTACAGCACACAATACAAAATTATGTAGATCTTCCAAACCTCAGATTTATATTTTGTGCATTTATGAATGAAGCTGATTTTCACACAGGAAAAGCTGTTTGACCAATTGTTTTGTTTTGTTTTTCTGCATAGGCCGATTCCTGATGACTTTTCTTGGGGTCTGTTTTGTTTGCTAATTTTATCTTTCAGTTTTGGATGTCAATCAATTTCTAACCTCATCATTTTTAGACCAAATTTACCGTGCTAACCAAAATGCCAAATAATTTCCAAATCAAGAGCTTATTTGGATATAGCCTTGGCTCTTGTCAAAATAGTCTTCTTTTGCTTCTCTGCACAACAATATTTTTGTTCAATTTTAACCCATGCCAGCACAAAATCACTGCCTTTGTGCTACATGTGCTGCTGAACCCAACTCCCAATGCAGGCCTTGTGACAGGACACAGACATCCAGGTTTCAGCAGTACAAGTGAGGGCCCTGCCCACATCCTGCTTTTTCCCTTCTGCTGAATTATGTTCAATGGCTTGTAGATAACAAAACACGACATGAAGCTGGAGCAAATCCTGCAACACCTCACTGGATGAATTATTAACAGGGGGATTCATTCTTCTCTCACTGCTTCTGCTCTTACACCAGTGTGATGCCATTTGGTCTGGCGGAAGCACTCCTGTTTTACACTGAGACAAGTGAGAGGAAGACCTGGATACATAAAGGCAGGTTATGATCATAAATTCATGTTAAAATTTCAGCTACAAACCTTGCCATGGAAAGGAATGAATTTCTGCTGCATTTAGAGATAGCAACATATAGCCATGTACAAGAAAACTTTCATATGTGTTGGTTTCCATCAATACCTTTATAGGTAAAACCACCTCCCAGGTGACTTCTTTAGGGACATCCTGGAAACTGAGCCACCCTCTGCCCAGGGTGATGCAGTCAATAGCCTGTGTTTGGTCCCCAGTTCTCCTGATCTCCCAGGCCACCTCCTCAGCCAAAGCTGATTCAGATTTTTAATCCAGAAATAGACTTGCATGATGAGTTAATCCTCCCTTTGCTATGAGAGAGCCCATCAGACTCCTCACAGTAATTTCAGGCCCAGACTATAACTCCCAGTGAAGCTCAGGCACAGCTTTTGCAAAGACATCCAATTTACAGTGTCATGATGTCAAATAACCAAAAAAAAAAAAATTATTAGATAATCTGTTCCTGGTGCCCTTTGTCCTCAGTGTTAGAAATGTTGCTGCATTTTTAGGTAGAATTTGTTGAACTTGAGGCAATAGTCATCTGCTGTTAGATGTCTTCTCCTATCACTCCCATTTGCACTACGGGCGAGTTACCACTGCACATTGCTCTGGGTAATTAAAAAATCAGAGCAGCTTTGTAGCTGTCACGGTTCCTTCAGATTTTTAATCATGCTCGCAGTTCCCTGCAGAGACTTTCCCATTTTTAACACCCCCTTTCCAGCAGTTTCATGGGATTCCAGTATTGAAGCAATGCACTCTCCCTCTGATTGCTGAATTACTCCCCTGCATATTCAGGGATTTCTAAGAGTCACCTCATTTGTCAGACCTGCCCGAAAGCTTGTGTCCTGTTGCACAGTCATCCTGATCCCTATGTCCTTCTCAGCCACTGTTTTCCAAGAAACATCCCCCAGAGTGACCTAAATTCCTCCTCCTGAGGTAGATGACTATGTGGTTTTATTAAAACGTGTGTTGTACAATAGATCTATTTTTCATTGTGATCCAGATCAGCCAGTATAATTCCCTTATCTGTAATTTCACTTACACTCATTTTGAATGTTGTCAGCAAAGATTTTATATTTTCTTCCAGATGCTGTTAAAGTCCAGATTAAAGACAGTTCTCGTTCCAAACAATCCCTCACCCTGAGACTCTCATCACCAAATTTTCAGTGTTGTCACTGTTTACAATTACTTTTTGAGACCCATCACCCATTTCAAAATGTGGTTACTTGTCTTGGTGCAAAGCTCGTGTTTTCATCACAATGTCCCATGGTATCAGATTCCTCTCTGAAATCTAAGGATCCTATATCAGCACACTTACCGTCATCAGCATAATTTGTAATCAAATCAAAGGCCCATATCAGTTTTACAAGAACTATTCCCATGAAATCATGCTAACTAGCATTAATTATGCTGTTTCTTTCCTGCGCGTATCTTGTAGCAGTCTCACCATGACTTTGCCTGGTATCATTTTCACATTAAATGGTCCATCATCATCCCACTCATCCTTTTAAAATGTGGCAATAACCCTCCCTTGCAGGGAAGTGCCACCTCTGAAATAATTCCCTGATGGGCAACAAAGGAGGAGACATGGGAGAGGTCATGATTTGGGACAGGCAGACCTAAGCTGCTTTACTCTGGGCTCATGCATGGAAAGCTTCTGGGTCTACAGTAACTGTCAGGTGGGATCCTGGTCTTTCTGAGGTCTTTTTTTGGGGGAAGGAAGGGCAGGATGGCACCAGTTCATCCTTATTTAGCAGACCCCTCATGGCATGGGAGCTGCTGGGACTTGTGTCAGACTTGCACAGGTCCCAGGCTGTTTGAAGACAGTCAAAGAACTGAGGTCTGATGGCAGCAGATCTTCTTGACCACCAAAGTGCTGCTCTGTGCCTTTACCTCAGGAGCAATTGTTTCCAAAATTTAGGCACAGAATCAATGAAATAAATCTCTTACTGCAGTATAAATGAGAATTTTCTTGCTCCTGTTCTAGCCATGCAGAGATGTTTCAGTTATTCAAGAAAAAGACATTATAATAGAGCAAACTATTATTATTTTTTTACTGTCTGTTTGCTTCTCAACATTATCATTATTTAATCCATCACTGTGCTGGCAATTTTCCTGTGCATTTTGGAGCATATGAACTCCTAATAATGAAAGGTCTAACTGTCCCTAGTCTTGTTAAGTGTGGTTAGACAAACCAAAACTAAAATGATTTGCTTTTCCAATAGCACGTATTCTCAATTATACTTTATCACAGTTTACAAGCTAATTCACCACCTCTGATAGCTCAGACTGAATATATTTCAGCTGCAGCACCGGTACAGCAAAGAGAAATGGATGTTGAGTCAGGGAGTGGGGGCCCTGCAAGAATGAGCCTGTTGGGAAGGAAACTTGCTGGGCTGATCCATGTTAAGATCTTTACCAAGCCAGCCTCTTGGTATTCTCTGATAAAAATGAGGACTTTTTCATTTTTTTCCTATTTTACTAATGCTTTTCTCATGTTTTGGGCTCATCTTCACACTGCTATTCAGGTTTGAATCCAATTTAGATAAATTGATGTGAAATCATGAATAAACAATTTTATGTCAGTTTAGAACATGCTAAGTTTTGCTTGGACTTGTAAATCCATCAGTAGAAGTTAAGTCTTCATAAACCAGATCTAAATTGATTTGAGACAGTCTGTGCACAAATCACTCTGGTAGTTAAACTAGTGCTTTTGCTAATAATGAATACTGAAATAGTTCCATTTATGAATGTTTAATAAAGACTTGGAGTGAGGTCATCAGATGACACAGGAGTTAGAGCTTACATTATTTTCAGTAGTGCATCGATTTTTGTCTCTGCAGTTTGCTTTTGTTTTATTTAGTCAAACACCTTTAAAAAATTGCCCATCTTTGTTGAAAAGATTGTAGTGAACAAAATTCAGGTTAGGGTGCCTGGATGGACAGAGCCCTTCTGAATCTTTTTGTCGTAGTACTAACACAGAGGAAAGTGGTCTGCAACAACACTTCTCTCGTTTTCATCTGCAAAAATAATGTGATTTAGTTAACCACAAGAGCTTTGTAACAAAGCTCTTTTATCCCCGATTCTGATTGTGCTCAGAGAGGAAAAGTATGGATATGGGGTTTTCCTAGGTTCCTGGCTCATCTCAGTTGTTAGGCTCTCTGCCCTTCAGTCTCTCGTGCTGCAAGGGCATTGCAATGAGAACAGTTCATTGCTGGGAGTTCAATTCAAGAAATACACATTTTAGTCACCAATGACTTGGACTAAAATTTTGTCTACAGGAAAGATTTACCCTGACTATACATCACCGTGAAATATATTGCATTTTCCTTGGCCTAGTAGAGAGATTTGGGATCATCAGAATAACTTGTTTTACTCAGAGTTTTGTCACAGATTTGCTTTACCTTGCTGTGCAATCTGCAAGATTAGCAGTAGCCTCAGCTCATAGGGATCACAGTTGTCACCGTCTGCAAGCCATGCATGGTGCGAGGAATTAAATAAAGTGCTTATCTAAACAATAATTGATTCATTTTAGCAGGTAGGCTTAACAAATAAACAGGTATACTGTGGGAATAAAGCCACGGCAGCAAAGGAATGCAGGAGGGAAAGAGACGAATGCACAAGATGGAGCAACAAGCTCCAGCTACATGGTTTTAATGTTAATCTTGACATTCCTCATTAAAACTGCAATCTGTTCAAAGGAAAAAAAAAATTATTCATTTGCTTTCCCTATTTTTAGCATTTCTAATTTTTGCTTTAATTATTGGTGAAAAAGTCCTTAAGAACTTTCCAGGCAGTCTCATTTTAGTATGTGTCGAAAGCAGAGAGCAAACCTTAGCTTGGTTGTTCCCCTTGATACACCTTATAATTGAGAGGTAATTGATAGCCAGATGCTTCCTTGTCCAAAAAGCTGAGTTTTAAGGCGTAGTATGACAAGTCAGGCAGCAGGATTAGTTTATCATTAAATCCACCCAAGGATAAAGATGTAACAATAGAATTGCAATCAAGACCAAGGAGGGATTTCTGATTTTGTTGCTTTGATAAAGCACTGTCAGTCATTTCCTCTGGCCGACAAAATGAGGACAAACCCATGTGCAAGAGTTCCCAGTTACAGCTCGATGTCCCACAGCTGAGCTTTGACTGATGCTTTGTATTCTCTTACCCTCATCCCTTCAAATCGTGACAATGCTCTCAGTGGCCGCAGAGCCCGGAGGGTCCTGAGGGATTTGATAGGACCCATCTCAGAGTATCCCAGTGTGTTGGCAACGAGGCTGATCAAAGAGACCTGGATGGAGACACAAAGAAAAAATCCAGTCTGTTAGGGCACTCCTGCCATTTTCCTTCTCTTCTGACTTTCCTTCCTGGAAAGAAACAGCTGGTTAGTGGAGCAGTGGGAACAAAGGTCTTAAATGGGAGTCATTACATTGAACCCATGCAGAAAAAAGGATCATCTTTCACAAAATGGACGAGAAAGGAGATCACTGTTACAGACCCACCACTCTGTGCTGTTTTCTGTGCACTTCTCAAGGTGTGTGTATTTTCCACTATCCAACCCGCAAGTCATGTAAGTGTTATAATTTAGAGCTTTTTGGATGAAAACACCTCTAATATCTAACTCTTTCCAGCAGAGACAGAGGATTTTCGTATTTACATTAAACCACTAGTCTTCAACTTAAAGATTAGAAACAAGTCTTCTAGATTGCTGGCAGACATGACTTTATACCACAGACCTTAAAAGAATGATGTGCATGGCTCTTCCATTCTTCTCTTTTCCACTTTTTCTGGTTTCTGCACAGTCTCTAAAGGAGGTGGAAACTTGACAGGTGCTCAACATTGAGGTTCATACCTTTCAAAGACTATTTCTTTGAAATAAACCTTCTGTTTCCAAATCTGGAGACAGCATGGAGAGGTTTCAATGCTCTTCCCATTCTAAGAGTTTTTGCAGTGCCCCAATTGGTCAGAAATGTGGGTGCTGTCAGGCACAGGACTGGAGTTTGAATGAACTGAATGGCACAGGAGATTACGAACACATGGAGCAAAAGGGTTTTGCACGCTCTAAACTGTTCACAGCCTGAAACCTTGCTGAGCAAGGAGTGAAAACAAACAGCTCTCCAACACTGTAGGTATCATGCCAATTTGCATGTATTAAAAAAAACCCCCCAAAACAACAAAAAAATGCAACCAGAATTAATCAACACATACTACAAAATACTAATTTCTTAGAAGGAGAGATCTGAGCATATTGCTTATCACACTTCCCTTACTGTCATTTTACTTTTCTTTTCTTACTTACCATTTTCATAGCCCCATTTATCACAGTATTGGATTATCTCATGCTCGCCAATGTGAGTGTGCAAAGCTCATCTGTGAGGAGTGTGTGCTATTGCCATTTTGAAGATAGCAGCTAAGCCTAAAAGCAGAGATTCCTCTACATTATAAAAAACAGGTGTTTAGTGTAAAAGGAAACTCCAGCTCTCCCATGAAGACAGACAGCTCTGGAGGGAAACTTTCCATTTCATTTTAGGATGGGATGATTTTTCTTCTGAACCCCATTGCTGGCTGATCAGCCCAGCATCACCCATGAGGTTTGGGATAAAGCAGGGTAAGACCAGCCTGGTCCCTAAGTCCCAAGGGAGTGTCCCCTGTGGAGCAGCCTTTCTCCTGAATATGCATTCATTTACATACAAGCACTGTCTGCAAGATAAAGACCTTTGTAAAAACTTGCCCAGTTTGTTAAATTATTTACCTACTGATGGCTTTATCGTGGCATGTGGGTGACTAAGGGTAGGAGATCTCAGGGACACTGAGCCTGAGCTTGGGTTAGTGCCAGGGTAAGTCAGGCCACCTCTGCAGATGAGTAAGTGGCACAGAGGCTGGCTGTCACCCGTGACATGTCACTCTTTAACGAGGTGTGACACAGACTCCCCTCCTGTGGACAGACCCAGCGGCTGGTGCGGCAGGGAGGTCTTAATAAACACTTCTGCCTTTTAGGGGTGAGTGTCCTATAAGAACATCACAGCAGACAGGCACACTGGGTTCAAAGTCTGATGTCTTAGGCTCTGTAGGCACTGGGGAGGTAAAAACCACCAACCTTTTCTTCCATTTCTAAGAAGGCAGATCTGATCCTGTGACGTGAGCATGCCCAAGTTATTTTAGAGTAACCAATGCCATGGGTTTGACATGCTCCTATCACTTAAATCCTGATCACCCAATGCTCACAGTTGAAGACGAAAATCTGGTTTTGATGAAGTTCTTCTCAAACTGAGGAAGAACCCCTTCTTAATCGTCCCTGTTTCTCACCAGCCTGGTTTACATCCTGTACTCTGAACTTGCATTAACAGAGAGTTCAAAGCTTCCTACTTTTAGTCACTCTTCCCTCTAACTTAATGTTGCCTAAATAATGAGAAAGGGCTGAGGATTTGTCTAATAGCAGTAAGCAAATGTGCAGCATAGTTATACACTAAAGCCATTCAATTAAGTCATCTTAAAACTGTAAAATGACTGGTATTTTGAATCATGACAGGAATAATGCTGTGGCACATATGTCTGCCTTTGGTGGAAAGTTTAGTGCAGAAAACAGTCTGAACCCCACAAAGCCTTGGAGTTTCCTAACCAGAAAGGCTGGAAATATAAGAAAAACATCTCAATGATAGTATGCTCAGAGATGGAGACCAAGATCCGTACACTGACATACCAAGGTCATTCATCTGTAAAATTGACTTGTAAAATGAATGTAGATATTTAAAAGAAAATTAATCAAATACAGAGTACCCAATGCCCTTCTTTGCTAGTTTCACACACGATGACTGAAACTCAGATCTTAACACAGTCTTCAAGTTGCCTTGGTTGGTGCATCTGTGTGATTCCTCCCTCATCCTGGATTTATGTCCCATAACTCCCCTTTCCCTCAAGGCAGAAAGGTTTTGGTTCAAATCCTGCAAGACCAAACTTTGGATCTGAGTGGGTTCCCATTTTCTTTAGAGTGCCACAAATGTCACCCTGAAGCACATCACAGGTGGTGTTGTCCTCCTGACACAGATTCACACAGCATTAGATATCTCTGCAGAGGATTAGGTCATGAAGCTGTGTGATATTTGGCAATGATTTACGAGGCTGGAATCAGAACAGAATTTGAGACAACTTGTTTAAATGCTTGGATGTTGGTTTTGAAGGTATCCCTGTCAAATTTTATTTATAGGAGAATTACTAACGCAGGGACTTGGCCATTTGGACTTGATTAAAAGTGACCCGGAAGGCTATTTTTAGGAAAAAAATCAAGCAGTTTTCAAAATTGGTGCTGACTGCCCCATATAATCACGGCAAAAGGTGAAGTCAGCTATTTCTGTTAGGTTTGTTTACTGTTGCAAAGCTGTGCAGCCCAGAGCTGCTCTAAAGTTCTGCTTTGTGCTCTGCTCAGAATCAGAAATGTGCTGGCACCCAGAAAACACCTCTAGGGTCAATGTAACCTCCAGATTCACAATAAGACACAAATACATTTCTAATCCTTTCAGTACCTGTTTGCAAATAGTTTTGTGGGTTTTTAATAGAAACCTACCCCTGAAGATCAGGCAGCACTGCATCACAGTGGAGAGCAGATGAATCCTAAGGAGTCCCTATTGCTGGGAAACATTTCCCATAAAATATCCTATTTGCTGTTGAGCTTGAGCTTTCACCTTTTACATGGCAGGTTACAGGGAAGTTACGGAATCCCTTATCCTCCTGTGCACTTCATCTAAGCCAAGAAGGTTTATCACAGCTCTCACTTTCTCTGCTTCCAGCAGACCTCTTGAAGGTCTTTCCAGAACCTCCTAGATTTTATTTCATAGATTTCCATTTAAACCTTGCCCATAAAATAATCCAGGAATACTCTCCCTCATGCCAGTACTAGATTATTCCTTATCCCCTTGACTTGCTCTTCGTTTGGTGTCCCTCAAGTCCCCAGAGCAAGGTTGTCACTGGAAGTTTCTATCTAGCCTGAAGTCCAGTGCACAACCTGGCCAGCAATGAGGGCCCCTAAGGTGGAGAGAGGTCCTCATAAATCAGTGTATGCAACCCTGCCTCCATAGACTTCAGTCTGTGCCACAGCAGTCTCACCAATCTGATGGACTAGGATGTCAATCCTGTGGCAACCCTTCCCTTTTGATTTCCCCACATCCTCTCAGCACAGCCCAACAAGCACCCAACCTCAGAGCTGTCAGGAGACTTCCCAAAATTTATTCTGCCCTCAAAGAGTGGCAACCCTGAAAAAGTCAGCAATTACTGCTCAGCTCAGTGGTAGAGTTTCCCAGGAAAGCTCAGGCTCCTGGCAAAGCCAGGTTCTACCTACACAACTTCTTGCTATTGTAGACAGGCAGAGTGTGGAGTTCTCTCTATCCTGGCATTTAGGGAAGTTTTTTGCCCCTGTTTCTCACTTTCTTTGCCCAGAGATAATTTTATCTATGTACTGTAAGTAAATTGTATCTATAAATATATCTGTACATCTATAGAGCTGTATTTCTGTACTTCTCTCTTCCCATGTGTATCTGCACACAAGTTTATCTAAATAGATGTTACAATTGTTTGCATGATAGATGCCTGGAGCTGGGTGAAGGGAGAGATAATTGAACCCTACAGCTTTCATTTTTGCCATTTTCAGCCTTATGCTCAAGGGGAAAATGAGATCTTTTAATTCCTGTGCTTTGGACACTAGGAATACCAGCCACGGGGGTTAGCAGGCCTCTGGCTGGTGTTTTGAAAGGAAATCTCCTGGCATGTATTTCTTGGTGGTGTTAGCAGCGTGGGTGTCCCACTGTATGACATTCATGTGTGTTTCCAGGGCAAAATCAAGAAGAATCAATGAATTTAGACTGCATGAACACAGGGAAGGATCTCTGAAGAAACAGTAGCCTTGCTGATAATTGTACAAATTATTGCTATAAATATATAAATATTCCTATTATATAAGTATTTATATATAACTCTAACGAGAGTAATGTCTGAACATCTTAATAATTTTGACAATCCACTTCAAGGTCTCATCCAGGAATTGGAATATTTTTTCAGTAATTTCCACTTTCTTGTGGTAATGTCACTGTTTTACAGAAATACTGTCATTCTTAAGATAAGAAATATCTTATAGCACCTACAGTAGTGTTATATTCCCAGTGTGCTCCTGTTGGTCTCAGTCATTCACCAGTTACAGATATGCAGCATTTTCTGACTAATAAAATTATTCACCATGAACACATAGAAAAAATTCTACATTAATTTTACATCTCTTCATTATCTGACAGTGACTTAAGTAATCAGTGTTGTAAACCAAGGTAAACCCAGTAAAGCCACCAGAACAGAATTCTAAGGCAGTAGAAAAACAATTATAGTGTAGGAAGTGCACTAATGCAGCACACAGAGGGAAAAAGGCCTTTAATCAGAAGATCATAGACTTTTTTTTCCCAAGGACTGATTGCATTTATAACAGCAGTGGGTTCCTCCATACATGCATACATTTTAGTACCATATTATCAGCATCCACAGGCTCCCTAACCACGGGGGGTTGCGGGGAGTCAAGGGCACACACTTTGGGAGCAGTGTTTCACACGAGGCTGCTGGAGGCTCCTACAGCAAAGAGGTGGGTTTGAGCTGGAGTAAAGGCTGCTCCTCTCTTTTTTGCATTCCTTTCCACCAGCCTAAAAGCACATCATTTCAGGTAACCCAGGAGCATCCACTGGACTGAGCTGGAAGCAGGCAGACCTGAGCAGCACCATTCCAAGGCAGACACTACTCAGCACAGACTGCATTTTTTAATTAACCCCTGACCACCACTGAGGTGAATTAATAGGAGAGGCCAGAAAACAAGGAGTTCTGCATGAGCAACAGCAAAAATCCTCCCTGGCTAATCATATAAATCCTAAAACCAACCAGAATCTGTACTAAATGCCTGCTGCAGCACACATCTGTGAGCAATGCCCTGCGAGTGTTTGTCTCAGGGAGAAGGGGAGACCTCCTTCCTGGTGTGGGCAACAGCATATGCTTTATGCAGCCAGGGATTTCATCAAATTAACCTGCTTGTTCAAATTAGGGGGGAGGGAACTGCGGGGAAAAAAAAAAAGGACATCTGAATGGAAGCACAGCAGCTGAGTTGAAAGCTCTGGCCACTTATTTAAATAAGCAGTTTCGGCTAATGCAGGCCCCTGGTGCTTTCACATAGCTTTTTGTGTGCCCCAGAAACACCTGTCTCTCCCTCTCTAATTGTGCCTTAAAAAAAAAAAGAAATAGAGGAAAGAGCCCTTGGATTACTTCGGGTGCCTCTTTTCAATCCAGCCTGGCTTCTCCTGCTGGCAGCCTTTTGCTGACAAGGATAGGATCACTCAAAGAACTCTTCACTGTCCAGTGTATTTTAGAGCCTGAGGTTACAAGCTGCTCCTCTTGATTTGAAAAGGAATAAAATTAAGAGTTTACACCAAATGCAAGATGAAAAACCTGCTGGGAAAGGGGACTTTGCAAATAAACTGAAATACATGGAACTTCTTTTGGCACTCTGAAATATGGTTGGGAGAAAGGAGCTTGTAATGAGGTTGGTATTCCTTTCAACATCCACCCTTTCTGAGCAGACTTTTATTGTCACTTTAATTTTTAAGAATATCCCTTTGTCCTTTCACTCTGATGCTGCTTTTTCTGCCAAACTCTATGATTGCACCTGCCAATCCAGAAATTGCATGTTATGAAAGACAGGCATAAAGTTAAAGGAAAGTCTTAAAAATAGGACACTGTAGAGACACTAAGGTGACCTAAATTCCCATCTTTGCTACCTGTTTCCTGGAATCACAACCTTCACATTCAGGTAAAGACTACAAACTCCTTAGGGCTGCTCTGGGGTTGGTGCAGAGTATGGAGGTGAAAACCTGTCTGGAAATGAGCTATCAAACAGCTTCCCTCACTGCAGCAGTTCATTACTGCTCGTGGAGTGCTCTCGTGTATTATAACATGATGGGCTACAGGAGTGCCTAGATTAATTATAAACAAAAATTATCTCCTGGAAAGCCCAGTGCTTCTTCTTATTACTCAGGTTTAAAAAGTCATTTACATCATCCACTCTTTTTTTTTTATTTCTCCAGGATCTTTCTTTCTTTTATTTTTTTAAAAATTTTTTTCTCCATTTACTACTCAGACTAAGGCTGTAAAATTCTGTTAATATTCCATGTTCTCAGCTTGTCTCCTGGTCCTCATGTCCAAGCTTTTCAAGGCAGTGTTTCCTTTTCAGAGGGCAGCCTTGTTGCAAACAGCATGTGTCACTCTTGTTGGGTTAAATGCTTTTAAATAAATCATTCCTGCATCCTAATTGCTTCCTGGCGGTTTCCAGAAGAACCTCTTTATGTCTTGCTGTTCTCTTAATCTGTCACCTCCTCTACACCTGCTCAGGCTTTTCTAACAGCTCCAGTCAATTCCCAAGGCAGATGGCTGCGAATCAAGAATTAAACCCCAGCTAATTTCTGAGGGCAAGTCGACTTGTTGCTGTGAGCTTTCATCCAGCGGGGCAGCAAACTGATCTGCAGTTATTGATCTGCAGTTTCCCCCCTCGCCCTTTCCAAATGGATGTTCAGCTTGTCTCAATTCACCTTTTTACTGCAAGCAGGCACCTTTGCCACACCTCAACATCCTGTTTATTAGCTCTGGGTGGTGATCACAGAATCACAGAATGTGCTGAGCTGGAAAGGACGCACAGGGATCATCAATCCCAACTCCTGTGCCTGCACAGGATCATCCCCGCGAGTCACACCTTGTGCCTGAGAATGTTGTGTGAATCCTGTCAGGCTTGGTGCTGTGACCACTTCCCTGGGCAGCCTGTTAGGGATTGCTGAGAATTTTGGGGATTACATGATGTAACGTGATCAGACAAATCTTGGCCAAGTCCCAGAGATTTTATCTGCAGGTGCAGATGCCTTGAAAGTCTGGTATTTCTGTCATGATTTAGGGAAAAATAATTTTCTCATAATCAACTACGTTCTGCTTCTCATCCAGATGCTGTGTGGAGACAGCCTGGATTTAGGGCAGCTGAAGAGGAAAGATATTCTCCCTTTAAAAGGATCTCCAAAGCCACCTCATGGTTCATCCCAGGGTACCTTCCTGATGCTGAATGCTGTAGTCAGGAGTAGATGGGACTATACTTGACTAATGTTTATTATGCAAAGACAGTGTCACCATGCCAGGGGTGCACCCAGTGATTACTGAGAGAACATTTCCCTGGGGGCTCAGCCCCATCCACTCCACTGCATTTCCATCCCAGCCAGGGGCAGTGGAGGTGCTGAGCTAAAAGAATGTTTATTTTGGGGCAGCATTAGGATCAACCCTACTTACATATGAGATAATGAAAGCAAACCCAAAACCAACCAACCAAAAAAGCCCAACTAAAGCAAACAACCAAACAAAAAAACAAAACCCCTGAAAAAAACCCAAAACAGAAAGAAGAGAAAAATCTCTTTGGGTTCCTTCCACAAGACACTGTTGTGGATCTTCTCATTTCCCTAAAGCATTTATGTAATCAGATGCTCCAAATCAATATGGAACATGATATCAATATTGGTATAAATACCAATTCATTCTGGGAAACATGACAGTCTTAGCTTGACAATCAGCTCTCTTTAGTTGGATTCTTGAACTTGATTGATCCTGATATTGAATTGAATAAGCCAGAATGGAGAGGGACTCTAAAGAATTATAGGATCCCTGGCTTTTGCCAGGAGGGATAATGGTACAAGCAGGAGTACATACCAAAAGCAGGAATCTTCACCTTCATTTGCTTTAGCACAAAACACCCCAAAGCCAACCACACCAGGGTAGGAGGCCAGCACAAAGTCTCAACACCACTAAGGCAAAGCTTTCAAGTTACATCTCACTTCCTGTGATCTCTCCCACACTAATAAAGAATCCCTGTCCCTCTACAGGCTGTTTCTATTCCTTCACTTCTTCCTTTTCCCTCCTCCTGACCCCAGTCTCTTGAGCTGCTCCTGGCCATCCTGGATGGAGCCACAAAGGTGGTGGGAAGAGGTTTTTTTGCAAGTTGGGGCTTCAAAGGTGCTGGTCATCAGGGAGAGGAACTGTGGGACAATCCTCCTGTGCTCCTGCAGAGTTTGTGGAACTCTGGACAGCCTAACACAGCCTACGTGTCTCTCCCAGATCCAATCCCGCATGCAAGGGAGAACATCTCTGTATATGGAATCTGGCAGCTCCACTCACAGTGATGGAAAGGGCCAAGCAAGCTGCATGCAAGAACTCCAGGATTTTATTCATTATTTTCTTTTTAAGCACAGTCTTCTAAAAAAGGACATTGAAATAAGCTCCATCTTTAAATAACTTTGAGAAATAAAAGTGTTTGGTAAATCTAGCTCAGCACAATCTGAATTGAGATGGGTTTTTTACAGCACTTTTGAAAGTTGAAATTCTGCTTCAGTAATTGAAATTCTTCAGTAATTGCAGTAATTATTCATCTCCTAACCACTCTGCAAGGTGTAGCAGACAGTGAACTAGGCTTATTGTGGACTTTTCTCTTCACCTGCATTTTCCACCCCTTTTCCTCCAGCTGCATCATGTTTTCTCCTGCTGTCTGAAACTCAGCTTGTGCTTCCACTTGGCAAAACCCAGGTTCTCCCCCTTTAGCATCTATGTGGCAATGAACATGAGGTGCAAAGCAAGATAAGACCAGACATTTGGATGTTTTTGCATGTGTTATATTGAGATAAAGTGTGGGGTGGCAGAAGGGAGATTTACAGCCTCGTCTGACCTGCTAACACACATTAAAACCACTTATCTCATCTTCATGTAGGTTTTTTTTTTCACTTATCCTGATTTGGCCAATATGTAGTAAAAGAGCATTTTCCCTCTTTCCTTCTTCTTCTTTTTTTTTTCCCTCTTCAAAACCAGGCTCCCTGACTTCTGGAGCGAGAATTTCATTCCTATTAGTTATCTGGGAGGTTTATGCCAACAGAGAGGCTTCGAATGATGTGCACTGAGACATCATCAAAAATCTCACATGCGCATTTACTTTGAGGAACTGGGGAAAAAAAACTAGTCAAAAAGTGAACTCTGAAGTTATAATACCCTGTTGATTTTTGACAACTCACAGAGAGCACTAATAAGTTCTCTCTTAAGATGATTCTCCAAGTGACAAGCCAAATTATTAATAATTTGTCTTGACTGTGTTTTTGTCATTCTGCTCCTGTGTGCTTCTGTGAACAGAAACCAGACAAAATTCACATGCTTTTAGGGTAATTTCCCAAGAATACAAATTGGATTTTAGTGCTGTTGGGTAACAACTCATTACAGCAGATTGTGTAATTACTGGTACAGCAAACAGAAATCACCTTGTTAATCAACAGGGAATACAGATGGAAAAAAACAATTAAAGTAATCATAAGCCATCAATATTTACTTTGCACAGCAAGTTTTTAATTGTCACTTAAAGACAATCCAACATAAGGGCATAATTTAATTCAATTCAATTTTTAAATATGGATAGAAAGACTGTTTCAAAATGTTCATCTCAGATTCAAGGATTATTAGCTGCATCTTAACTTGTCTGACAGTGAAGCATTCAAAGTAGAAATCTTAGAGCAAATGCCTTCCAGGAACTATCTTGGAAAACATAATACTTTTCTTTTTGTTTAAGTGTTCAGGGAAAATGATGGTGCATTTAATGACTGAAAATCCATGAGCAGTTCTCAAACAAGGAAACAGGATATTTGGCAGCAAACAGGAAATCTGGAAAGCTGCTCAGTGGGAAATACAGATCTCTAGTTACAAACTCAGCAGCTCCAGGCAAACACCAGACACACGTTGTGTTAGAACCATTCACAAAAGTTACTGGGGAGAGTGAAAAGTATATATTATTTTACTTCCATAAAAGCATCTACAAAATCCTGCCTAGTGGATTTGTTGAATAACTGATTTGAGATGTCTGGCCTTCAAATCCATTGCTGAGTCTTGCTTGAACTATTTTGCAGACAGATATACTACCCAAAGCTCTTGGGAGCCCCTGCCTTCATGGCAGTGGAGACAGCTCTTTGGGACAAGGGATGGAAAGAGCAACCTTTATCCCTCGTGACTCGGCTGGAGGGAAACTGGTGGGGCATCAGGGCAAAGATTGAGAGTTAGAAATGATCTCCCCTCCTGGCTGCAGGACACGATTGAAGGACCACCCATTGCTGGAGATGGCTGGAGGGGAAGGAGGCTGCCAGCACCCCTAGAAAAGCAATTGCTTAAGAAAATAGCTTTCTCCAAGTATTAAATCTTGAAAGACGGGATAATCTTAGAAAGAACTGGTGGAGAAACACACATCTCCCCTCATCTCTGAAATCAGGCTGGGTTTTTGTAAGTCTGGATTGGGACTAAGTTTTGGTCAATTAAATTGAACACCAAAGCTGTAATAGAGATGATGGATTTGTGATAATGGACTTTTGTAGAGTGATGACATTAGTGCCGGTTTAAGAGGATTTTTCTGTGAATGGCCACAGGCAATGAAACTTGGCTGCAACTCTTTTATCTGAGCATTCTTTCTAATGAGTTGGGACTTCACATCCCTTTCCCATGAGATTTCTCATGACAGCTTCTCTGAGGCTCCATCCTCTCACCTCTTGCCTTCAGTGCATGAGCAGTGCGTGAAGAAGCTG
Source organism: Atrichornis clamosus (assembly GCA_013400975.1). Lineage (NCBI taxonomy): Eukaryota > Metazoa > Chordata > Aves > Passeriformes > Menuridae > Atrichornis > Atrichornis clamosus. Next base: position 53,051 of record WBMZ01007491.1, read on the forward strand.
TTGACTGCAACACCTCCAGTCTTTGCATGAAGCTAAGCCCTAGACTGATGCCTTTCCCAAACTGACCATGCAATGGAACAATCCATCCACTGTCAGCAGAGACGGGGACATAGCTCAGAATTAATTGGCTGAAGCTCAAACTAGATAAACTCAAGATAATATTTATAGGTCGGAGGAAACAATAAAAAGGAACGTCAAAGATTACACCAGCATGCACAGCTGGTGGAGTCGCTCTGCCCCTTGTTTTAAGGCCCAGCTCTCTCTGCCTGACACAGGACATGCCTTGTTGAGAGCAATTCTCACAAACATTCACTTTGGATGCCACTCGCCTCCATCCCTGGCCAAGTTCAGACCCCTTGTTTAATCTGCTTTGTACAAAGAGGTTTTGACTGCATGGATGCTTGGAAAATATCTGTTCTTTGTGAAAATATTTTCCTGTGCATCCTAGCAAAGACGATTGTGCATAAATACCATTCCTGATGGTGATATTGATGTCTGTCTACACTTATATCTGTCTACACAGATATACTACAGTCTCTGCTTTTCCCTCCTGTGAGAAGAGTCATGCATTGAGTGCCCACCACTGCAATTCACGAGCACAGAGAGGTGATATTTGCACTGTAGAAGGGGGTTCCTTTTAGCAGTACGCTTGTTTTTTGCAGGGAGGTGACATGTATAGATATATGCTGATGTTGGTTGTTCAGTATATCCAACTTTCAGCAGACATCTCAGGCATCTTTCCCAGGTGCCCCAAGCTGAAATGAGCCTGTGTTTTGTGGTTTGGTTAACCCTTTCTCTTTTCCTCCCAAAGGAATCTGCAGCAGAGTTGTTGGCAGGATGTTATTGTATTGCAATGTGTTTGAAAGCACTCTCTTTTTGCTACACTAGCACACTTCTTTGAGATGCTGAGAAGCCCATTATCAGAGATCATCCTTTAGGGATTCTACATCCAGCAAAAATAGGTCTCAGTTCGTGGATTACTGTGTGTTTTGATATTTAGGCATTGCAAGACAGAATTTTCTTTAGTAATCCTCAACTGTCAGATGGAACCTTTGCTGTTCCTCTGGCCCAAATCAGTGTCAAAGGTCTTTCACAAAGCAGGTTATATAGAAAAAAATAAATACAATTCAGCAGCAATATGCTTATACCCCCTCTGGGTTCAAATCCCATTTAGAAATCGTGAATACTTGCAAATTTTGAGCTGGTTTTATGAATTATTCAAAACAGAAAATAGATTCAGAGTTGCATTTGTACAATGAGAAAACACAGATGAGAGATGGTTTCACATGTCCAATCAAAAATCAACCATCGCAGCTTGAATTTTGAATACTGATACCAAACCACTAATGAATAATTTGCAGATCAGGAATTTTTAAGTGAATAATTTTAAACAAATAAATTTGAGAAAATCAGACAAGTGGTTCATCTGCTTCTTTTGGAGCAGCTAATTCACCCATTCACTCCCTTTTGCAGCTCAGTTGCAGTGATTTGGTTCTCAAAGGACCAAAAAGAAAATGTAAATTGAAATAAAAAGTGTGCTGGAAAAATTATAGGATATTACTGTGCCGATTCAGAGTGGTAGGGGGGTTAGGAATAGGGTGGGAGAAAAGCATCTGTTAAACCTGCTAAAAATATAGTGCCAGGTTCTAGTAATCTGCATGGAGAAAATATTTTAAAGAAAAGAATAATGCATGGGGAAAAGATTTACTCATTGAGAACACTAAAGAGCAAGTGATGTCCTAGAGTCAGTCAATAACCAAAACAACTCAAGGGTGGAGCAACTTTTTGGTTGAACCGGGAGCTTGCAAAAAGAATATGCAACTATGGGTGGAATATTTAAATGTGGATTAAGAAAATAAAATATCCTGGGTCAGTAAGAAGGCTCTGAGATTTATTTTCTGGGGATAAGGGGAGTCCCAGCCCATGTTCCCCTTTTCCCCACAGCACTGTTTGATGCCATGCATGCTTGGATGTGTGGCAGAGAAAGGTGAAGCCCCTTTCCCATGCCTTCTGTGGCTGCTTCTCCAATCTGTTTTTACAGTCATAAACACCACCATTAAAAGGCAAACATGCAGCTAATATTTGGTGTTACCTAGGGACTTTGCATCCTTGTGTGGCTCCTGTTCCAAGGGGGTTTTTCACATGGAGGACAGAATTTAGTTTAGTTTTTGGTTTACACTCTTTGGTATTAATGAGATGTTATTCTGCAAAGTATTTATTTCTTACAAGTGTGCAACTAATTTCAATCTGTTGATGATGTAACAGAGTTCCAAACTGCTTCAGTGAATTCATTGTGCACACTGTTCCTCCCATCAGGAAGACCTCTGATTATGGCTGTGACAAAATTCATCCCTCACCCAGCCCTTCTAGTCTTCAGAAGCTCATTAAAACTATAATTCCAATAACAAATTTCTGGAAGCCCCTACAGTACTTTAGTTGAGTCTATTAGTCCCATTTTGCAGATGGAGAAACTGAAAAGAAAATCTATGTCTCTTGCCCTACACCACAGTAAGAGCAGTTTTCAGCACTGGGCTATAATTTAGGAACTGGTGTATTCCAATTTTGTGGTTAAATAATTAAACCAGGCCTTTCTCTTCTGCTGGAGCTAATCTGAGAAAAACGAGTGCCTTCCCTTTAAGAGGTTTCCTAGCATGTATGCAAACAAAAATTTATGATCTACAATTTATGTAAAGAATTTCCTTTTCATAAATCAGTTTATTAAAGCTCTGGAGAAGCTTCCTAAGGCTCTGATCCAGCAGTGCACTTAAACATGTCCATAACTTCAAACAAGTAAATTGTCCCATTGAAGTGCTCTCCTGGGCTGAGGCCAAAGAAAGTGCAGTTCTTCCCCTGAGTCAGGGTTCAGATGTAAAATGGGGAAACATAATTTATCTGAAGTTTAATAAATTACATAATCATGGCAAAGCTCTGCCAGCCTCCCACATTTAATACCTCAAGCTAATAAGAAATGGCCTCAGGGAGATAATTGCCTCCTCGTTGATACACTGAGATGAAATGTTAAACTTCATCTGGAGGATGTGGTGTTGCTGACTATTCCCAAATTTGGCAGATCCCACATCAATTCAAATGTGAAACTTTGGAGGAGACAAATCTGGTACTAGCAACACTCCTGGGGCATGAGCTTCCTTTTGTTCAGCTATTACTTACTTTTAAGGATTATCCATAAATTAGGATAACTAAGCGCAGCGGTATTTCAAGGATTTGGAGTATTTTGTGACATTTTGTAGTAATGAAGTCACTTTGCCAAGAGGACTTCTCACACCTTCCTCTGGCCTCCTCCACTGGTAAATATTTGGGAAGCAGTACTGAACATACTGTTACACACTGCTGGCAGCCTGAGCAGGGAGCTCCGCCAAGGACAGCTCCTCTACTCTGCTGAGCCCTTGTGTGTCCAGGTCATGTGCGGAGCAGTCGGAGGTAACAGGACCCTGTGCTAGCCTGGAGGCTGGAAGGAGATGTTACATGCTAGAAGAGTGAATTCCTGAGGATGGGAAGAGGATGTGACTCAAATCAGCAGGGTGACACATCTACATGATGACAAAAGGCGTTCCCATGCGCTCTGGCTCCTGGGGATGCACGGCTACATATCCAAACCTCCTTGGAGCTCTGCCTAGGGACGATGCTCAGAATCGGAGTGACAGCTGTCATTTCACAGATGCAAAGCTGCCAAACTCAACGGCCTGCTCTCACCCACTGCAAAATCCAACACAAGAAGCATTGTAGTTCCAAAATGATACTTACATCTACAATAAGGAAGTCCAGCCAGCACCAGGCATTGGTGAAATACTTCTTGAAGCCATAAGCCACCCACTTCAGGAGCATTTCCAAAACGAAGATGTAAGTGAATATTTTGTCAGCATATTCCAGCATGGTTTTTATGTTTTTTCGGTCTTCAAGGTAAATGTCTTCAAAGGCCTGGAAATACAAAGGATTGGATAATAACTTTTCCTAGGCCATGTTGGAAAGCATGGGTGTTGCACTGCAAGTCTATATTTGACAGATATCAAGTACAGTCTGTGGTTTCTGATATGTTATAAGGTTACATTCAGAAAGAGTGTTCAGGCACAAACAGGACTGACCCTGAACTAAGAGAGATCCGTTCAGCTTTCCCTGATGATGGACACAGGTGTAGCTATCTCTCTCCAGCCTCTACTGACTGTACTGACTTGACATCCTTTGAGAGTAGGAAGAGCTTATACACCCTGAATTTGGAGTGTGAATCCATGAGCAGAGTGCCACCCCAAAATGCCTGAGTGTATCCTGCCTCAGATCCTGTTGGCTGTGCCACTGCTATCCGGGCACCTCAGATGTCCCAGGGCACAGGATGTCTATATTTAGGAGGCAGAATATGACCCTTGAATTTGGCCAAATAGATGTTATTGCTGATGATGACAAATTGGGTTATTAACCTGCCTGTGTTACGGAGTACTGGAGTTCCCTGGCTTCTGTTCAGCCATCACATTTCAGGTGGCTATAGACATCTGCCTCAAGAAATGCTCATTATTATTCACTTAGCGGAACAATAATGTTTTAAAGGTCAAGATATCTATCTCCCCATCTCATCTGTCTCTCTAACTAATCTTATGCAGGACATCATAAAAGGAGTTTCAGTATCTGTATCAAATACGAGCAACTTAATAACCCCTTTAAAATATTTAAGATATAAACCAATATGCCTGCTAAAAGAAAGCAAATAAAGTTGTCTCATAATTTAGCTTTCACTGTATAATGTAAGTCGAATAAAAGGTAGGATCCTAGTGTCAGGGTTGCCTATATAAAGCCTGTTTTGGGGCTTCTAAATCAAGTCACAGTCTGCTTCCCCAGCTGCTCTTGCCCCTGCTGTTACACAAGCTGCTCCCAAGTCCCTGTAACCTGGATAACCCAAGCTGTGACATATTGCTCTCATCCCACCGTGTGACCCAGAGCACTTGGCAGCAAGAAGCAACATCATTTGAGAGGGTCTGTGCTAAACATCTGAATTATCTGCATTTACATATTTCCAGATCTGTAGCTACTTTCTGAGGAGCTTCAAAAAGTTAGCAAACACCCAGTGCCTGGAGATACAAGAAGTGTGGTACTTGTCACTCAGGCAGTCACACTGCTCTTTTGCCTGCCAGGGAACAGTAATTAAACTGACAAGAAAGCTTTGGCAGCCTGTGCCAAAGCTTGTCCATTTGTCCCCACACTTTGCGGTGACGTTTTCACTGCAACTCTGTCTCCTATCTTCCCTTCAATAATGATATTTCAAGGGTGTGAAAGAGCTGTTGGAGAAAGACTGAAAACAATGCGCAGATTGGAGTTTATCACTTCTCGTAGGGGCTCACTCACTTTGTCAGATGACTTGCTGTACTTTGCAATTACTGCAAAAATAACAACAAACCATTTAAAGTGATTTCCTTCTCTCCCTCCTTTGCTCTCCCTACTTTCTACTAACTTGTCCAAAAGTACATTGTGTTTTGTCTACTAAAAGCACACTGTGAGTCACGAAGCAGCTTATAAAGGGATGAAAAATATGCTACCTGAACTCTTCTGTACTTCCGGACAAGCTGTGGATATTACCCAAATGACAAAATTCTGGTGCTTTGCACTTTTTTCATGGTGACAACGGATAAAATTTTTGCTATATAAAACATCAAGAAGGGTTATTTCTTCTGCTTTTCTTTATGTGTTAAAAAGGAGTTAAACAGTATACCTGCAGTGTTACCCACAATTACTATTAAAAAATAGGCTTCCAGTTTGGGTGCTTATGGCTTAAACTCTCAAGAAAGGTTTTTGGGTCTTTAGCAATGAGCTAAAGATATTTTGATGGTTTAACTACCACACCCATATATATACTGGCTTAAGGGTATATATAACACTTCTCCCTTAAGAACTTAGTGTGTCCCAGGGATGAAGCCAGACGAGCTCAGGTTTTTGGAAGACAGCAGCCCAGAAAAACAGGGAAAAAAGTTTTGTTTTGCCTCCAACATCTCCAGTCCAAATACTGAAGCGCAGTGCTGATATGTGAGAAAGTGCAGGATAATTTGCCCTTGTACAGAACTGTACTGGCTAAATTGAAAATGGCAAAAACTAAATGAATGCATGTAATTTAAATTAAATGAGCTTTATATTGCAGTGTTCAATTATCTGAGGCACTTTTAATTACATATGTAAGGAACTGTATTCATCTAAGGCATTTTATAGCAAGCGACATTCCCCCTCTAAAATGTGTTCAAAAATTAACATTCTTATTCTCAAGCCGGTGCAAAAACTGTCAGAGTCCATTGATTTCAGCAAAGCTGTGACAATTTTCAGAGGCCTACTATCTACCCAAGTTTTTCAGCTTCTTATTTTTTCATAATAAAATAAAATCCCCTGGGTGACATTTCAGTGGCTCTTGGTGGACCAGGAGGAGAGTCCATTACTTTTCTTTTTGGATCAGCATTTATGCATTTCCACCTTCCTGTCTCCCTTCAGAGACTTTCTTTACACTACACAAACCCAGTACTTATGCGTTTTCTTCTTTTTTTAGGCCACTGATAATTTGTGTTTCTCTCCTCTGGAGTTTCTTCAATTAGCCCACGTCCTTCCCAAAGTGCAGTGCCCAGAGCTGAAGCCAGTGCTCCAGCTGAGGCCTCCTTGATGCCAACTGGAGTGGAAGAACACAACAATTTATACAGCCCAGTGGGGTGTTGGGCTTTTGTGTGGGGCTGTGATGGAGTTTATTCTGTTTATTGCCTGCTCCCTCCCCAGTTCTTTTTAGTAAATCTGCTACCTTACAGCCATCCTGCATCCTTTCTGCCTGTGATTGTTCCTGATGAGATGAATCAGGCACCTTTCTGAGATGATATTTGCCTTACTAATTACGGCAGATTCTTCTGTTTGGCTGAAGTCAATCCTGACCTCTGGAAATACATGGATAACCTGCCCAAACATGGCACTGCCTGCAAATTTAGTAGGTGGATCTCTTACTCCTTTACAAAGGAGAAGATCAGTGACCACCAGAAAAAAGCCTGGAGAACTCTTGGTAAATATCTGCTCTACATCAGGATAAAAACCTGGGAGAAATCCCACCAATTTCAGTGGTATTCCTGACGTATAAAAGAGAAATATAAACACATCTCTGTGAAGAGCCCAGGGCTGATAATGCAGAGAGGAAAATTCCAGTGTGCAGTGGGATCTCAGGAGGACAGGATCCCCTATCAAAGTCCTGGGCAATGACCAATCAGTCTCCACGCACACATGTCCATTTGGACACAAACAGGACCTGTGCAGGGAAGGTTAACCCAAGGTGTATTCAAAACATGAATTCAGACACCCACTAGCTCCATGGGTAGCACTGATTCAATGCCCTCTCTATCTTTTATAATTTTGATTTGCTGGTTACAGAATGTGCTAAAAAAAAGAGAATCCAAAAAAAAAAAAGCCACGCCTGGAGCAAAGTGCAAGTCTCCAGATGGGAACTGTCATGGAGCAGCTATGGGATGCTGAAACTGGGAAACTTCCTCACACAGACTTCCTTAAGGATTTGCTTTTCAAAACATGTGCAAGTCAGAATTTCATGTTACAGCAGAAGAAAATTCCCCAATATATGGTAAAGGCAGGTGAAATCAGAAAACTGACAACCTGTTTTAGCCCCAAACATGCTTTGCTTTGAGAAATGGCCAGTAAGGTCTCATAAGATCTTAAGACAGCTAAACTGGAGAACACTGGGATCTACATCCACTTTTAATCAGCTAGGAAATGCTGCCATATTTACCAGGGCTCCACTGCTCAGCAGGATCATGAAGATGATGAATGTTTCAAACCAGTTGTGCTCGACAATTCTGTAGCAGGTTTTTCGTAGCCTCCACCAAATTTTGCCTGGAAATTTTGTGATGTCCACTGAACAGCATGGGAAGAATCGCACACAAACTGTAAAGAAGTAAAACAAAACCAAAGGAATTGTTAAAAAAAGACCATCTGATTCTTAGAACTGAAATAAGAGGTTGCTAAACAAGATTTCTTGTAGCAATAAGCTGCTGCACAGTGTCTTTCCTCCCTTTTGTTTCTCACAAATCCCTTCTGCTCTGCCTTCCTTTCCCCTCTCTCACTCCTCTATTAAAAAACATTCAAAATCACTTAAAATGTGTCCCAGTGAGTTCTCCCAATGATTTTTGTGATACAGAATATACTGGCCATGAGTCACCAGTGCCCTAGGTCATTGAAAAAGTGTTACCTGAGCTCAGGCAGCACTTCTGATCAGGACTAATAACTCTAGGAGGTTATTACTGATAGTTTCCACATCCTTTTGAATGGAGGAAGGTTATTTTCTTGGTAGCACAATACCACTGGAATTACTGATTAAAAGTGGCAATCTGATGAAAGAAAGATGATGAGAGGAGGTGCTACAGTGCAGATGGGATCACCGTGCTGAAGAGACTCAGGCAGCAAAAGCAGGAGCAGATTTTGATCTCTTTGACTCTCATTAGTTTAAACAAGGCATTAGAACAATCTTGGAATTACACTGAGGCAGTTAAATCCCCTTTGATGTCAGAGAAATTCAGATATCCACTCCATAGCAGGTTCCCCATTGATGGTTCATAACACTTTCTGACCTTAGTGGCAAATACTGCGTGGTAGTTAAATGCTGTGGTGGAAATGGGGCCCACACAAGGATTTCTGATAGGCAAGACCATGGCCATTTTTAGTTTCCTTAGCAACACTCATTTGCTATAGCAGAAAGACATTGTCATTGGTAACAGACAGATTATTATCCCATTTGAAAAACACCATGCGCATTGCCTTGTGCTGGGTAGGAACTTTAAATGGTACGAGAGAACCCTGGTAGACAGAAATTATCCTGGACAGTCACTCCTATGTCAGATAACCTGACTCAAATGTCACATTTGCTGACCAGAATAACCCTCAGAAACTATTTTATTTTCAAAAACCAAGGTTTTAACCCTATATTTAATCCATGTGTTGTATAGAAAGAGACTTAACTACGGAGGTTTATCGGTCCCACCATGAGAAAAAAAGCCACAGGCCAACTGCTGAAAGGTGGCCAAGGTCACCAACACGTCTTGAAACAACCAGCAACTGCTCAGAAGCGACAAGGGAGGACGTCTCACCAGGGTGATGCAGTGCAATGCTTTTGCAAGTAGAAATAACATTTAGGCAGGGCAGCTTGGGAAGGAAAGAGGGTGAGTGCCAAGGTCACAGAGAGAGCAGGTTCTGCTAATTCAAGGTGGCATAACTGAGGCACTTGAGCTGCCTCTGATATGCAAGGAGATCAAGTGCAGCTCCTGGGATGCTGGGATTCCCAAGCAGCTGGAAGTGGGGCTGTGCTGGCAGTGGGCTCTGGCAGGAGGAAGAGAGCTGCTAAGTCTGCTGTGGTACTCCTGGCATTTTCTGTGAGTTTTTGTTATCCCAGATCCCAGGTATGGAGCAGCAGAACTGTAGAGTGTTCCACACAGCAACCGCTCCCAAAACTCCCCTTTCCCTCAGATTGCTGAGATTCTGGGTAGGTGTAGGCTCTTGGCTGTGTGACGTTTTGGTGTGGGACTAACAGGACAATAAACCATTTATGCAAAGGTAGTGGGGCCCTGTCCTCTAAATGCCTGCATCACACAGAGCCACATCAGTTCCCTGTTTACCACTGTATTCTGGAACTCAGGGAAATTCTGGGCTCAGTTGATATACACTAAATTATTCAAACTTTTTCAGAAAGACATAATGCTGGGAGAAGATAGAAGTGTAAGAACCAGCTCTCTGTCTATTTGTAGGTCAGGTACCACTTCAGCAAAGGCAAGAATCACCCTTCTAAGCACTTCAATGCTAAACACTAAGGAATCAAGGCAAGTGATAAAAGGATATAATATTAGTCACTACTTTTTGCTAAAACCAGTACAATGCTCACAGCTGGTAATCCATGTGTTTTGGGTGTATTTTAGGAAGTAGGTACACAGAACAGACTTCACAGAGCAGACTCTCTGCTGAGAGATGCCTATCAGAAGAATCCCACCAGCATAACATGACAGAGGGGACTATCAGTTGCATCTCTCAGCAGTGCTGCCAGAAAACTCTTGCACTGCTTCTCACCCCACAGCCCATTGTCATTACCATCTTTCAGGTGTCTGGTTCACACTCTGTGCTTATAATTCAGGTAGACCTCCCACCTCCTTGTCATGTCAGCTTTGAATCAGGAAGACCAAAGACTTGGGCTCAAATCCTTCACTTATCAAGTGAGCAGCCTAATGGGAAGGCTGTTCACTCTGCAAGCGTGGATTTCCCATGTTAAGCAGAAATCCCCCTTTGTACTGAAAGTAGCCACTCCTTCTAGTAAAATAAACTGCCCTTGTGTCTATCCCCTTCGGCAAACCAATTTCAATTTGGAAAAAGCTCAGCTTTTTTTTCTTACTTATTTTAGACAGAAACTTTTCACTCTTTTCTCATACGCTGCTTCCTAGATGGTTAACTGGCTTTTAGTCTCTTAGGCAAACACCTAGGCCCAGCTAGCAACAGGCATGACCTGCCCTGTCATGCTCCTCCCGACTATAAATGCTCTGTAAATACTGTTGGAAAAGGTTAGGGTCTCCCAGGAAGTGGTTTTCCCCACTGTAAGATAATTGCATGAATCATTCCCTGGAGGAGTTTCACTACGCAGGGAGCCTACATGATTGCCTGAGCCTAGGCATAGCTAAAATTAGGGGATCACCTTCGTTTTAGATACTAATGAGCAGGGCACAGTGGCTTCCAAAGTCACTTAATTTGTGTTGGGAAATAGTTACAAAATGGTTAAACCAGGTTATTACGGATCCAGTCAGCTTCCATCTGATAGTCTACAAGTACAGAGAGGAATTTTTAAAGACAGAAAGCCAGGTATCACCACTAATTTTTTTTTTTTATGTTCTTTGATGCAATTTCATGCTTTCATGCAATTTCAATCTGCAAAAAGAGTCCTAGTTACTGACAGTAATACCTTGAAAAATCCAAAATAGCTTCTCAGATGAGTCAGCCCAAAATCACAGTGCTATTAAATCCCATGCCTTTGATTGGGCCCAATTCAGAAATGTTTAGACCAGATTCTGATACAATTACTAATGTCAAGTAGCATTTCCGTGAATAATCATGCTGTCTGCAATTCAGATGAAATGCTGCTTTTAACTATTCACAAATCAAAGAGAAAAAGGAAATGGAAAGAAGAAAAGAAAACTGACCCCAAACAGGTCTTTTAATGAATTAGTAAAAATCTGTTTCTATTTTAAATGTTGTCATTTTCCTCCCTGACCGTTTTTTCATGCCTGTGCTTTTCTGGGCTGTCTCTCATGCTGGTAGGAGACTGCTCTGGTCACCTTGACCTCAGCTTATGTGTTGAATTAGAAGCTTCACCTAACCAACAAAAAAGGTTTACCTGACTTTGGTCTGTAGTGTAATGGGTTGTTGTTTTTTTTTCATTTCTCTGAAATCAAAATATCAAAACCATTTCTACGAATCTAAGGCATGACCTGGTGAGGGTCTGAGCAATTCTAACTCCAGCTGCTACTATAATAAGACAGCTGGCCAGCAAAGCCCAGCTTTTTGTTTTGGAAGCTACTTTATCTACACAAAGGAGACAATTTCTTAACATCTTTCAGCACAGCAAGTGTCAAGGCATGAATAAATCCTCTGGCATTTCTTGTGACAGAATTACTCATCTTGCCTGGTCTAACGGGTTTGTGCTATCCCACTGAAATCAGTGCTAGGAGGGAATGGGCTGTGCAGAAGAATCTGACCACCTTGTGATTTAGTCAGGGCTCAGCTTTGCTGTTGCAGTTCATGTTGGGCTGCATCTTCTTTGAGAGCAAACTGACTCGTTTCCACCATGGTTGGTAAATTACTGCTCATCAGAAACACAGAATGGCAGAAAAATTCCCCCCAAAGGGTTGAATTATTTACTGGTAAATTCATGAATCTGTTCTGACTTACATCTGTGGTCAACTTGTACAAGAACAATGTCTGTTTTCAATTTGCATCTGGACATTACATACCATTTCTCATAAAACAGACACCTATTTACCAAGAAACCTTTCCAAATGCATCAGTCTACCATGGTATTATTTACTTTTTGGTTGTAATTTATAACAAGGGAAATGATCCCTTCAGTCACAAGGGTGTCCTATGGCACTATCACAAACTGAAGATTAAAATACATCTTAAAAAAAAATAGGAGAAGAAATTTAATAATATACAATGCATTCTGTGTAAATATTCCTTTGGTTTCATATTCACATTTTCTAGCCGGGTGCATTCTAATCACAGAGCTCTTAGACCTGATTGCATTACCTTGGTGCAGTGGGAAGAAAATATCCTTGTAAAAGTGGGAGTTATCCTGCAAAACCTTTCTCCTCAATGCAAGACAGTCAAGCCTACTGATTTTAGGCTTATGGGTAAAGACTACAAATCCACTGCTTGTTCACACCAATACATATATTTGAATTTTCATAAAATTTAAAGTTGTGCTTTGGATGGATTGGGGTGCTGGTTCTCTTCAATAAACCAGGAACACCAATTAATTTCTTCTATACTGTTGTCCACTAAGTCTGGTACGTTGTGTTCAAACTGCAGCAATTTTGTTACTGCCTTTATACAAGAGTTCTCAATTACTGGGACATTCAATTTTAGAACAAAACAGTATTTTGCTTAGCTTTGAATGCTGGTTACAGCATTGCTTGGGTTTGACACAAAGTACAGCTTCCTCAGCATAAACTCAAGCAGACAGATAGTCATAACATGGTTTATATATATATATTTGTATGTATGCCCAGATGGGCTTCCAATGACCAGTCTGGCTAGCTGGGCATTCACAAGCAAGAATGTAAGTCTGGCTGTACCCCTTTGAAAGAACCCAAATCTCTCCCCATGCTGGATCTCTGCAGAACCTTCTTATTTAACTCTTTCCTCATCTTCTGGCCCCACTACTAACTCAGTGGGCATTGGAACTAGATGATTTTTAAGTTCCCCTCCAACCCAAACCTTTCTATGATATCTGGCTTTTATAGGGTGCAGTTCTAGGGATGTCACAGGAGAGATTTTCCATCATTGTCTCCAGCATTTGGGTACCTGAGACACCCACGGAGATTTGAGATTTCACCTGTGTACTATGACTGGGGGCTGCCAAGAGGGCATCTGACAAAGCCACAGCCTGCCAGGTGTTTTTACCCTTCCAAGGGCTTAACAAGGGTACATTTCTTGTTCATCTGCTGCTACTCTGCTCAAAACATATCATTTGGGAGGTCACTACAAATAACAGTGTGATGCCTTGGAGCAAAGGCAGTGGGCAGCCTGGCCTAGCACTGATGTCATCCATGCTCTGAGCGAGGGCGTGGATGAGTTGAAATTTAGGGGTCCTGTCCAACCTGTACTAATTTAATTCTGAATGCACTACGTTGTGATATCTGAAAATTTCATACAACATAATGCTAGCATGCCATTCCTGATGGAAAAACACAATCTCAGGTATTGGAGCCAGAGGGAGGCGATACTTTAAAACTTGGGTTTGTTCCATGTTTTTTTCCTAGGATGCCAATTAACTCATTTTGTTGTGCTTGACTCCGTTTTACTCAGCTTTTAAAAATCACCTAGTGGCAGTCCCTGTAGCTCTGTTTAGGTTTATTCTGTTTAACGGTACCTTTTTTCTTCTCTTTGCTTTTTTACTTCTGGACAGCCGCTATCCTCGCTTGGGAGGGGCACGACGCAGATCCCACCACTAATCAGAGTGGCTTCACTTGAGCACGTGGCATTTTCCAGCTGATGTTTGGGTGCTTTAGGAGCGATAATGGCTCCTACGTGGTCACATGGAAAGATGGTTCTGGGTGTCCTTGGTGTCACGAGCTGCGACCGAGCGCGCGCTGAGCAAGGTAGCTCATTCTCGCATGACCATCTGATGATATTCCCTCGAAACGTCTGCCAGCGGGCTGTGTCCGGGGAATTACGCCTAAGGACCTGGTGGAAACTTTCTCCTATTAGGGTCTGGGAGAGAGGAGCACGCTGGGGCCAGGGGGCTCTCTTTGGATGACCTTCTCTGAGGCACAGAAGATAATGCCCAAGCAGAGAGCAATTTTTGATGCAGAGAGCACATACCAGTGGAGGTAACAGGACTGGAGTGCCGCAAGGCATCTGCAGGAAAAAGTACCCAAATAGCTGGCATTGTCTAAATGTTGCTTTCCCATCAACTGGCAACCAGAATGGTCTCTCCATTTCTATCAGGTTTTTCCCAGCAATACTTGGTAGCTGCCAGTGCCAGACCCTTCCCTGGGCTTCACATTTCCTGACCCAAGAATGTTCCCTGTTGACCCTAATCAAAGCTATTTTGAGATGATAACACATTAACAAGTCTCCCCAAGAAAAAACGACCTATGGCTTATCTGGGTCACCTAACTCCCGGAAAACTGTGACCTCAGCAAACTTTCAGCAACTATTTCAAGAACATGTATTATCTTTGTTGCCTTTGTTATCTGAAAAAAAGGGGCCTGAATCTGGAACATATTTGTTCAGGACATAACCTATGCTGGGTGTGTTTAGAAATGTCATAGTTTGAATTTAGACAGCTGGTGAGCTAACAAGGTGAGAAATTAACCCTTCCCCTCTCACTCTTCCTCTTCACCTAATCTCCTTCTTTTACAAATATTAACTGTCATTCTCCCAAATATACCGAATATTGTTGTATCTCTTTAAAACAAGGCAGTAAAGGCAACACTAGATTAACTTGCCCAGTGCATGCCCTGGAAGTTGATTACAGGAAAACACTTTGTTTCCCTGCATAAATTAAAACTCAACATTATTGTCATTGCTGTTAGAATCATTTGGACTTTCAGTTTATGGCACTTTGACTTGAAATTTTATGAGTGAATAATCATGTTAAGTTTATGCATTTTTGCCAAATCCATGAGGAATGTGATCACATTTAGCCTATACAGTAGGCTCTGAAAAACCTGCATGGATACATGCTGCAGAGGAAGGGACAATAGGTATGTTGGGGAGGTCACCTGCCACTGCAGGTGCCCCTGGACACCACACACTGGGCTGAGGGCTGGGAGCAGGCTCTGCTTCAATTCCTGTTTTGAACTCAAGGCTCAGCTGGCTGTATCATGGGAGAAGAGAAGAACATCTAGCTTGAACAGGGACTGGTGAGGAACTGGGAGAGATGAGGAATAAAAGACAAAAGGCAGGAACAGGGATGCTCAGGAGGAGGTGTGCAGGAGGCAGCAGGGTGGATGTAACCCAAGGCAAGCTTGGGGCTCAGCCCACAGCACCTTCATTTCTACATTTCTCTGCTGCTAGTATGATGAGCAGGCTTCAAAGCTGGTTAAATACTTCTAGTGATCCATCTAGAAGAGTACTACTTGCTACCCTGCATCCTACTGACACCAGTGAAGATCTGACAAACTGGGTTGGTTCCATTGTGGTCCTGTGCAGTGGAAATTCAGGCAGGTCTGGTTATTTTAAGACGGAGCAAATTATAGAGTGATGCTGCTCTGGGAATGTGTTGTGTGATGTCTGCCTCATTTCTGTTAAAAACTGGACGATGATCACGGCCAACCACAGATTCAGAATTTGTGAACTGGCATCTGAACAGCACAGATCTTACAACACTGGCTTGTTCAAGCATCTATAACAAAATCACTCTGCAGTGCACAACATAGATTGCTGCTCACTAGCCTCATTAAGAAATACATTGTGAAAGAATGAAAACACCAGATCTAATTTCTAAATGTTATTGCATGGGCCTGAATAGTTACACCATGCTTTCTTCTGTCAACTGCATTAATTTTTGGCTACTGCTTTTAAGCAGAGCTGCCAAAAAAATATTTAGATCCCAGGGACATTTGTAAGCCCTGCAGGGCTCCCTTACCTCATTCAATCATCTTTCTCACAGATATAGAGATGCACATTTTTGCTGACTTCAGGGGCATTCATATACCCAGCAAATCATCTCTGTCTGATCCCATCTGAGCTGCTCTGTTTTTGTTTATAATAATCCTTGAATTTTCAAGGGACTATACTAACATTCAGCTAACCCTATTTTTCCTAACTCAGAATTAAAGGAAAATGAGGAATTTGACTGAGATAATATTTGGAATAGAACCCACTCGGAGAAGAAATAATTTAGGGTGTTGTTTACTTTATATATTTACTTTAACATAGATCTTCTGATGTAGCTGGGTTTAAATCTGTGTTTTGGAGCAGGCTGGTGTTAAAATATTAATAAAATGATGGTGTATTTCAGTATTAAAAGAGATAAGTAAATGTGATCTGCTGTTATCTAAAAGAATCAGGTTGAGTGCCCTTTTCATAGCACTTCTCTGATCAGATGAGAGCTACTGGATGTGCTAATCTTGACACCCTTTAAAATAAGTGGAAGGGTGTCCCTGGGATCCGTGAACTCTCCAGAAGGTTTCTATGAACCGCCTGTACACATTTAAGCAACAGAAGCATCATGATCTCTACCAAATTTATCATGCACAAATATTGGAAGGCAAAAATCTTCATTGGCCAAATGAAAATAATCAGCATTCAAAAAAAAAAAAAAACAAAAAAAAAAAAAAAAAAAAAAAGAACACCCAACAAGAACACCCAACAAATCATTTATGGCACAAATTGTGATTTAAAAAAGCCTAACACGTAGAAGCTGCAGAGCATTTTAGAGCATGCTCTTGGCTTGTCACATTTTGGAAATCCAAAGACTAATGATAACAAGGGATTTTGAGTGTGTGTTTGGAGCATTATAGTATCTATGGAATTAAGTGCATCCAGTGAAATACTACTGCTAGCAGGCAGAGCAACGTGGTGAGAAGGTGGACAGATGTTCAATAAGAGAAGAGAAGGTTTCTTGCCTCAGCATTGCAGTGAAATATGCAGGCTCTTACCTTCGGGGAAGCAATCTTCAGGCTCCATCAGCTCCTCAGCAAACTCAGGGATCTGCTCCAGCAGTTCGGCAGGATTTGTCAAATCCACTGTGCTGCCTTCAGAAAGACTGATTTCATCAAGCTTGTTGTCAACAAGAGCAGAGATGAGGAAAACAAATTGATCAGTTGCCCTGAAGTGGCTGAGTTTTTATTCCACTAACCAACATCCCAGCCAAAGCCACCACAACAGAAGCATTGCCATGCACTTCCCACAGTGCCCACGCCTCGGTGACAGCTCGGCCTGCTCTGCTGTGAGCCTGAGGGCCGACCCACCAGAACAACAACAACAACAACAACAACAAGTTAACACACAGAACTTACTTTTTGAAACAAAACAGAAGCAAACCATAGAAAGAGAGTGAAAAACCACTGAAAATTAATTACAGAACCGTAGAATGGTTTGGGTTGGAAGGGACCTTCAAGATCATCCAGTTCCAACCCCCCGGGACATCTTCCACTAGGCTAGGTTGCTCTGATTAATGTAAGTGGAACCTTGGAATGATGAACCCACTTGTGGTTTTATGGGTTTTACATCCTGAAAGTTCATACCTTTGGATGGGGATGACCAGAAGTGGGACCTATCAGCTGAAGGATGAAATGGATGCCCTGCCCTGGGTTCCTGTCTCTGGGCCCTCATTCCTGAGGTTGCTCACCCACAGCTGATGGGTGCAATCTTCACCTCTCAGTCAGGACCATGCTCTGTTCCTGCTGACACAGCTTCTCCTCTCAGATGAGCAGAAGTCTCTGTCACCAGTGCCCAGTCACACGAAGCTACGGGTACGAACACGTGAGAGGGCTCTTCCTCCTGCCTGGTCCCATGCCTGACTTGTTTTCACCACATGACATGGCCCCTTTGCCTTTCTGTCACGCTCTCTGATCTCAAGGTGACGTAGGAGGAGGGACACATGGCTTTTGGAAGAGTCTCAAAGACTCTATCACTTGCCTGAAATATTTGACATCATCATCTTAGGTACATTGTTTAAATTCAGTGTGTCTCAGATCCTCCTCTACAAAAAGACAGAAGAATATTCCCACTCCCTGAAGCATTGGTTGTCTCATCTATTTAGAGCAGGAGCTCTCAAGCAGATCTGGATAAAAAAAATTCTGGGGAATATATTATTTTCAAATCTGTTTTGAAGGCTGAACTCACTATTAAAAGACATATGATACATGATTAAGTAAGTCACCCAAATATGAAATAGAAATTTCATTTCAGGTTAAACTTTCTTTTAACAGAATCAAGACACTTTCTACAGAAGAAAACAGGAAATGTTCTCCCTATTTTATTTTGCTAGGTAAAATAAAGAATTTCTATTTTGTGTTAATCCAAAATTAAATTTTACTTCATTGTTCAGCTTGGCCACTAAAGTGAAAGAGCTGATATTTGCCCAGTCCTGCTCACAGTTTGTTTCTGACTGTATTAGAGCATTATCTGGTGCAAGTGGACAACGCTAAGGCTGGTACCTTCCATGGGTCACAGCAATGACAAATAGCTCCAAGCAGGAGAGGTGCATTCTCTAGGAACTGGTTTACTCTGTTCTCTGAGCACTCACTGAAAACTTTTTGTGCTTTATCTTGCAATACTCTTGCCTTCATTTTAAAGAATGAGGACAATAATACTTACCCACGCTTTTAAACAGCCTGTGAGATAGTTCTATGAGAGATGGCATGTACAGATAAAGTATTATTTTCATAAGCACGATGGTGATGGAGTTAGAGAATAGGCACAGCTTTATATATTTATTATTAATGTGAAAATGGGCCCTCTGTTTTCCAGTATACTCAGTCAATGCAAAATTTATAGCTGAATTCAGAGAAATGCTGAACCTGGGGTAAAATGGACAAGACTGAATATTCCAGCAACTCTTGCAAGAGGGGGTGGAAGTCACTTGTTTGCAATTAGCTGCAGCATCCTGAAGGTCATAGTCTTGACTAGGGATTTTATTGCTCTACTCAAAAGATCTGCAAACAATTGAGAAGACACCTTTTAAAAAGAGAGTCTGAACAGAAAGAACAGAACAGGTCCAAGATATGGATAAAGCTTCTAAAAATCCATATTCAGAAAGCAGCTGTCATATAGAGCCCATTATCTACAAACTGTCAACAGTGTATGGTGGTGGAAAAAATGTCACATCAAGCTTTAGCACAGTCAAAACTTTATGATACTGTTCATTAGGGAATGCATTTAGTCATTATCTGTTCTGTTATGAAGATGTCAAAACAGAGATCATTGAAATAGTCCTAAATCATATGCAGCTGTAGGATGCAGAAAATAGGGGTTCCAGTGAGAAGAGAAGCTTTGTTGGATATAATTCTTACCAATAGCCAGAAATCAAAGAAAACTGTGAGAACAATGTCAGCTCGATAGCACTTTCAACTAGAGAGCTGGATTTAGCAGAGACAGGTTAGAAATTCACAGAGCAAAATACAATGAAATTATCATAGACAATTTAGCTATTTATCAGAAGGAGTTTTCGCAAAATATTAGAATCTATCAGAGTCAAAGGGAGATGGGGAACATCTAAGTCAAACAGACAGGATTTCTTCTGAAAAGCTTTCAAAGAAGAAGAGACAGTGAACACGGATTCAGAAAACAGCAGATTAAGGTTTGAGGGTCTGAACAGGGACTAGAAAAAGGAACCATACATATGAGAGAGAAGGGAAAGATGAGGCATGATTCTAGGAAAGAAGCAAAGGTTACTCTTTGCCAGAAAGGTTAGAGGGATTAAGAAGGTTTTCATGAACTCAGGAAAGAAAAGAGTTAGGGACGTAAGAGCAATTGCTGAGGGGAATGTAGCTAATCAAAATTCAGTTGTCTAAGAAAATAAACTCTTCTTAAAATAATCCAACAAGGATATCAGTAATAAGAAGGGAGAGAACCTATTAGAATTAGTATAAAAGTAAGTAGAGATGTATCTAGAAAGTCTATATACATATACAAACCAGCAGAGCCAGGCCAGGCACAGTTGTAGAGCATAAAGGGATCCAATACACCCAGTTAACTCATCATTAGCAATCAATAGTGAATGCTCATGGAAAACTGGAAACGGCCCAGGAGAGCAGCAATAACTAAACACAACACTGAGCTGAGAGAAGAGGAAAAGGGAATAATCATGGGAATCACAGATCATGAAACACTTGCTGTAGCCTGTGTCTAAAGTAAGTGAAATAAAGACTCAGAGTAGAAAAGGAGAGTGCTTACTCAGAGGGAAATATAGAGACATAAAGGCAATGAGGTTGTTCTCCTGTGTGCTAAGAGAACTGTGCACAAACAGGGTGAAAAGAGGTCAAACGAAGGTAAAGAGGACAAATACAGAATCTCCTCTTTCCTTCTTAGAAGAAGTGTGTGGAGGAAGTGTGCCAGGCAGAGGCAATGGGATCTCTCAGAACTCCCTTTGGGAGATCTTCCCCTCGTGCATAAATTCATGTTGCAGGAGGCAGTTTTTAATGTGTTTGTTGCTGGAGTGGCTGTTTTAAGTACTCAGACAGAGCTTCCACACCCACTGCTTGTGCCTGTAATAGCAGCAAATTGATCTGAAAGTGTTTTTCAAAAAGCCTTTAGCAGTGAGATGCTGAAATCTCATCTAAAGTTGATGTTTGCTCAAGGCTTAGTTCTCTTTCCTCCCTTCCTCTCTGCCTCACCTCTGAAAATCACAGCCGTAATCTGTCAAATTGACATATGATATATAAACCTTAAGAAAACATTTGGATGTCTATTATAGAAAAGTCTACTTTTAAAATAAATTGTAATTGGCTCGGGTTCACCCATTGCTGTGAGGAGAAAAGCCATTCTAAGGACCCAAATATAGCACAAACTTTCTCTTCAGAGGAGGAAATCTGTAGGGATTAGGGTCAGCATTATCTTCACTAAAGATATAGAAGAGGTCCTGACCGATATAATCCCCATGTTAGCTGATAACATTAAATTGGAGAGAGTATTGAAATCGAGGAAGCAGAAAGGAAAAGAGAAGGGAAACATGGAGAGAATATAGCAAAATGGGATGTGATTCAGAAAAGTACAAATGAGAGAGTTACAGGAAAATGTCAATGGACATTTAGGAAACCTGCAGTAATACTAAAAAAATTAGATGTGCTTTTGCAGTGGGATATAATGATGTATAAAACCATATGAAAGCATTATGTCTAGATAATGAGATATTATTTCTTCTTTTACAGTTCTGTAGAAATTGTATTTGGAATATTGCACTTGCTTCTTGGCAAAAGAACTTGGAAAAGGAACAATTGAGGGTGTTGTAAAGAAAGAGGTAAAAAAAGTCAGATAAAGGGCACAGAGACACTAATTTACAAGAAATAATGAAATGAAAGAACAATGGTGTGTGACTGATGGATAAAATTGGTAAAAGACAGTAATGAAATGGCACTTTGAAAGGAAAAAAAAAGGATGGTATTTAAGGCAATATACCCAGCCATGACGTATTTCTTTTAGCAAGTGAATTGTTCCCTTCAGAAATGAAGAAATCTAAGTTGCCTGATACATTTAGATTCCACAAAGTTGTACAGAATATTTTATGGGTCAGCATTTTGGCAGAGAGAGCAACCAATCTGTACTCTGAGGTCTTTTCTACCTGTGACTTTACTTCTGTGGTGCCTTTCCAATGATTTATATAGAATAAATTTTTAAACATATAACGTATGCTTTACTGACATCAGCAGTGCTTTATTCAGAACACATTCAGTGTTTCCTGCTACTGAAAGCCCCGCCTCTTGGGCATACCAAATCTGTTACTCCCTTGCAGTTGTTGGCTTTATTTGGCCAGTTGCAACTTCTTGGGACATCCATCAAAAACATGACGAGCATGTCCTTGTGTGTCGGCACAAAGATTACTCCTGAATAGGGGGACCGTGGGTATGTAATGTCCACACAAGATCTGGCCTTCAAAAATAGCATCCTTTGGGCTTTGCTCTTTTATGTTGGCATTCATAGCCTCATGTGAACTTCCGTTTGATTTCAAGTCACCCCTGGATTATTGCCATATTCCTCCACCTCTTTCTAAGCAGCTGCAAATAGAATCAATTATGCTCTGCTATAGAGAGGTGACATTTGTGTCTCAGGACCCTTTGAAAGTTGAGGGAGGAAATAGGGATTATTTCTTTATCACAATGTTGCTGAATATATCAAGGCTAGAATGTTCCTGACTTACCATGACATTTTGTTATAGCACTAAAAAAGGACATAGTTTTCTGGCCTCCCTGTTAGGATCACAGGGTTTATTTGTCTCAAAAAGAACTTTAAATATGAAGGATACCTAATCCCCTGATTGAAAAATGCCTGACATGATCTCCTAATTCCTCCTAGTTATAATGCTTCTTTACATTGTTTAAAAGTTTTGTGTTTCTTTACTAAATATATATATATATACACTGAGACCAGGATATCAAATACTTGAGTCTCTTTCCCCTAAATTCAGTACATTTTCTTTCTGAAGATGAATATTCCAAGAAATACTATGGCAAGGATTGCCCTTTAAAGAAATGTTTCATGGCTAAAGGATTTCTGGTTTCTCTGAGTGGGATTTATCCCACCTAAGTGTGCATCCTAAGTGCTCCCTTTATAGTTAATGGAGACAATAGGCAATTTTATGAGATCTGATCTAGTGTGAATGCTGATTTCAATTGGAGATGAAACACATTTACCTGACTACACTGTCTATACAGAGACCTCAGACGACAAGTTCTGTGCAGGTGTCTACATTTAGTTCAGCAAATTCCACCCCACAGGACAATATGAATCAACAGGCCTGGAAAAGATGAGCCCTGGCTCTGTGGTGAATCTTTTTCCTGTTGTCCTGTCATGATTTCCCCATGAGTTTGCTCCTGCTGTGCACAAACGTGCCAGCAGTTTTATACAGTGATGTATGTTAGTACTGTGTCATCCTTTCCCTTTCATTAATTCAGTCCCACAGAACCACCCTGGTTCCAAACTCCAGGAGCTATGAAGTTCTCCAAACTCCCAGGACATCCAAAACCTCAATTTCCTGATTTCAAAGAATGTAATCCATCACTCTCCAATAATAAAGGCAATGTTATGTCAATAAAATGCTAAATCTGAAGGGGAAGACCCCCCAACAAGTCAGCAAGGAGGATACAGGGAATTACACAGCCTGGAGTCACTCAGTGTACAGTACAAATGCATGAATTTTTGGTATTTATAGGACAACATAATCCTACAAATTGAAAATAAATGTCAATGTGTACACATCAAGAAACAATGAGTGAGCTGCACTTTAGCCAAATCAACTGAGCAATATCAAGGCTTGCTCTTTAGTTAGGACCTTCACATCAGCTCCTTAAATTGTCGCACCTTTCTTGGGTCTATGTGTTAACAGGAAAAGAAATGTTAATGTGTGACAGAGAGCAGATGCCCTCCAGTGAACTCAACATTCAGGTCTGCCAAGTCAGCAGATGCCATTCCTAGAGCTGCTTTTCAGTGGGAAAATACACACATATTTTCTCCTAAAATAAGACAGTAACATTATAGACGATTTTGTGGTTGGTTTGTGGTTTTGGTTTTTTTTTCCCAAAGCCTCTTACAATTCTATCTTAATTTATAATGCACATTTTCCAAGCTTTCCAATTATTTTTATAACAACAAAATCCTCTCTCTTCTTTACTAAGACTGTAATACCTACTACACACTATTGCTTTCCTACCCCTTGACAAACATGTATTTTTACAAGCCATAAACCCCACACGAACCAGTGACATGCACTATGGAGCTGGTGCAATGAATTGCATGCAGTATCAGGTAGGAAAGTTTTTTGTGTTACCTCTTTTTGCCCTACTGGAGGTGGTGGCTCAGCCTTCAACTGCTTATCCACGTGCAACTCACTTAACTCTTCATAAATCTCAGAGTTCTGACTCCGGACGCCTGGGCTTTGGCATCGCTGCCCCCTCAGCTGCAGCTGTTTTTCCTGCTGGAAATAATCCTAGATGGGTTTATTTTCTTTTTCTTTGATAGCATGCTTATTTCTTAAGGAGAACACTCCAGCTAGAAGAGAAAATAGCCTGGACTATACTTGTCAAGGGATGACATCTTAAGGAAAATGGCAATAAACAAGATAACACAAGCTTATGTTGCAATTTTTGAGCTTCAGCAACTGGGTATGCTGAGATAGCTGGCTGTAGAAAACCGACATACAAATAGACCAACTTTTTTTCTGAGCTGTTGTTGCTGAGGTGTGAGGAAATTCCCTTGCAATCTCCATTTTGAGTCTGGTTTAGAGACACAAACTTCCTCCAGTGACCTGAGACGCACAGAGAGGTGGTTGCCAAAAAACCAGGTGGTCTAAAAATGCACAACCAGGTGGTGACACAGCCAGAGAAAGTCACGAGGGCAAAACCCAATACTGTGCTACACATTTGCTGGAAACAGTGTGGAGAAAACCCACACCCAGACAAGAAGAGATACACATTGATGGGGGAGAAAATGCAAAGTTCATTGGAAGAGATGAAAGGTATCTGAAAGTAGATACAGAAGAGCTGCAGGTAAACACACCAATGTACAAGGCTCCTGTTCAGCAGAACACTTAAGGCTACTTTGCACCCACTGAAGCCAACGGGGCTCAACCACAGGTTGAAAGGAGAGTACATTCTGAAGCACTTCCCTGAAAGGGGATGCATCCTGGGGTCAGAGCAATAATTTTTTTTCAGTAAACACATTTGACTAGACCTAGTG
This sequence comes from Atrichornis clamosus, assembly GCA_013400975.1. NCBI lineage: Eukaryota > Metazoa > Chordata > Aves > Passeriformes > Menuridae > Atrichornis > Atrichornis clamosus. The sequence continues at coordinate 77,675 of WBMZ01007491.1, forward strand.
CTTGCAGGTATGAGTGGTGCCATTAAATCCAGCCACTTCTTCCTAGTGTGGTAATTATTGCTGCTGAGCTCTTGAGAAGTTCTCCCAGGACTAATGGCAGAGGAAAGGATGTTTGCAGGGTTGGTCCCTGCCTCTCAAGGCACAGGTTCTCTGTTTGTGTGGCTTTATTGATCCACCTAAGGCAGGGATTTCACTGAAAACTCCACAGCTCATCACAGAACTACCACTGTTCTTGCCATTACTAATGCAGTTACTAAAATATTAATAAAACTCCAGCCGGATTCAAAGGGTTGTGCTGAATTGCTTACAGAGGGACTTCCATGCTGAGAAAAAAATTACAAGCATAACCAGATTTCAATAGTAATTATTTAAACCTATTTATCTTTCACTTGTCCAGCTTTTTTTTTCCCTTGGCTTGACGGGCATTCAACGTTATTCAGGTATTAAGTGAATTTCCCTTCCCCAGGGAGCTGCAGACTACCTGCCTCAGTTCTAAAGCCACATCACCACAGGCGGTCCCTCAAGAGGTACCCGAAGCAGAAAAACACTTTATTCCAAATATAACTATCTGAAAGACCAAATGACACGAAAGAAGCAGTTGGTTAAGCAAATTGCTCTCTGTACAAATAGTTTTGGACTGTCAGGTTTGTACCAGTCTTTTCAAATGTCGTTGAGTTTTTCTAGGAAATTAATTTAAAATCAAATTACTTGTTTCCTGCTTCAGAGGGCATGTGGTCTAAAATATATTCTAACTTTAATAAATCAAATTATGCATGTTCAAGCCTATGCCCTCTGTATAAGAAGGTACTACATATAATTTCTAGTCACAAGTTAGCACTGATCTTCATAGACCAAAGATTACCCCGTAACCATTGAGTTACAGATCTGTCTCTGACAAAAAGTAACACTCTTTAAGGCTCTTTAACAGTCTTTATCTTTGGAAATAATGTAATATCTGGGGGAAAAGCCCCCTTCTGTGGAAGGCACAGCATGCACAACTAAGGTACTCAGCCTTAAAAGTCTTTTTTTTTTTAAATGCAATGTGCATGCAACTTAGTACCAAGTAATCTTAATGGCATGATATTGGTTATAGCACTGGAACAACAGAAACAATTGTTTCATGTTAAAAGTGCAATGCAATCTGAGGTGACGTCTCAAGTTCATTTATGCAGAAAGGCTGTGCACTCAGATTCATTAGAAACTGTGCTCTGTAAGAGGACAGACTGTGTAACTCAGTTATCTGACGAATATTCAAGTTGTTAAGCAAATTATTGTACTAAGCCAGAGTCAAATGCCAAACTTACACCAATTCTCTATTTACTAACCTGTGTGGTACCAAGACTTAGCAACACTTTCCTAGAGACTAAACTCCAGAAAACATGGACCTGGCTTCTTCCCAGAAATCACACTTGCACTAAGTATCCAATGAGTTAACGTTAATTAAAACTGATGAAATATATCCTGGCAAATTATTCAATGGGGGCATCATGCACATGTGCTCAGACAATGATTTGATTCATCAACATGTGTTTTCAAACTTGTGTTCTAAATTTATAAGGTGGGAGAAAATGCGTAAGAGAAATAGACTGTTCATAAAATCTGGTTGTGTAGACTAATCCCAAAAGGAGTGATAGGGAATCAATTGAGTTTTTCAAAGGAACTGATGACAGCCCTGGTAAAGCACCCTCACAGGATGCAACAGTCTCATTTCCAGCACACAGCACCTGAAAATCAGCAGAGACCTGTCTGGGAAAGGTGCCTTTGGTTTATGTTGTTTAACTTCGGGCTGTTTGCTTTTGTTCTGATTCCAGATGATTTGTTCTTCTGGCAGCAATGGCAGCAGGTCTATCTCCTGTAAAGCTTCCCAACGTGGGTGTTTTACATAATTTATTTTTAATTTTTGTATCAAGTGCCATGTTGCCAAGGCAATACACATTATGTTAATATTTATTGATTCAGTTGTTTTCTTCATTTGTAAAGTAAAACATTGAGCAGCACAAAAATTTTGTGTGTTCAGAGGGAGGGTTGGGAACATAGGACTGCCCTCAGCTCCTTTAGAGCCTAAACCAAAAGTCTGCTCACCTCTGCTCTGACATGGGCCCTAAAAAGAGGTGATGTGCCAACACCATACCAGTGATTAGCACATGGAGGAGGGTGGACACAGCGTTGTCCCCTTGCATGCTGCAGACCAGCTGCAGCACCAGGAAAACAGCAACCAGGTTGAAAACAGAGCATAATCTGGGTGACATCTCAAGTGTGCTGGTGCACGGACCCACATACTTATTTGCTGACAAAAATAAATGCAAAGGCTCCACACTGTGTTCTGTCCCTGAAAAGCACAGATCGGCTAATTGTTCCAGGCTCAAATGGGGATTAGTGCAAATGCCTCTCCTTTGGAAAGAGAACTTGCTGTTGGCAAAACAAGACAAATACCTGTCATCAGCATGGATTCACTTTATTCCTTCCCCATGGAAATGTCATTTTTTCCATTCTGTGCAAATAAATTTAGAAAGAGGATCCCAGGACTTGCCTTTTGGATGGTGATTGGTTCAAATGGGTTGTCCCAATGCTTCCCTCACTCTCTAGATCATGACCCTAACTTGTGACATTTGTTCCCTGATTCCCTGGCCGTGGCTGTTGTGAGAAAGAAGATGTGCAAATCATTTGATAGCAGGAAGCTTCCTGTCCCAAGCAGGTGGGGAGGAAAGAAATGGCAGTTGGCTCTGGAGCCCTCCTCTCTTGCCACTGTCACTGCAGAGCCAGTGAACAAAAAGGATGTGGCAGGGTGAAGTTATTTATTTTTTTATTTTATGAGAAAAATAAGGGGTTTCTCTTTCTCTGGCGAGACAGTGCAAATGCAAACTGTCCCTTACTCAGTCACAATGAAATAGGAAAATTTGATGTCACCTATGTTCTCCACTCCCCACCATGCTCATGCATCCAGCTGCCTCTTTGAAGACCACTTTTGAGACCACTAATGGGAATTCCTGTAGCCAAATTTCAGATGCCATAAGAGGAGTCTGCAGAGCTTTTCACGTAGAGTTAACTCAGTTCAGCAGCGTGACAGGCATGGTTACAAGAGGGCTGTTTACTCTGTAAAGCAATTGTTGATGTTTGTGTTCCTCCTTGCAGACAGCTATGGATTTCATAAAATTGCCGTGCCTGGTAGCAATTGGCACCCTTTCTCAGCAACAGTTTGCATCTAGTAACTGGCACCCTTCCTCTGCAAAGAAGCCAAGAAGTAAATGATGGTGAAAACTGAACTGTTTATGTACTACCTCTACACAAGTGGAGAAGCAAGCAGATTGCAGCGCTGCTGAAATGCGGTGGGCTTGCATTGCTGCCTCGGTGGCACTTGTTTCGTGTGTAAAGTAAACAGGAGGCTACAGTCTGCAGAGCTGTCAGGCTGACAGCTCTCAGACATGCTGAATTCAGTCTTTCTGAAAAGCTTTGAAAAATCTGAGCTGAAATGGGAGAGAAAGAAATAACCACAAAACAGAGAAACAAATAGTGGGTTCTTATTACAAGAAATCATTTGTGATCCTGGCTCTCCTCTTTCCCAAATAAGTGTAAATCCTTGTAGCACCAATAAAATCAGTGGATTTTTCTTCCTGTATGAAGAAAAATAATCAAATATATCAGGAAAATTTCCTTACTTCCTTAATGTGAGAAGGGGAAGATTAGTATCACTTATTCTGCTAGGAATAGAAGCGGGCTAGAGTGCAGCTGTCAATTTTAAGTGTGCACATTTAAGAATCTCTCTAACTTGCTTTGAAGAATTGCCTCTGTAAAGCAGAGTTGCTACTACTCAGTTTAATGAGCAAGCAGAGGAAAACCTGGAGTAATAGCACACCACAGCACTAGGATTATGGCTGAGACACAGAAAGGACGTGTGCTACACTGTGTTCCTTTACCGGAGCACTTCATTAGCAGACTACAACATTTGCAACACTGATATAAAGCATGTCAAGTCCTACCTTAAGGTTGCCACACGTGCATAATTTAAAACCTCCAAATTCCTCAGAGAAGGGACAAACCCAGGAAAGTTTAAACCTGATTATTTGAAACTGGTGATGCCCACTCTCCATCCTATGCCACCCAGTCCATCATTCCACTTCAGTAGGAACAGCCAGACATCAGGCTAGCTTAGTAGACTGATCTTTGTTCAGTTTTGCAGCCCTTATCTGCCCCTACCTGTCATTTCTCTTATCATTCATCTGTGCAAAAGCCAGAAATAATATGGTGCAAAGGGAGTAGTGAAACATCAGAATTAGAAGGTGCTGCTCAAATTTGCCTTGTGAATCCATATGCACTTTTTTTTTTTTTACTTTCTTAATGACAGCTTTTACAGGAACCACGTTTATAAGAACCCAAATCACTAACACATGCATAAGAGCCACATGGGCAAAACAGATGACACACAATAGTCTCTGAGTTCAGAAGGAGCGGAGTCTGTTGCCCAGCTCCTGGGTGGATGATGCCCCCAACCTGGATGTCCATAGGTCCCAGGTGAGTTTCCATCTGTGCTGCCACCTGTCAGAGTTAAGGCTATGAAAGTCTGAATTACACATGTGTAAGTTAAACACAGATCTTGTCCTCCTGTTTGACCCAAAACCCACATATTTTTTCCCCCCTGAAAGTCACAGAGTGTTTGTAAGAAAACTCCAGTACTGTTCTAGAAAAATGAGTACTTAGCTGGATAAAATGACCAGAATCTGGCCATTACAATTCAGAATGTCTAAGGCTAGGGCTGACCAGGAACCACAGCTGCTCAACAGAGAATGTTACCAGCAAAAACTCCCCTGGAATCAGCCTGACCTGATATTTTCTTCCATTCTGAATAAAGGTGAACTAAAACTTTGCCAGACATCATCACAGCCACTAACTGCTGGTCTCTGCATGGGTGCTGGATGCTTTGATAAACATCATTCCTCAAGAACAGAAATAGCAGTTCAGCAGAGCTCCTTCTTGGATTAATCCAGAATATTTTAAGCCTTTGAACTCTGGCTGTGGTGGAGCAATGCACATTATTTCTAATGGCTTCTGCCTTCCTGGCCTAAGATCTTTTACCACACTGAGCAACACATTGCCCATAACAAAACACAGATTCATTATTCCAAGGGTTGACTCTTGAAACTTTTCTAAGAAGGAGAACTTGGCAAAAAGATGGACTGCCACAGTTAATTTATCCTGTTATCAATTTAATAGGCTTAAATAGGCAGTGAAAGCGTTTCATAAGTGTTCATTGTTCAGAGTTCAAGCTAATACCTTCTGCTAAATTGCATTTTGAAGTTTAATCACAATCTACTTTATGTTTCTTTTGGTAATTGGGATCCCTCCACAGTATAATATGAACAACTCAAACTAATGGGTTTCTCTGATGGAAGTTTAAAATTTGGAAATTTGCCTCCAAGTGCAGTCAGTAAGAGGGCCTGAAATAACCCAGAACCTTTCACCCAAATAAGATCTTAATATTTTCATCATTAAGAACGTTTCATATTATTACAGGCAACAGCAAGAAAATAATCATCATTTTAAATGTTATTTTGGAGTATAATTATTGGGAGTAGTTCAACCCCTCCAACACGCACACACATAATGTCTCACTTGGCACAGGAGCTGTTGGGGAACTGGCTGCTGTTCATTTCGTCCAAAATGCTAAATGTCTGCATTTTCTTCACCAAGGGGAGAAACAGTGAGAAATGCTCATTTCTGGTCAGCGTTTTGCTCCGGGGAGGGATATGGACACTGGGAAATGGCATCCAGTAAGCTGTGACTGACGCGCTGTCCACGGTCCGGGCACTTGTCCAAACGAATGTTGTCAACTCCGCTGCGCCCGATATCGGCTCTTCCAATGCCAGCCCGGCTTTTTTTTTTCCCCCCCCTCCTCTCTTTCTCTCCTCCATCAGCTCCCAATGTTTCCCGCACCTTAGGCATTGTGCTGTGGACAAATATATTTCCCTGCCGCCGCGAGCTGAATGAGCACCCTAAAACCTTTGTTTGCGGTGTGACCACTCTAAACACGTCAGCAGAGATCCGACACGGGAGCCTTCTGCCCCACTCTACTGCCACAAAATAAACACAAGTGTCTTTCTACACGTAGAAGCAAAGATGAGGACACAGGTGCTTTAAATCTTCTTGTGGGATTTACAGTCCTGTTTCTTTTTCTAATGCTCTCACTGCTATTCTTTTGAAGACAATAAATCCAGAAACGTTCTCTTTTATTGCTGAAAATAATTAGCTAATAATTGAGTTCTATGCAGAAATACAAAGCAAAACACACTGCTCAAAAAGTGAGAAATCCAGGCAAACTATGTACAGAATAATAATGAAAACCCCCTGCTGTCTTACTTAATGATCAGAAAAATATTGGCCCAAATAAAGGTGACAAAAAGAATGCTGTAAGATTTATTGTGTGCAGCATGCATCTGCACATGTGGGCTCACTCTCCTCCCAGTGAGAACTGGGGAGTCATCAACAGGATTCAAAGGTATTTTACCCAGTTGCACTCAAAGAGAACGTGTCCCACAGACTGGAATTGGAAACAGACAGAATATAAATACTGTTTGAAAGGGCATTAGGGTTCCTGACAGCAAAGTATATTTCCTGCAGTAAAAGGATGAAATTAATGTGCTCTGTCAAATAAGCACATGGCTTCATGGTATCTCTGATTTATAGGTGTTACAATTATTAGGAGCATAAGATATTGTCCCAAATAATTTTATAACAAAATTTTTGTGCACTGGCATTTTTATAGCAATTTTCAATAATTTTGGTTATGCTTACATCAACCTGGAGTAATTCTATTGACTTTTGCAGAATCCCTTCAGGTTTGGGAGCAGGTCTGTAATGCACAGGGATTGTACAGCAAAATTTCCAATGTATACAAAGGAAACAGATGTGGATCCACATGCAGATTATGAACTTTCCGTTACCTGAGAAATTTCTTTTTTTTTTGGTGTCTTACAAATGATGTATCATAGCTAAAATAAACTTAAAAGCTCTGTGCATAAATTATTTGTAGTCTTTGACTTAGTGCTATGAGAAAGCAAAATTGTCATACCTTAGTGGTCCTCTCTGACCTCAAAATTATGAGTCTCTTACTGGTAGAAACATAAAAAAAAGCCATCAGAAACAGTTTCACCTGGTCAAATGAAATGAAATTAGTTGGTAATTCTAAAATATATAAGGGGGAGAATAGAATAAAACCTTGGGGGTTTGATCCAGCTCAGGGCAGTATGAAATTGTACCAATGGAATAGAGGTGGCAGTCAGCTCTATATGTGATGTGTACAGAGGCAGTTACTCATCAAAAGCTGGAAACCTGTTTTCCCTGGGAATGGTGTTTGGTGCAGTTCAGACAAGGGTATACAAGGAGGGGAACTGTCAATTGAGGAAAAAACGTGAATATGATTGAGAGAGCAAAGTGTGCTCTGGAGCAAAGAATACTCATCCAGTGTGCAAAATCCAGGTAATGCACAGCCCCTGGGCTCCCCGTGCACACCCAAACCTTCTGAAAATGACAGCAGAGGTGCTGCTCTGCTGACAGGGGTCTGGGAAAATCCCACGGAGCAGTGCAGCTGTGCAGGTGGGAAACTGGGAGACCCTGAGAGGCAACGAAAGACACAGCCCTGCAGGCAACATTCCCTGCCAGGTGAGGGAAAGGTGAGCTCCAGGAGACACAGCAACAATTCCCAGCAGCGTAAGGATTTCTGGAGCCAGGGGCGAGCCTGAGGCAAGAGAACGGGCCAGCCCTCCTCAGGATGGCACACACTGGCTGCGGTGGGAGCTGGGACCGGGACACGGAGCACAGAGAGGCGGTGCGTCCCAGGGCGTGCGTGCCTGGAGTCGGGATGGGGCGAGGAGCTGGGAAGCGCTCCGTCCCGGCAGCAGGCAGCCAGCACTCTCCGTGTGACCCAATTAGCCACTCCGTCGGAACAAACCAGTAATGGCATCTTCTGGAGACAAGCAGGCAAGAGCTGCTGGCTCGGCACGGCGCTGCAAGTGAACACACAGAGGTGTGACCTCTTCACGAAGAGTTAACCCTGCCTGGCTCTGCCACTGCTGAGGGGCTGGGTGTGAGACGCGGCCACGAGCCACGGAGCCACCAGCCACTGCAGCGTGGGTTTTCCTCTCAGTGGCTTGCTGAGCGGCCAGGAACAAGGTTTGAATAAGGCAACACACCTAGTAACCAAATTTAAGAAAGGGGAGAAAGGCACAACAATCCTGTGGGACTGACTCAAACGACAAAAAAGACAGGGTAGAGCCATTTCCTTAGGTTGTAGTACTAAAATTTCCTGCCTGTAGGAACTCATGCATGAAGAAAAGGATCCAAATAGTGAGCTGAAAAACCTGAACATCATTGAGCCTGTGGCAATAGGTAGAAGACAGAGTTAGAAGTGTAAGTCCTGGACATTGTACTTTGGGGACTGATTTAGGACACCCAGCATTATTCATCTGGAACCTCCCTCCAGCCCAGGTATCTCAGGATTCCTCTGAACCAAAAAGTGATATCACTGTGAAAAAGGCACACACTGTTCAGGGCGACAGCTGTGGGCCACTTGAAAGGGAAACAATACTAAAGTAGAAATTTTAGAAAATAAAAGCTTTGTACTTAGATTTGTAATGTAAATGTTACAAACCCCTCTGATGTCTGAAACCTTCAATGTAGCTAAGTTCTGGTAGAATCCATTGCATCAGTTGGACTGGACTGTATCCACTTAATTGTCCCGTCACTTTACTGTCCTCGTAATCTGATTCTTACTCCTTCAGGAGACTGAAAGGTGATGTAATATATGAAAAGATGGTTATAAAGCCATTACAAGACACTCAGTGGAGCCTCAAGACGATGATTTCCACATTTTAATCACCTAGGAAGTCAAAATGAGAACCAAAAGAACCTTGAGATGATGCAGCCAGCACATTACTGTGGTGGTTGCTGTGCTTTACGGAGCTGTTTCCTGCTGGGACAACCCACATTTGAATTATACATCTTGAAGACAGGGGAAAAAAATGAAAGAAATTTGTTTGTGAGGCTGAAATCATTAAATCCTTAAGAAATCGTGTGGACTGACAGGGAGAGACTTCCCCAGCACTATGAACAGGGCAAGGAGAAGGACTTGGATGAAGACACAAACTAAAATGTTGCAGTGACCTGCAGCAACACACCTATCAGACTATAGTGACAAATTAATTTAGGTCAAGGTGGTTCTTCCTCAGCCTCACTCCTTGCTTCTTGCACCTGTGCTGACTTTCATTGTTCAGCTTTTCTTTCAGATCCTTTCACTGGATATGTGGGCTACAGGGACGTGTCCCCTGGCTCTCCGAGCTGGCAGAGCACTTCACTTGCGTCTCAGTAATCAAAGGAGATTCAGAAGCTATCAGTTGGGCTCGCTCCTTCAAAATCCTCTCACTGACAGTGCCACGAACGGGTCGCTTTCAGGAAGACAGCTGCTGCCAGTGCAAGCTTGGATAATAGAAATGGCAGCTGAAATTTAAACTCAGACATTTCTATTACTCAGAGGAAAATGTGCAGTCACAGAATGTTTTCTCATCATCTGAAATTTCAAACTGCCGTGTGTGTAATCTCTGGGGCCCATTTCTCATAGCCACAATGGCTTAGTTTAGAGTAGTTTTGTGACTTTCTGGGAAGAGCCTGGCACTGGTACAGGAGCTGTAAGCTGAGATGAACATCATCCTTAAACACCCCACTGGTATCAATAACTTTGTGGTTCTGCCTGAGACCAGCCTCCCTTTAGCCTTTCTGTTAGGATGGACAAGTCAGACTGACAGGAACACAGGATACCTGGTCTAGGATCTTCAACTGACAGAGAATGTGTAAAGGATGGGTAAGAAGTGTGTAGGTTTACTAGCTGCGCACTTGAGAGGCATACATCTACACACTCCCTTTTTATGCATCTCCTGACACCTCCTCTTCCATGCTCTTGCACCAAAACCTTCGTGCAGAAGGAGGGAGACAGGTTCTGGCAATGTTGCCAAAGGGCTGCTCAATTCCAGGTCAGCCAACAGCTTTAAAGGGAAGCAGGGGACATTGTCTTCTCCTGAGAAGTAAATATACATACACATTCCCTTTGTACATACTAAAATATTTAAATATGTAAAAATATGGATTGTAATTAGGTGAAAGTTGGAATAGATTTGAATGTTTAGCATACCCTTGGTATTTCTTGTTTGGTTTCTGTGTGATGCCCTCCACACAGAGCGATACTTCACCGTAATTGTGCCCTCTCAGTGCAATCATGTAGATGTTGCTCTTGTTCATGTTGTTCTTCCTTTGCAAGCTCTAATCTGGTTATCACGGACATCCTGGAGGGGAGGAGGTAAGGACATCCATGCAGTTGGGGTTTGCGGGATTAAAGCTTCTGGGAGTGAGTGAGGAAGTTTATTCCCCAGAGTCCCACGAGGATGTCCTTGATACAAAGGTCAGCACACTCTAATGTGCACAACTTTATATCCAGGGAATTGGGATTTCATACCAACCTCCAGACACAATAATTTCTTTTGCAGTAACCCACATGTTGATCAAGGGAATTTTTCTGTGAGTCCAGAGATCATACATCTTTGGAATGGGCACCAGTAAAAATGACAGATCTTTGAATTTGTTGGCATCTGCTTTCTCATGGCTCTGCTCCTTTTGGAGACATTTACAGCTGTGCAAATGTATTAGGGTTTTGCAGAAAAGCAAATGCAAAGCTCATCACACAATTATCATTTCTGCTGTTAAGCTTCTTCCTATTTTTGTTTATTTATTATGCCAGTGTATTTCGAGTCTTTGAGTTGGAACGCCCTGGTAGACACACACAAATTTCCCCCCCTAGGAATTTGTTACAATTGCTTGCTGGATATATGAACTTGCTTCTTGTTTGGACCTTTTTAGCAGTAGACCCCTCAGACATGCAGATAAAGGCTGCAAACCATTGATCAGGGGATGCACAGGGGAACAGCAGTGACCTGCAGCAGCTGTTTGTCCAAGCCTGGAAAACACTAGTGACAAAGCTAATTAATTCATTTCTCAGCTCCATGCCTTCTGTTTAATGCACATGCCAGCAGTGAACCACATTATTTCACTGCAATCCAAATATCTTGTGGTAATGCGACAATATTCCTCTAATGTTTATTGAGAATTTAATTAAAAGATACAGTGGGAAAGCACTGTTTTGGTTTGCTTCTCCTGCTGGGTTTTTTTTTCCCCCTATTTTGTTTCACTCTGAATCCCCAATGTTTATATTACATATGATGACATTTCAATATTATTTAAACTATTATAAGAAGTTTTCAAATCAACTTTTATTCACAATGTTGTGTTTCACTACAATGCCTCTTTTTCTACATCAGGTCTTTCTCTCATGACTCTAACAAATCTTACTAAAGCTCTAATTCCACATTTACTTGCTGTACAGCATAAAATGATGGCTACCTCTTTCATATACTGATTTACACACCAGCACCAACATGGACACATAGTGCAGCTAAAGAGAAATCTGTATTCTTACACTTTTAAAGTACATTAAGACATAAAAATCCCAAATCCTCCATACCCTATGCTGCAATTTATCTTGTAATTGTGGATGCTACTATTTATCTTGAGGGAGCAATAATACAGTGATGCAACAAGCACCTGTGTGCATGCACAGGCACACGCTTCCAGAACTCATGGACACTCAAGTGCAAAGTTGCAACAAACTCTTGCCTTGCACTGTGAAGGAAAAAATCTGAGACTGTTTAAGATTATTCCTATCTGCCAGATGTAGCAGAAAGGTGTGGGTATCTTTAAGAACCAAAAAGAAAAATAAACACCAACCCAAAAACTCCATAAATAAACACATTTTTACACTATTAAACACATATATAGTAGGCAATATTTACAGATCACCTGATACTGAAAAAACAGTCCTGGTTTCAGCTGGGATAGAGTTAATTTTTTTCCCAGTAGCTGGTACAGGGCTGTGTTTTGGATTTAGAATGAGAATAAATGTTCAGCATATAAACTAGGAGGAAAGCTGCTCAGGGGCCACTGCTTGAGAACTGGCTGGGCATCAGTCAATGAGTGGTGAGCAATTGCATTGGCCATCACCTTTGCATATTCCAGCTCTATTATGATTATATCTTTCCTTTCTTTCCTATTAAACTGTCTTTATCTCGATCCATGACTTTTACTTCTTCTTTTTTCCAATTTCCCCCTTCCCACACTTACTATGTTCTTATTTCACATTTTGAGTGTTCTCTGCTTGTAGGTTTAACTGTGAATAGAGAAGGACTTCAAAGAGAAAACTAGATGTTATCCATAGTACCCACACTGATCCATAAGTCATATCAATAAAATAGTCCCTAAAAAGATACAAAACCCCTGAAAACCTAAAAGTGTTTCCCAAAAATTTCAGACTTGTCATTTTGTTACCTAGGTATCTATTTGGAGAGTGGAGCTTGATAATTAAGTTTTCTGACACCTTGCTGTTCCACTCCCCAATGAGAAAAACTTGTTGGTGAGCAGATGCACTAGCACTGAAGAGATGTCCACAACAGAGCAGCAGAAATTAACTTTTAGCACCTAATTTGTGCCCAACTCCTGACACGGAGTCCTTCCTTAGAGCTTTCTTTAGGATAGCTCTTCTCTAAGAACTATTTTGCTGCAAACCTTTCTATCCCTCAACCAAGAGATGGAGGATCCCTCCTGACAGCTGGATCTGAAACAGGAGCTTTGATCCAGTGCCTGCTGAGCTCCGTTGGTCTCAGCCAGCGTCAGAAGGTGCTGGATCAAGGTTGGAGAGTCTGGAAAACATTAACTAAATATGGTGTGTGGAGCCAGGAGATAAAGCTGGGAGAAAAGGGTAGGGGAGAGAAATAGAGAAAGAAAAGCATTCCTCTGAAGATTTTTCTCCTTCATTTTACACAACACGTCGAACTGCACATAATTTTTCAGCCTTCTGAGTGCTCTGGAAAAAAATTAAAATCTGCTATGTCACACCAAAGAGCAGGCAAGTAACTGCATTTCCTTTCAGAATACAAATGATAACATACCTTCTCTCTTTCTCTGGTGCCTTGTCATATCAGCCTCTGTCTTATTGTATTTTTAAGAGAACTACCTGGCCCTCAATTCTTGTTGCACAAAGTAAACCAAGACATTGTCCATTTAGAGAAAAATCCTCTGTTAACCTAAGATTTGTTCTGTAGCATTCCCATGATTCAGCTGAAAGGGAAAAAATCCAGTCCGCTGTGTGAGAAAGGGTTTAATTGCTCTGGTTAGAAGAATTAATCTAGACAAGCACAAAGAATACAAAGAAAGGAAATTCCTCTTGTTGGAAACTGAATTTTGCGCTTGGATATGCATCTGTAACTTCTTCTGAAGTTAACAGCATATCAAAGGCAGGATTAGGCCATAGGACATTTGCATCACTAGCCATGGATCCAGACCAAGGGTGGGAACAAGGGCCATCTTAACAAGCTGCAAATATCAAACATTTTAGTTGCCTACCTGCTCCATTTCTGTAAAGGTGCTCTGCTCCTCATCCTCCTCCTCGATATCCGACTCTCCCACAGCAATAGGAACGCAAATGGACAGGTCAGGATTGGTCATAAAATCATCATTGTCTGTGATTCCTAGGTGTTTCTCTCCGTTTTTATTCACTCCATCCTCAGCATGGTTCTCCCTGTGGTTCTCCACGTCTTTGCCGAGCTCAGCGGCCGTGTGGCTGTTCACACAATTGTTTAGGGCTCCTGGGTTCTGGGCAGCAAGTTTCATCATCGCCTTCTTCTCAGCTGTCGTCTTGGGGTGCCGGAGGACGTTGCAGCAAAAATTCCACGTGGCTTTTTTGGCGTACTGAAGCCCCCTGTTGATCCGAGCGAAGGCGAGCTGCAGGTTGTTCATCTCCCCGTCCTCGTCTGGGGCTGAGAGGTTGTCAGCACTGAAGGAGCTCAGCAGCAAGGCAAGGAACAGGTTGAGCACCTGAAATGAGTCAAGTTAAAAGGAAATCAGTGAACCTTAAGTGTTCGATGAATGTTTGGTCTTGAAAACAGGAGGGTCTGATTTTGATCTCCTCTGAGACACCTCAACACCACCGTGGAAATCCCTCTAATTACAGGTGGTTTCAGTAGGAAAAGGAGGTCTGCAGGCATTTCCAAATACATTGATCTCAGGTGCAGTTTAGCACGGACAATAACACATCATGACATTCCCTTCCCCCCTCCCCGCTCCCAACACCCCAAAGTATGGAAAATAAAACTTAAAACTCAGAAACAGAATACAAAACAAATAAAAGCTCTGGGAAGACCTCATTTTGGCCTTTAAGTGCTTAAAGCGGGTCTATAAGAAAGATGGTGACAAACTTCTCAGTATGATTGTTGCAACTGGATAAGAGGAAACGTCTTTTAACTAAAAGAGGGGAGTGTCAGACTCCCAGACTATAGGAAAAATATAGGGATATAAATTTTTAAAGATGAGGATGATGAGGCACTGGCACAGGTTGCCCAGAGAGGTGGTGGATGCCCCATCCCTGGAAACATTGAAAGTCAGGTTGGACGGGGCTCTGAGAAACCTGATCTAGTTAAAAATGTCCCTGCTCCTTACAGGGCTTTGGACAAGATATCCTTTAAAGGCCCCTTCCAATCCCAACTATTCTATGATAATGATGCACATAGACATGGCACTTGAACCAAATAGTACATTTGGAAACATTTCTAAACATTTGTATGCATTTTCACAGACAGTCTTGTTTTAAATACTCTCTGGGCCATGAAGAAAATCTATTGTGACTGTGAATAAACACCTCAGAAGTCATACAGCTTCAAAAATTTTCCCTCCAGGCTCCAACAAGACACGACAACCAGACTACTGTGGCCAAGTCTGAGCAGGACTCACTCCCAAAGCAGGCTTGGTCCTGAACTTTACTAGTCAGGAAAAAAACTATATGAAGATTGTCACAGGTGTATGAGAAGACCCAAACTGAACTGGAGGCTGTGAGTTAGCTCCTCTAGTTCTTGCATGGCAAGATTAGACACAACTAGGCATTTGAGTGACATATTTGATGATTTAAACCTCTTTTTATACCCCTGCTCCAAATAAATACAATTATATCCAATAAATAAAGCCAGCTTCTGCTAGAAGGCTACTCCCAGTACTATATATCACAGGCTGATCAGCAGTTGCTGTATATTGGACATTACTCCTGCCTGTGGTCTGAGAAGGGATGAATTACAGCTTTTGTACTGGATTTACAAAGTCAAAAAGTTCACACTGGAGATAGATGACAGGAATGGGGCAAAGGTGACTCAAACCAATATCAGCTAAAATATATTTACCCAAAACAAACTAGTCCCAAATTGCCTGGTATCAACTCAACTGCTGCCTGTACAAGGTGGATGGGTGCCAGCTCTGGGCACTGGGGTGGAGGGATCAGTGCTGCAGTGCTCCTGATATTTACAGCAATAAAAGGGACTTTGTGCAGGTATTTTCTTTATGATCTCTTAATGCTACCAGAAATACCTGTATATCCCCTGACTTCTCTCTTTCTGATAGTATTTTAAATTGATAAAGCCTGCTAGACCAAAATAAACAGCATAAAAAATACTTCTCTTTAACTGGGCCTTACCAAAGAACCACAACCTTATGTTACTGTTCCCCCACCTTGTTCTCCCTTATTTCAAATATTTAGAATATATGAGATGGAATTCTGAAAACCTCATCCTAATCACTCTGATGACCCTGCATTTGAAGAGTGCTGTCAGAACCACTTTGTAAAGTGGCCTTTGCAATCACCATGATTATAAACAAAAGCAGTTGGTGGAGCAGCAGATGCCCACGTCCAGTAAGAACTACTGAAAAATCTCTTGCTGCCCTGAGCAGTACCCTGCTCTAAAGCAAAGGGAGATTAAAGCTAATTGTTTCTTAGCCGGTCTGTCATACTGCAGTGTCACTGGCAGCTTGTGTGGGTCACAGCATCACTGTGGTGGCCTGGTATGAATCAATCTTTCATTTCATCCCCCACTCGGAGCTATTGCAAGTGATGTTGTCTGACAGGCAGCTGAAAACCAGAGTACTGGGTGTGCAGCCAGGCAGGTGAGGAAGAAGTCACTCTGATAGAATCCCTTTAGCCATTTCCAACCAAGTTTGACAGGAGGACGGGCTCTCAGAGATAACCACATTGCTACAGGTGTCCTGAAAATAGGCATGTGTGTAGATGAGACACTTCCCAGGTCACCAGTGCAGAAAGAGATTGGAACAGGCCACAGTGTGTATCTCCTTCCCAGTGATAACCTGAGGACTTAGGAAGAAGCTGAAGGAAGGGAGGGGATAAAGAAATCCAGAATAAAAATCTTCTGGACTTTATAGGTGCAATTCAACCACCTTAACAGAGGTGTCTGCTGATGTTTGAGGTTGCCTGAGACATCTGCCCCAGACCTGCGGGAGGTCTGTGTCCTCCCAAAGCTCCAGCTACACCCAAACAGGGCATGCCAGGGGGGGTTGCAGCAGGTGACAGACCAGCCAAATTTAGGGAACTGGGTTGTTTTTCAAGGATGGCAGCTGCTTCCAGTCTCAAGCACCAAACCTTGAGGGTCTAATGGGGCATCTAAGCCTCATTTCAGTCAAAAATTCATCATGTAGATGATGGAGACTGACCAAACACAGGTGACCATGCCTGGGCTACATGCATCCAGCAATATGTAGTTGTCTAGTGATGCCTGACTCTTGCATGCCCAAGTCATCCTCAGGCAATTGCCCAATGGGACATTCTGTTATGGGAGACCTGTGTCCCATTGGAGGCTGGGATGGATACCTTGCAGTATCCCCAGTGGTCCCGGACAAAACTGAGTCAAGCCCTAGACCTCTGCAGAGCAGTGGCAGCTCAGATGTCTTCTCCACACAGGAACATCTTCACGTAGACACCTGAATTTTGTTATCTGAAACTGAATTTCATCCTGTACTTCATTAATTCTGCTGCTCACAGAATAAATTGTTCGAAATACTTTGTTTTACTCTTCTGTATGCATTTTCAGCATCAAACTACAGTTAGATCTGTTTATCTAGACACACCTGCAGGTACCTGTAATAGGTGGTAACATCCTTAGTGTTGTTATTTACCATGGATTATTAAGGCAATGTTATTTGCTTCCCAGAAATGCAGCTGACATTTTGCACAGAGAGCTATTTGCACTTCATGCTTTCAGCCAAAAATAAATCTCAAGTAACATTCCCTCCTTCCTTTATGAGCAGGTAACCCCAGAGTTGCATTGCTGGGCATTCAAATAGAATGAACTGCTGAATAAGCACTTTGTGTTTACTTATTCCCCCATTTCACTACGCACTGCATTTTTCAGAAAAATACATGCCTAACCCATGGCACGTCACGTTTCCTGTAAAAGGTTACTAATAATATCCAGTTCTCCTGGCTGCTAAAGCAATGCTTTCAGTTTAAGTAAAAGCAAAGTAAAGACTACCTTAGTTTTCAAAAGCAATGGCAGATCTGTGTGTCCATATGGGTCCCCTTAGAAAGAAATCTGCTTTCCAGTGACACCAAGCAGCCAGACTGTGAAAGCAGATCGCTTTTCTGGCCTTTGAGGTTAGGAATCAAATGACAGATGCACTCAAAGAAACCCAAATTCCTTTAGTGTAATTATGTTAAGCTTTTAGCCTGATGACAATCCAGCATGCTTTCGCCGACCTTCTAACTTTTAATGCCTTCTCCAAAGCTTGTGACTCTGGCTGTGCCAGTAAAAGGCACAAATGATCAGATTAATCCAGCCTTATGTCAGGTGCCTCCCTGAGGTGCTTAAGCTGGAGGAGTTTTCCTAGGATGTCTGTAGACAATGGAGACAGTCTGGCGTCCCATGGGATGTTGAGGAGCAGAAGTGTCTCTGGCAGTGCCTACTGAAGATTAAGCAAGCTTGGATTTTGTATCTCTGAGCTTGATTAAAGGTAGATGCAGGTCAAATAACCCACAGAGGATCACAGAGTATCTCAAGTTGGAAGGATACATAGAGTCATCAAGCTAAACTCCTTTCAGGACTACCTAAAACTAAATCCTATGAATAACAGCATTGTCCATGAGTTGTCACACCCAGCAGATGCCCAGGGAGCCCTTTTTGCTGACAATCACACTCCACACTCCAGGACAGTGGTGACCAGCCTTTAAAAACAGGCAGCTTTCCCCAGGTTAGAGGGGAGTTCAGGATGTTTCAGCCCCACCTGAGCAGCAGCACATAGGTAGCGAGCCTGGCACCGCGCAAGGTGCTGCACCAGTTCTGTGGTCACAGCAAGTGAAGAGCACGGAGGCATGGAGCTGTGACACTAATTCCAAGCTCCCCAGCCATGGGAACAAAACAGGCTGCTGGAAGGACCCCTCCTCCCCAAGAAGTCCTAGGCAGGGACTGCTGGTGGAGGCTGAGAGAGGCGCCACTTATGCTGCCATGGTGGGCTGCAGTCTGAGCATCTCGACTCCTTCATCTCCTTTTGTGTCAACACAGGACAAAACCAGACAATTTCAATTCAGGTGACACCTTCTCATCAAATCCTCTTTGAAAACATATCTGCAAGTGCTGCTGTTGAAGTTAAAACACTTTTGGAACCAAAAGCGCAAGACTACTCCCTCATTTCCCTTCCATTTTTAAATTCACCTTGATTTGGCAAAAGTGGAGGGATATAAATCTTTATGTATTTAACCTTTCATCTGTCATTCAATCAGATAGTGTGCAGGTCTCCTGAGCTCCTGTGAACTGATTTTGCACTGCATTCTCTGCTCTGAACCCTCACTGGTGTCACCCAGATGGAGGGGAGGGGATTTGGCGCCATGCTTGGTGCCGTGATGAATATAGGCTGAAAACCCAATGTGGAGTCTAAAGCAAGAAGGATGTTGCACCTGCACAAGTTCAGTGGAAGGGTTAAACCATCTCCAAAGTGAGGTCCTCAGCTGCTGGTCTTGTTTGGTTGCAGAGTGCCTCATCCACACAACTTCTCCTGTAGTGGGATCTGCCTTGACCACACACTGCCAGCAAAACAAGTGAGTTTGATTTTCAAACCCCTGGTCCTTGTCTGTGCGTGGAGTTTAGATGAATATTCACACTAAGGAGCAGCTAAGGCCAGACTTTCTCATCTGCCCAGACCACACAGGACATGGAATCAAGAATGGGACCATCCTTGCTGGGGCAGCTTCACAGAGCAGAGCAGTTCAGGAGCTGCTTTCAAGACCACTTGTTTGCTGATAAACCCACAGGGCCTTTCAAACAACTCCAGTTCTGTACCATTGTCTCTGCAGGAGACAGAGGATAGGAAGGACAGCTGAGAGCAGCTACAAGGGGCCTGCATCACTTGGGGGTGCTTCCCTGTGGAAGAGAGGTCTCCTAGGAGCCAGCCAAGCAGGTTTTTCTGTAACAGCAGGGTCTGGAGCAGAAAACATGGCCCATCAGCAAAATCTATCATGCAAAAGGCAAGCCATTAAAACAAATTGTAGCTCTGTGGCAGCTCATTGTCACTTCTGTCACTCAGCTGCATTGGAAAGCCCAGACAGCGCACGTGAAGGACCTGCCAGGGTTGTCAGCTACTCAACTAATATTTGGATAAAACAGGACCCACACAACTCAGCATATGCAAACACACTTCCCTAGCAGTGCCTGGTAGATACAGACCAGCAAGAAGCTCTTCAGGCACTCCCTGACCAGTGGAAAAATCTGATTTTCTTCCTTCCTGTTTTTGGATGGCAGTGGACATCTGCACTGTTCTCTGTCTAGCACAGACAGGAAAGATGCATTTTTTTCTTTGGAGACCTTCTAGCAAGCCTGACACTGTAGGTACCAAGTATTATATTTTGTTTACTGCAGCAAAAGCCACTAAGTTGCAAAGAAAAACTGCTCAGAAATGGACTTTCATTGCATTGAGTAAGTGTTAGATCTAAGTTTAAGAATGAGATCTGCAGTAATTGGTCATGTAGTCAATCTCTCTGGAGAATTATTCCTTTCCTCGGAAGTATATTTTCCAATTCTTTGTACATTTTCATCCCAGGGCAAATTCTACCAAGAGAGAGTACTCCTGCAAAAAGCAATTTACATGATCAGTTATTTTCTATATTCCCTTTCCTATTATTTCAGCTATTTGTGCTTGGATAAGAAGCTTATATCCTCCCAGCCCAGCTTCTCTTTATCCTGCAGTCAATCTCGTAATCCCATTCTTCTGAAATCTTGGTTTCTTGCTGTCAAGATGATCCTGACACCACAAGATTGGCAAGAGGTCCCTGTGGCCTGGGGCAAGTGAGAGAGAACACGGGTTGGAGCAGCATCAATCTCCTTCACGATCCTTGCCCAAGACCAGCTAGAAAAACACATGGAAATGGGGATGTGAACTTCCTGCCTTGCAGCCACACAACTTCCCAAGTGGACTGTGTTTGAACCCACAAGCAGGATAGCAGTTTGAGATGAGAGATTTGTGCGGCACTGTAGTACTAGTTTGCTGCAACTGGAATCTTTTCTTAACAACTCTGTATTAATCTCTAGGTGAAATAGCTGGTTTGTCTGTTTAAATATAAGAAAATGAAATTTAATAAGAACTATGCACTAAATACAGTCTAATTCCTATGTAAAATCTCTGAGCTAATTGATGATGGTAATGAGAGTGGATGTTCTCCCCAGGAAAGAAAAAATGTAAGTAGTATGGTAGGAGTAATTCTTTCATATGCTAATACAAAATTGGCTATAATTTCAGTGATTTCATGTGAACGATTTCTATTTACCTAGAAAAAGAAGAGAATAAGGCCTGACTTCACCTGTGGCCTCAGAGCTACCACGTGCATTTCCCTGCCGGTTCAGGCAGCGTGTTAGGAAAGCCCAGCTTTGGGCAAGCCTGGCACTCACACTGCCTGCAGGGGAGTTGAAGGCTTCTGGGGTTCTCCCCGTAGGCTGGCTGAGTCAATCCATATGGGCAGAGTAGCTTGAGCCTAATGTATCTCGTGCTAAAATTGATTGATGCACAGGTGAGATGATACGAAGGAGTCAAAGTGCCTTTTCTCTCCATGGTCTGTGAGGAATAGGCAGGGAGGCTGACACAGCTTTCGCTGTCTTCAGGCAGACTCTGGGAACTGGGTGAGTTGAGTGTGTTCCCCGTACCCTGAGTGTTTTTGTGGTATTTACCAAAAGGCTGGGAGTTCTGCTGACCATTCTCCACTTCAAGTGTTGGCTTTATGTTTCCCTGTAGCTTTGGTGGTCTCTTGTGCAGCTGTTTGTCATTAAGCAGAGAAGGGCAGAGAAGTGATGGCTGGATGGCTTGATGGGATGGGGGAGTGGTCACCCAATTTCTCACTTCAGCGTTTAAAGGGGATTTCTATAATCAATAGGGCAGATTCCTCAGTGCTGTTCTCACCACTTCACACAGGAGTAAATTTCCTTGAGCAATAGACGGGTAGATAAGGCCATTAATTATACTTCACATCACCTTTGTGCCACAGAATAATTTTTTTAGGTCATTTTAAGCTGGCATTCATCCTTCCCCTTCTTCAGTGGAGCTGTAAAGCTGCACTAGCACTGGGGTACATCCTGTTGGGAAGGGGAGGCAGGCAAAGGGCACAGCTCAGCATTGCTCATGCTGCCAGCCTGACACACTGACCACACAAGGAAAATGCCTCTTCAGAGAGGGAAGCAGGACTGGGAGGGGAGGTTGGCATGTCCCCAACTCCCAGCTCACAGGGACCAACCTCTAGCCTCTCCTCATCTCCCTTCTTCCTGCAAGCTGGAAGAGTGAGGTGCCTCTGTCCTTGTCACTTCAAATATAGATCTGAGGCAACTCGTGACACAGGTTCTTACCGCAACCTGGTGGCTGCCTCATATTGCCAAGTCTTTTTCATTTGTTATCCACCTATGTGCATATAAATGTGCAGACAAACTGTACCACTCCAAGTCGAGTCAAGAACTATTGAACAGAATTTAGATTTCTTCTGTAGCTGATGATTTTCAACGTTTTTTTTTTAAAAATGTCCCTTAGACATCTCAGAAGATGAGTCTTTGGAAGCCAAGTGTTTTCTGACCTGAAATTCTAAGTCTCCAAGTGCTATATGAGAGGAGAGAGAGATGGTGAGTGGAGGCAGATAAATTCTTTCCACTACTAGAGTCACGGCATAAAAACAAACATGTACCCGCAGGTTTTCCATCTGATATTAAAAGAGCACTAATTCACCAGCATAGCAAGAACTCCATCAGAGCTGCTCTGGGCTTCTCAAACCACTGTCTAGACAGAAGAAACATGCTATCAGACAAGTCCAGTTGAAAACTTATCCCAGCAAAACCAGCTGTGTTTGTGATGTTAAAGGATCAGCATACCCCAAAAGAATTAGGGAAACTACAGAAAATGTACTGGTTACAAACCAAGAGACAATTACCTCTGTGCTAAGTCAACAAAAGGGTTTTGCTGTCGTGGTGAGGAGGCTGTCAGGACCATTAGAGAGCAAGACAGACTGCACAGGCTGGGACAGACTGAACACGCTGGAGAGCCTTTGCTATTGCTGCTCCCTGCAAGGAGTGGTGATCAGTGAGAAACACCTGTATTATCCCTGGAATATTTTCACTGGCTGCATGCAAATAACACCTCATAAGCTGCTCTACCAATTATTATACAATGACTAGACACAAGAAAAAAACCCCTCTAATTTTGGAAGTTTAGGCTCTGTAGTTTTAACCCGAGGACCGCACCAGGCCTAACCCTAGAGGGTCTCACATGGAGGCTCACACGGCCCAGTCAAGGCAGAGTGGGATCCCTGGAGTCACCCTTTTACAGTTCAGATCCTACACCTCCACTGAGAGGGGGACACCCAGCTGTGACCAAGGACTGTGCTAAATTTTGCCCTCAGTCATCTAAAGGCCATCATGTCCCTCCAGTCAGGACTGGAGATTGGAAGAGGTAATTCCCATTCACATGTGGCAGAAAATGTCTGAGGAAAGGTAAGCCACAGAGAACCAAAAGGATAAAAAAACCCCCATGGAAACAGAATGACAGTGAAAGAAAATCAGTGATAATGGACAGAGTAAGTAATGGCTCCCTGCAGCCAGTATATAGCACCAAGGAAAAATCAGCATGAGGGTAGGCCCAGAGACTCAAAAATTAAATCAGAGAGCCAAGAAAGAATTAATATTATCTTTGCCTTTTTATATACTTTTTTTTTACAGGGAGAAAATTATTTCCTTTAAAATCTTACTCTCTAATCCATTTCCCAGGTTTAATATTATAATTTGGGTTTCATCACAAAATCACACCTTCCTGTTAAGTGAAATGTGAAAAGGATACCTCTGTAGTGAATTTAGGAGGTGTAAGGAGGTTCTGATTTTGTGCATTTTGCGAGTGCAGATTCCTGGGAGGGCAGAAAAAAGTGACACAGCTGTCTGCCAGCCAGGAGGACTTCTTTCAGAAAAGCTCCAAAATAGATTTCTACTGGTAACTTTGCACAGTATGAAATCTCCTGCCTTCACAGCACAGAGCTGGGCTTGTGTCTTTCACATGCCTCTGTTGGAGAAGCCTCAGGACTGAAAAGTGGGACAAACCCCATATTTCATTAAACAAATGGGAGGGTTTAGCAGCACTGGTGCCAGTTACATCTCCAAAATGAGAGGCATGCTCTGCAAGGCTGACACACACACACATCACTGTTGTCCTAAAAAGTGACCCATTTCTTCTGCCTTCACTCCTTCTGGGTCCCATGGATGATGGGATCACCAGGTTGTTCCCAGTGATCAGCCCATCCCCTTTGGTCTCTGGCTTTGCTGTGGCTAAATCTGCATGTTTCTTAATGCTTCCTAGAGCCCTAGGGAGATATCCATGGGAAAGAAGGGAAGGAGGTGGACGTCCTTTCTTGCTACAAGATAAAGCTGACTCTGAGCTGTGCTTTTCACAGAAACATTCTTAAAAACATAAGAAAAGCACTTCATGGCTATCAGCATCCTTCAATCCAGGTCTGTGCTCAATCATATGATCAAAGCACACTCTTCTTTCCAGGCATGATGACCTCATCTCTGACTTCCTTCTTATATCAGGAAATACAAAGGTATTTTGCTTATGTGCAAATTTGAAATTTTAAAAATTTATTAATTGTATTCTGTGTGCCTGGCTGAAATTCCAGCCACTGGAGTTACTCAAAACTTTTAGTGCAAGTTGAACGTAATATTGGATAAGCAAAGGAGAAATTTGATGGTGTAAGTTGTACATAAGAACACTTTAATGAGTTTATTCTCACTGCCAGTCTGCTAGAGAGAAGGGAGGAAATGAGAGCTGGGCAGCTAGGCCACTTTATGATCTAAAAATTGCACCTCAGTAGTAAACAAAGACAAGCCAAGGCCTGTTCCCCATCCCTGAGGGCGAGCAGCTGATTGCTCTTCCCCCAGGCAGGATTGTTTGGTGGCTGCTCTTCCCAGACAGGGCTGTTCCCTGAATGCCCAGGCACCAACTGGGATGTGGTGGCCAGGGAATGTGTTAACCAAGACAGGGGAGGGACACTCATGGTGTTTGTTTTCATGCCTTGGTTTCTAGAGGAAGCCACCTGCCCGCGTTTTCAAACAGGTTCTTCAGCAGGCACTTTGCTCTTGCCAGACCTCCCAGAAATGGAATGGAATGACAACAAAATATGGGAGACGGGAGAATCACAGGAGGGGAGAAGGGACATGGAAGTCCTCCTGGAAGAAACACCTGTACCAAAGGGTTTGAAGCACAAGAAGCTTGGGAGTGCTCTTAGTTGTGCAGTTGCAATGAGTGACGGGGAACAGAAAGAGAAGGGAACTTGTGGTGGGGATCTGTAACATCCCTTCCAACACAAATCATTCTATGTTTTTATGATAATGAAGATCAGAACCTACCAAACAGGAAGAAAATACATTTTAATTACAAGCAAATTAAAGGGAGGGAAGATTTGGGTCATATTCAATAAGAACTAATTTAAACAAAATTCTGGCTAAGGATGACCCAAACAAAACAGGAAGAAGAAAAATTAACACATGAATCTGGAGTCAGGGAAGTAGAACAAAAGGGACTTAAATAGCAGCAAAGAAATAAAAATGGTAAGAGGGATGAAAAAGCAACAGGTCTGATTCTCCTTTCCTTTGCACTGTTTGCAGTGATACAAAATTGATGGAGTATATCCGTGTCTGTTGGAGACTCTCCTCAGCAAATGTGGGTCAGTGGGTTTATTGAATTTAGAGAAGTTTAACAGAGTAAGACCCAGCTGATGCCTAAAGCGGACTTTAAGGAAGAGGAAGAAATGTGGAATGGTAGCAGGTGACCAAAGGCAGGATCCCTTTGACCGTAGGAATTTCTTACTGTTCTGTAAGACCCCAAAAGGCAGGAAATTGGAATCTAATCCTGTGTGCTACAATTAGTTTCCAAATGCGTTCTTCAGCAATTTTCCTTGGGAAGCCACAGACCTTGTTGCCACGTATGTGCCGGGTGAAGAAATCCAGATATGAATATGCACTGTGCATGGAAAAGATTAATCTCCAGTATCTCTTAAATATCATACACCTGCTAAGAAGGTTAAGTCTGTCATGACTCACTGGTTGTTTGACATATTCTCTTTAACAAGATATTTCTAGAGACAACTGTTAGAATGAACTGCTCACTGCTTAGTTTTGGTGGGGAAAAATAATATTTTTAACAGGGTTTTTTTTAAACAACAAGTATAAGATGTTTAGGAGTAGTGAATAATGTACTAAATTTGTACCACCCAGTCTGTTTTAACATCAAAACCTTGCCTTTCCCTCGACACATGCTAGGAATAATTCTGTTGTCATTACCCTTTCAATGACATCCAGACAACTCGCACTGTGACATTAATAAAAAGAGACACATTTAGTTGTACCTACCTTTGCACACTCTTGCCCAATTAAATTTGACTCAGTGCCTTCTAGATGTTTAATAACTACTCACTTATTAGCAAGAACTTAACCACTGACAACCCCCTACTTACACGATTAACCAAGGACACATGTAGTACAAAACACGGGCAGTTTTACCCTACTGATGCCATCAACAGGGCTGCAGTTTTCAAAATAATAATTTAGCTCCTCTTCAATCCCCTGGATTGCAACCAGATCTCAACAAAGAATCCACTAGTAATTTCACAAATAAAATTTATATGTGAACATATACATGCTTATGTTGGCTCTTATTAAAAATATTTCATCTTGCCAGTAGTTCATATAATGGAGTCAACGTATAACAATATTTTTAGAGAAATATCTTTGATTTGGAAACACAATGAGAACAAAAGGCTTGAGGATGGTTTCCAAGGCACAGGTCGATTGAATTAATGTATTAGCATTCTTACTCCTCTATATTTCCAGTATTCTCACAACCATGCAGGTTAAAGGGAGATAGATTTGTATTCCCTTATGTACATATCTGTGGAAGAGTACTAGCATTATTAACAGACTTTATTTCTCTCTGATATATCAGTGACTCATTTATAGATCAAGAAGCAATATTTATAATTCTACCAATGAAAATCTACACCAAATGCCAAAATCTGTCACAGTTCACTAATGAATCTGCTTTGGATTATTGCTCTGGGAATTCCTATGTCACAAATAAAAAAATTAAAGAAAGCTTTAGTCCACTTTTTGTTTTAATCCTCCTTTGAGCTTCATCAGAAGCAAAAACTCACTCCTTTTCTATACACCAACTTTTATTGGGATTTGAGCTATTTGTATTTTTAAAAATCTACTTTTCTGTGGATGAATGCTGCAAGGAAAAAATCAACAGATTTTAGTGTGTATTCAACATGAACACCATATAATACCTTGAAAACGGAACTGAACACACTTGTCCCCTAATACAAAAAGCAAGCTCAGATTTAGTCACCAAGTGCCAAGACTCAACTCTTCAGAAGAAACAACCAAGCCTGTAGCAGGATACAGACAGTCATAAATCTGAAGTGACAGAAAGAAGCAGATTACATTTTAGGAGTAAGTTTTGAAAGTAGTCTGTCCTCCCTTCATTCCCAGGCGCATTTCGCTCATGTATCTTGGGCAAACCAGCCCTAAACCTCCCAGCTTTGAACAGACCCCACTTAATCTACCATAGAATGGCATTTTTGAAACCCAGCAGTCTTTGATGGTCCATCATAAATACAGTGAGGTTAATTTCCCCAGACTTTTTAGCACCAGCATCTGGTGTTCCACATGGGGGTGGGATATATCTACCCAATAAAATAAATTATAGTTATTTATGTGGGCACTGATAAATCATACAACTTTTAAAGCCTGCAGTGTCAGGTTTGTATTTGAAGTAATCCATAAGGATGCAGGCTTTCCATCTCTGCTAGGAGCCATCAGAGGCAACTGGACTGATTGATGGTTGGTGTCAGGATTTATCTCTTTGAAGCATCACATGATGCCTTCTGTTCCTGGTGGATCTTTCACTATTCTTGAGGATGTTTAATACTTAAGTAGATACAGCCAGATGTTTGCCCAAAAGCATTGATTACCTGAGTGCTCTGCTTCCCAGGCACTTCTCAAGAAAGGATGGATAATGGGGACTACAAGGAGCCAAAATTGCTTTGGGACACATGGATTATGCAGGTAGCTGCTATGGAAATTACGAAGGGAGAAGCTGGGAAATATGCTGGGGTTTAACTACCTCGCTCTGAGATTTGAATTCTCCAGTATCACATCAAATGTTCCTGCTGCCAGCCATAAGCATAAATGAGTAGAAACTGACAGTTGTTCTGACACTACTTTCTTTGCGTCCCCAGTTGTGCTTATTCATGGATTCTGGGCTGCTCTTCTGCCCAGCCTCATGCGACTCCAGAAAGAAAATTCGCCTCCCTTACGTAAGTGTCCAAGTTGATGAGACAGACTCAAACGACACTTCCACTTCTCACTAATGATCCCTTGGGCACCCTGGCTTCTTCTGGGCCCTCAGACTCTCCAGCCCTTGCTGCCAGTATTTCCCAGCTCTCATTATGGCTCCTGCAGCTCTCTGATTAGCCTCCTCCCCCACGGTGCCCCACGCGCCCTCCGCCCGCAGCTTCGCAGATTGTGTCTGTCCTGACGATGACTGCTCCTGACATGCCTATTCTGCCTGTTTATCTGCTGGCCTTCTCAGCTGATGCAACCAAAACACAAATGCATATTTCCAGAATGTTGGGAGCTGCTGAAAGAACAGATAAGGTGAACAACAGCGTCCAGGACATGAACACTGGAGTGCAGAGAGAGGAGGGAAGGAAGCGTTCATGTAAGGCTCGGGACAACCTGAACTTCTCTGCAAATATCCTATGGCTTCCCAGTTCCTTGCAAAAAGCTGTTCTTCCACAGTTTTTATGTAGTTGTATCTTATCCTCTGCTCCTTCCACTATGCAAGAAGTAAAATTGATGGACCCCAAGGAGAGTGTCTGCTTAGAGGTAGAAGTACAACATATAAACCTTGAGGAGACTGCAGACCTCTATTGTGGTTTGAAAATTAAAAAACTAAACCCTAAAATATTGTAATTTGGTCTGTAATACCTTCTTTCCACACCTGCTTTAATTTCCAGCAAGCAGATCTAACCTAGTTAGATTTGCAATTAGAAGGTACACAATATTTTAAAATTCCACTTCATTTATATTAATTATTAAATGCAATACAAATACTACACTTCCCTCCAAGGAGATTAACCTTTATTCACAGGGTGGATGTCTTCAGTGGTCCCCATGAGTAAGTCATGTTTGTTATTAAATGCAAAAATAATTACTTGATTCAGGGCAGCAAGTCTTGCTGCAACTCTCGAGTTAAGCATTTCTCTAAGGATAGACAGTAAAAACCACAAAAATGGGGTTTTGGTATTCTAGATTTGTCCATAATTTGAAAAGAAAATCAGGAGATAGCTGGAAAAGTGCTATCATATGTCATCAGAGTTTAATTTTCATTCATTTATTGACACAGGCAATCTGAATTAAAGAAGTCTCATTCTTTTGGGGGTAAAACAACCCCTCATCACCCTGTAAAAAGTTTTATGGTCTTGAAACTCCCTGGTTTAATGTCTCCTGTCTTCTAAAAGTGTTGGAGTTTTCATGTCTCTCTTCCCTCAGTGACAGCCCTCTCATGTCAGGCAGAAATACAAGTCTCCATGTGAAGACCACCTTTGACCATCCTAATATGCTTTGGTTGTCTGAGCTCTTGAAATGTAAAATTGTAATCCACTTTTCCCTCGGCCTGTTAGATGCTATTTCGCTGTTATCTGTGATTTTACCACAAGGGACAATGATAGTTCTCTCTACCCCTTTCATTTAAAGAAAGAGAAAATCTGACATTACCATCTTTCAAACCCAGTTGTGATCTGTTGAGAAATTTACAGTGATGGAGATGTATCAGCATTGAGTGAGACAGGACTTCATGGATACTCCTACAGTAATAAATTAAATGTACTGAGGAACATTTTCTGGCACTGAGAGCAAATCCAAAAGATCATCTAGCTCCGTATTATCAAACTTCTTCATACTTTGCACTGACCACAATATTCCAACTGGGATAGTCCCTTGCCTGTCAAGATCCCACACAGCTGGACAGCTGATGGATTTCCACAGGGTGGGCTTCCAGTTCTGTTTCACAGGTAGCCACATACACTTCCCTCTTATGTTCCTCAATTAGAGATTGTGGTGATCAATTACTAACACTCAGTAATTAAGTCTAGGAAATGGTTTTGTCCACAAGCAAAGCCCCCATTCTGAACACCATGCAATCCAAATAGCAGGCCTGTCTTACACATTTCACACTACATGTTACAGCTACCTCTTTTGTGTTTTGTGTTTCTTACTCTAAACATTGAACTAAAGGCAACTTTAGCAAAAAAAGCAGAAAAAAAAGTATTAGACAGACACATGGGACCCAGTGTTACGAAAGGTCTGTTACTAAGGAAAGTGATTCAGGGCAGGAAATTGCTGTGAATTTCTTCTCATAGATTAAGCTTCACATAAAGCTGTAGTGGTTTCTCTTCCCCACCCAAACAATCCTCACAATCCCAAATCTCTCTCTTGCACATCAGTCAGACCAGGATCCCTGCTAGATGACCCTTCATCCCTCTTGCCCTGCTTCTCCTTCTAGGACATTATTCCCATCCAGGTTGCATTGATGGCGCTCAGGAAAACCTTCCCGGGGTCTGGAGGGAAATTCTTGTAAAAGAACAGGATGAAGTGGAAGTACTAAAAATTTCTGCATTGTTCTCATTCACAGAATCATTGAATGGTTTGCTTTGGAAGCAGCCTTAAATGTCACCTAGTTTCAACAACTTGCCGTGGACAGGGGACCTTCCACTAGACCATGAAGCTCAAAGTCCAGTAACCTGATTTTTCATTTCTTGCCCTGCTGTAGAGCTGTGGTCTGTCAGAACAGCCCTTTCAACACAACGTTTTATCAACAGACTTTGGCTGTTTGAGGTGGAAATGGTGCTGAATGAGACCTAATGAGGTTCTCTTGGTATCTGACCAGTTTGCGAATCCACTGATTTAAACCTGATGAAGGTTTAGCATCACTTCCCCAGAACATCACTTCACGGAATTGTCCTACATGGACTTGTAGGAAAGACATGTAGGGAGGGACAAAACTCTTCCTTCCAAGAATGTGACATTGCCATATTTCTGCCTGTCTCGGTCATGGGCCAAATTATAACAGAAAAAAATTCCATTAAGGCTTTCTGAGATGTGGAAACAGAATAAAAAGATGGGTTTCAAGTGTATCTGACTTTTTCAGAGAAAAGTTTCTACTGGGTTCAACCAAGGCAGGTCACGTCAAATCTCATCCAAACCTTGCTGAGCAGCTCTGCTGCCAGAAACTGAATTTACTATAGGAAAACACAGGACCAGAAGGTCCTCTTGGGTCACCAAATCAAGCCGCATGGGGATTTCTACAGCTGCCTCCTAAGACTGCAGGGCCAGAAATATGTTGTTTTAGGAGCTATTTTATCTGATATATTTAGATTTTTTGGGTGGTAAGATTTTTTATGACTTCACAGACTCCATTAGCCAGATCTGACTACAAAGGCACCTCCATGTAATTATTTCAGATGTAGATGCCCACACTGACTGATACATATACTTTTATTATCCTCTTAAACATTTTCTGTTGGTAAGCTACTTGGTCATAACATAAATTTTTAAACAGGGCTGAGTACATGACCTTACACTTTGTATTTCATAATTCCATGCATCATGCATTAATGCAATAATGGTTATGCAATCCTGCCTACAGGATAGTCTGATACCCTAGAAATTGGTGGTGCTTTCTACTTTTGCGTTCTCAGAAAATGTCATTAATATTTTCCTGAGTGAATGGACATCGGGGGGGGGGGAAAACATGTCTAAGATTGATCCTAAAGGAGCAATTCCATCCTTATATTTTGCCTTTCAGGAAAATTCTAAAGATGTCACTTTCCTGGTTTCAAGACTCTACATCTTGACCTGCTTGTGACTCCAGTAAGACAAGATCCACCACGGAAAGGCTGCAGTGATTCACCAGCTTGTGGTGGACTGGGGAACAGTGGTGGATGTGCCATGGAAGTACTGGGATGTGTGAACAGGACAGAGGTGAGACAACAGCAGTCCAGAACTCAGCCCTGAGGGTCAGTTAATGCACTGCAGCTCTGTGGGGTTAACACTAAGTGATGTTTTTTGGGTCCTACACAGCCCAGTCGGAGCCTGGGCAAAGACAGCGAGTGCATTTCATCGAGCTGTCCCTCACCTGGTGGCACTTCAGCAGAAGCTGGCAGGAATCATGCTTCATCCTGGTGGCTTGGCCAGCGTGTGTCACGCGCACACAGAGAGGCTGGGAGGTTGTTCTGTCCGTGGTGGAAGTGTCAGTTTTATTCATGCACGTTGTTACACCCAGCACACACAGCTGTCCCCTGACAAGTGGATGGTGTCACATCCACTCCAGCACAGCTGAGCCGCCAGAGCTGGGGCCACCAGGAACTGCCCTGGGACCCTAATTCTCCTACATCTTCATAATAATTCCTGTCTTGGTGATTTTCCTTATTCACCTCAGTAACATAAAATACACATAAAAAATACAATAAGCCCTTTTTAAAACTTAACAAAAAGCATAATTATTCAGTTAGCTGCTTGAGAAGCTCTTTCTTACAAATGAGGAGGAAACTCTTATTATCTGTCTGTTTTGGCTTTGATGACTCTAAAATGCCATCTGACAATAGCAGCACAGTTTTATTGTGCAAAAGGCAGTTACACAGCACGTAGTTTTCCAACTATATTGCAAAGTTTAGTTCCTTGAAGATGACTCATGCATCAGCTGACCAGCATTAAATATAGTTTCAAGTGGCATTGCACACAAATTGTCCAAGACATTTTCAGGATATATGAATACAAACCAAAGACTAAAGATATACTAAAATTCCTTTCAACAGCTGGACTGCTCTATAACATGATGTTGCCCAGGGCACTTACTAACTTTCCTGGCTTTTCTTCCACCATTCCTTTGAATTTATATTAGTGAGGCTGGAACAGAACCTACAAGCTGAATCACTGAACACACCACAAAACTGCAGTGGTTGTAACTCTTTCCACACCAGTTTGCAACCTTCACAGGGGTTCTAGGGCAGGTTTGCTCCATAATTCTTAGCCTTGCAGTTGGGAAAGTGACCACAGACACCACCATACCTATGGGCAGATATGACCGATAAAAGTATTTAATTTAGATGAATGTGCAGATCTGCTACACCAGGAAAAATCCTGTAGGATTTTCTGCATGCCTTCAGAGACTATGGAAGCATTTAGAGTCTAAATGAGATACAATGTCAGGATAACATTTTTTTATCACAACGAACTCTTAAGAGGAGGAACAAGGGTATCATCAAGTTAGAAGAGAAACTTTGCTGGCACAGCTGGCAATGGAGTTACAGGGAAAAGTTTTTACACATGAGTATTTTTATTTGAAAGGACTCATGGTGCTTGTTAGCTACCATAATTTTTGGGTTTGATGATGTTAAGCAGTTAAGTGAGTTGGTGAGTTCGCTCCACTCTTACTGAAGAAAGCAACAATTTTGCTGATACCAGAGCAGAAAGATGACCTCCTGTCTACCTGCTAATCAACATCATGAAATCTCTGTGTGGACACTGGATGAACCTCATCATTCAGAATCTGTCATTCTTTTCACCACTTTTGTCACCTATAAATAATTTTCTTCTTTTTTTTTTTGAGTGACCTGCACACAAGAATCATTTCTATTCATCAGTCTTTGCCAAATTGTTGTCTGAATCTTTACAAATCTTTACAAAATTGCTGTCTGAAAACAGTAAAGCTAGCATTTTTGCTTTCAGCTGACCAATAACTTCAGCTTATCCATGCTGACAGAGTTTTTCAATATCTGGTTTTACATCTGGGACAGGTTTTTTTGAGCACTGAAGGTTAAATATATGTAGATAATGTTAATGCAGTCTCTGCTGAGCCAGATTTCACATTTAACAGAACTTATGCACACTGATGAGTGTTAATATCTAAGGGTATCAGATGTTGCTAATTCACATCTTTTAATAATCCATGAATATTTCAAATGTTAACATTTTCCCCAGAATTTAACACATATTATTTCCAGCTTTCATCATCATACACAGAATGCATTGCTTACTGGCAGGGGGAGATTAACTTTCTAGATCTCAGGCTAAACTCTCCCAAAAGATATAACAAATAATTTCTTTTTCTAAATAAAGAAAGTAATATTTTGCCCCAACTCCTCTAATCAAATGTAATTCCAAGAAAAATTTATAGAAACAGTAAGTCATAGAAAAAAGCTTAAGTAATCTGCCACTTTCTGAGTAATCACAGTTTAATCTTTTGACTTTTATAAAAAAACCCTAAAAATATAATTTTCTCTTGCAATCAACATTTTAAGTGCGAAAATAACTGTTAAAATATAAGTTAATGTAAACAAAACAACACGCTCTGTTTTTCTATAAGCCCCTTCAAGAACTTTTCTCTCCCAGCAGCTGAGAACCAAAACATTGGGTATTTAAAAGCAAAACAACAACTAACAGCAATCAGTAGCAAATCCCAACCTTTTTTTTTTTTTCTTTTATAGCAGCATCTACTATTAAACAACTCACTACATAAACAGTAAGGCCATTAGAGCCACAATGTCAAAGATGCTCTGTAAGCTGAACAGGCAAAACATTTCCACAATGACTGAAAGCCAGCAAAGCACTCCTTAAGATGTCAACAGGGAAATATAATTCAGCCTTAATAGGTTTGGGGCTTATGTAAGCCATGTTTATGGGATAGTCTATTAAAAAAAGCAAGTGAGCCCGTGACATTACTGTAAACAAAACCTGCAGCTTCCTAAAACATGCAGGCTAAAGACATTCAAAACTCCACCGAAAACCACTGTGCTGCTGTAAGGTTCATGTGTTCTGGACCAGAAAGGAAGGGAAATATAAATAAATCCCAAGACAGTGACAGTTGAGGTGATATTCACACCTGTACAGAAAAGAGACCTGGAATCCCTTCAGCCCCATGAATGGCCTAAGAAATAAAATCATTATAATCAACCCATGTGCCTTTCTTCCAGTAAAACATTATCTGTTCTTCTGAAAAAAAACCAGCAAACCCACATTTCCAACTAGTAATGCAATGCAATTTTGTGTTTGGGACAGGAGCACATTTCTCTGGGTGACAATTTAATTCATCGAATTAAAGTCATGGAGCAATGGAAGATTTGCAACTTCTGGATTAAGAATTGGTACATTTGACACATCCCCCAGGAAAGGAAGAAAGAAAAGCCATATTGAAAACTCACCACCAGGTTTCCTATCACCATGACCAACAAGAAGACGAGAAGGCACAGTGGCTGCCCGGCTACTTCCATACAGTCCCACATGGTCTCGATCCACTCTCCACACAAAATCCGGAAGATGATGAGGAACGAGTGGAAGAAATCATTCATGTGCCACCGTGGCAAATTGCCAGTCGTGCTTATCTTCTTCACGTTGTCCAAGTAGCTTTTCCCAAAGAGCTGCATTCCTACCACGGCGAAAATAAAGACAATGATTGCCAGCACAAGGGTGAGGTTTCCGAGGGCACCCACTGAGTTACCAATGATTTTAATGAGCGTGTTTAAGGTCGGCCAGGACTTTGCCAGCTTGAAGACTCGCAGCTGTGAACAGAACATAAACAACAGAGTCAGCTCACAGAAGCAACAGACATTTCAGCCAATGAATTATTAAAGTGAGTAAAACGTGAAAGATGTTAAATGCCACAGTGTGTATGGCACAAGGTGATTTTAGCCATACTTCCTGTTAACCTCATTACACCTATTAATAAAATATCAGTGGGGCTTCTCGGATGAGAATTAAGTTTTCCAGAGCTCTGCTCTGCCTGGTTAGACAGACATGGTTGTAGAGGCACATTCCCCCACTACCATGGTGGGGAAAGGATGGAAGGATGAAATCTATTTCTTATTATTTTCTTTTATGTTGTTTTTCCTCCTCAAAATAAACAGCCTGGCAGTCATTTGCAAGAAGGGGGTTAGGGTTTGATCCCACAAAGAGAGAAGGAATTCCTCTGTGCTTCAGAGCATGCCTCAATCAGATGCTGTTAGCTGATAGCTCCCAGGGTGAAAATCACCTCTGTGCCGAGGATCACGCAGTCTGTGCACAGCCCACGTCCCACTTAAGACCTATTTTAAGGATGTAAATGGTGCCTTGTGCACAGGAACTGTGCACAGTTCTTGTGCTGTGTTTTCAACTGGAGGTTTAATTTAAGCCCTATTGAAGAGGGATTGCTCAAAAACTGAAGGGAGACACTTAGGACAGTGATGGAAAATTTACCCTTTTGCGCAGTGCCGAGAATTTAGGGGGAAAAAAAGTAAATTCTTTTCTTCTACTAAATGTAACCATAAGGGCTTATTTTCCCGATCTTTAAAATTACGAAGCCATATCATGGCCAGAATGATTAGCATGGACATCCTGGTACATGAAGTGCAACACAAATGTCAAGCTGGCAAGGAAAGCACTTTTCTGTTCCAATATGTTGCCAGTCTCTCATTAATAGAACACCACTATCCCATGCTTAACAAAGGAGCTGACAGCTAAGGAGTTCCCGTGAAAGACAGATGCTATGTTATGCTGATCAGTTCTAGGAAAAAAAAAAATCACTCCGTGAATAATTCAAAGTCATTTCCTTTTGACAACATCTAAAAGAACAGTGGCATGTTTATAACATAATTTTGGAATAACAGCTTCTAAAACAACAAGTTATTAGCTCTTGCATTTCTTGGGCTATCAATTTTCTACTGTCTATGCTAACAGGTGTACAGGTATAAAATGGCAGATCTTTATTACAAATTGAAATTCAAATATTTTAAGTGTGCTACAAGTACCTGGCACAGCTAGAGGGAATCAAATTATGTTCTCATTTACCCTGATGTAAATCTGGAACAATTCCATTTATCCCACAGCCTGTAATTAGTGTCACATACTGTTCACAAGTTTGCAGCAATTATCCACAGATGCATTTTTAAGAAAATATGTTGCACTCATGTCTGAGTTTATATGTCATGAAAGAGGATGGCTAAGAACAGAATAAGACCATTACCAGTCGAAAGGAGCGTAAAACAGACAGGTTTCCCATGCTGGACAAACCCAGTTCCATCAGGCTCAGAATAACAATTATGCTGTCAAAAATATTCCAGCCCTGCTGGAAATAGTAGTAGGGGTCAAGGGCAATTACTTTGAAGATCATTTCTGCTGTAAAAATCCCAGTGAAGACCTGCAGAAAGAAAATATGAAGTCAATCTAACCTTTTAAGCACAACCCCTTGCTTGTGGAGTTTCTACTCATACAGGTGAACACAGCACAAAGCCAGACACATTTTACAAACAAATATTTGCCTTTTTGTGGCTGATTCTTTACCACTATTACAATTTTGTCTAGTCTTTTCACAGTAATATCTGATACTGCTGTAAATTTATAATGACATCTGACTTCTAGATCTGGATTGGAACATATATTTCCATCTCCTTTCATCATCTGAACAATCACAGTGGTAAAAAATAAAGGAAGTGTAAAGATTCCTTTTACAAAGGTTAAATCTATTCATTTCAGTGGAGGAAGCAAAGTGAATGGAGAGTGAGTGTTAAGGGCTATTTGGATTGTAGTGTATCTGATGTATTATCCGTTTTTATTTTGTTCTTATTGTCAATAGAAGGGCAATGCACGCCTCCAGTTATTCTGAGGTTATTGTTGGCAGCATAGATGATTAGAAACTCTAATTTGAGTCTTGGTCTTTTTTTTTTATTATTATTTTTACAAATAGTCACGGCAATTTTCTTTTCATTGCATCTTGGGAACACATTGGTTATTTATGACCCAGTTCAAATGTCATATGGTGGAGCTTCTAATTGGAACATTTTTCTTTAAAACAACATATAAATATTACCTATGAGGCAGAGGGAGCAGGGGGAGGAAGGCTGCTGACAGCGAATTTAGTTTTAACAGATTCCAGTAAGGTATCCCAGAGAATCAGATTTTGTCCTTTTGTATGTCCTCCTTAAGAAACATTTTAAATGCATACTGCAATGCTACACTCAAAGTAACAAAATGTGGGCACTAAGTTCCTCCTATATATTTTCATTTTCATTTCATGTCCTAGTACAAGCTGCACAGAGCTTTGCGTTTCTGGAAAATTCTGGAATTTCTGAAACAAAAATAGATATATTTGCAGAAATAGATAATTTCTGGAAAGTTATCTATTAAAGCACATGGCATTCTGTGAAAGAATCAACATTAATGCACTTTTTTGGTCAAAATAGTGGGGGGGGGGGAATCCAGAGCTCACGAATCACTGACATACAATCAAGGAGAAATGTTTTCCTTCCACAATGCTGAAAATTTGCAACATTAGCCCAGCAAAACTGATCAACTCTGAACATCAGAAATGAGACACCCATCAAGATGTGAAAGGGAAAATTAAGATCCTCTAGTTATGATATTAAGAAATACAAATAAATTATGATAGATTGCATTTGAGGAGTGTTTGGCTTTACTCTGTAATGCTTCAGGAATTAATTATTCCAAGTGGCCGTTTTACACAATTCCTTATGGAAAATACCTTCTGTTTCTCCTCAGGAAAACGATATATTGGATTGGAGCAATACCTGGGGGTGTAACAATTTTCCGTCACCATCTCATACCAAGAACACAACAAACAACCTGCCTCATATTTCTAACTAGACAGCGACTTCTGAGTCACATTGGCTAGAGATACCAAAGACTCCCAGCATATTACTCAAAATTTTTCCTAGGACTGAGAACAAGACAAAACTGGGTGTCTGTGAAATTGTATGCAGGGGATTGCCTTAAAAACAACGATACCACGCTTGCATGCATTATGCAACCATCTTGCTGAGAAAATGACTCAGGAGGATCACTTTCTCTGCCTGAATCATTTTAATCAATAGCTTTTTGAGAAGGAAATGTCACAGTAAGACAGCAAAATGTCTGAGCCTTCCTGGAGTCATCAGGAGTTGTGTATGTGTACGTGGATTCCAAATGGCACCTGGACCGCGGCGACCGCGCCTGCACAAGGGGCTGGATGTTTTGTGTGGTAAAGGCAGGAAAGAAAACAAGCAGCTTAACATCCCACTGGTGCTAAATATGACCCTGCTGATTTGGAGGAATTTGTCTTAAAAAAAAAAAAGCTTTTACCTATCGCTTCAGCCATTTAGGCTTTAATGTTGACTAATGGTACCTCAGCTTCTAAAGGAAAACAAAAATTGAGGGAATCTTGCCCTCTCTACTCATTTTGTAAGTGGTGGCTGTGCGTGGGCAGATGAACTCTGTAAAGGTGTACACGTGCTTGGCTGGCCCTCTGATCATATGTGAAAATGTTGATTCCTGTAAGTGCTGAGCTAAAGGAGCCTGAAAGTAGCAGATGCTGAATGAAGTACATGGACAATCACAGCGGGAGAGCTCCAGTGACTGGCAGATCCAGAGGAAGCAAATCTATATTCCACTTCTATTCTTTCACTTCTCTCAGAAACATTTGTTTGGACTAAAAAAATGCCAAAGACCTGCCCGCTTTAATATTTCCCGTTTAATGCTAGCAGTAATCACTCAAAGAGGGTTAGATGTGACAGGAAGACAGCCAGCCAGCCAGCCAGCGTGGGGGCAGAGGCGGGGCTGGCAGTCTGCAGCTTAGGGGATGCAGTCACCTGGCAGCCTGCCCTGGAGCTGGGACTCCCTTTCCTTTCACAGGGAATTGCAAAAAATGTCAATTTTCATTACAAATGACTTTGCAAAATCTTCCACAAAATGGAGTTACCTTTCTCTGACCTGCTCTACTCACAATCAATGCAGTTATGCAGGGGATTAGTAAAGCTGGTGAGGGTGAGCTGGGACAGTCTGGCCTCTCACAGACCCAGGCTGGGATCTCAGGAAAAGGGGAGCCCCAAGCCATCAGCCTGCTACAAAAAATACAGGCAGGCTGTTTTGCTTACTTTACACTTCAGCACAAAGAAGAGAAATAGCTCTAGGCAGTGCTGAGAAACTCACAGTGAGATTTGTTTTCTTTTTTTTTTGCAAAATTTTGAAAAATTTGCTTTGTAAAATTTATCTCTCTGCAAAAAGAAATGCATCTCTCTGTAAAATTTCTCTCTGCAAAATTCCTCTCTGCAAAATTCCTCCCTCTACTGATTGTCCAATTTCCTGATGGCACCTGGCACGGCCCTGCTCAGCCCTGACAGGTCTGCAGGAGGGATGCCAAGGGCTAAAGTTTCACTGCCTGTGGCCTGCAAAGGGAGAAGCTGATCTGCCAAAAGAGGAGCGAGGAGCAGACGAGTGCCAGAGAGGGAAATGGCAGCATTGCCACCTGCTTTGATGCCTACCCGGTGCAAAGGAATTTTTTAAAGTCATCTTAGAGGGTCACAAATTGTTGAGCAACGAGAAGGAAAGCTGGCTGCAAAGTGAAGCTGGACACAGTCCTGTGAGATGACTTTCCAAGCTGTCCTTATCTACTGCTTTCTGCAGAGGGCAGGAGCATGGGTTTGAGGCAAGAGAGCCCCAAACAGATTTCTGCTTAGCACAACAAGAGAGCGAGGTTTGCCAAGACACAGCAGCTGTGAAACTGGAGACTGGTCCCACAGTCCAGGAGAATAACCTTAACCTGCCCAAGGAAGCCCAGAGATAATAATAACAAGAACCAGTGTAAAGAAAAAAAATCCATACGTGACATGTCCCACATTCTAGGACTGATGCAAAAAGTCTGATTATTGCGACTATCCCCCTAAACCTCCCAGCACAGGGTGGTTCTCACTAAAGGCAGGTTTCACATCTGCTGTGTCTCTGTGTGCTCCCACTGTGGTCAGTGGTTGCTACAGTCACAGGCCTATAGGCCACAGTTCACCTTATCCAAAAGTAAATGTCTTTACGGCATCACATTAATGTGGCTTAAAATTTTCCATTATTTTCCATTGACTTTAAAGGGAGACAAAGGCAACTGGCACAGAGGGACTTCTACGCTGTAAATACCTAAAGTTAGGTGAGGTGAATCCTGCTTTGAGGTACTGCAGCTCTTGTTTTTATAGAAATAAAGGACTTTTAAGATCTCTGCTGTCACCTTCTCAAATGCAAACTTAGCAGCATCCAAATTTCAGCTTCTCCAGATCACTTATGGTCCTATAGGATATCTCTGCTGCTACCACTAGGTTTTAGGGGCAATTCCACCATGTCGTAGCTTGATGATCTGTGACTTTTCCAATTCAGACTCTTCAAAACTTAACCAGATTTTAAACATTAAGTTTAAAGCAGTAACACGTGGTAACTTTTAAACACAACTCAGGGAAAGATGATTACAGAAAAAGCTTCTGTTTTGTGGTAACTGCAGAATTTTAGTGGCCCCCTGGGTCACAAATTGTATCACATTGCCCCTGGAAAGGGTTTTCTACTGTCCCTGCAGCTTGAGTGTAGACTGCCACTCTGTTTTTCCTTGGAGAAGTGTGGTCTCTGCTTGCTTTGCAGCTCTACACCCATCTGCCCTGGCTTGCACATTGTTTCCCCCAGAAGCATCAGCCATGCTTTGCTCCATGTCTCTTCTGCCCCGGGGTTTTCATGGGACCCAGCACTTGTAGAAAATGCACCATAGGCACCTTCTGGCATGGATATCAAGCTATGATCATACACAACTCCATTTCCCTCTGAGATCTTGCCTTGCTTTTTTCTGTAGGTTTCTTTTTTTAACTTAAAAGTCACTATTAGTCACCAAGAATGGCTGCTTTATCATTGATTTACCAGAAATCCTGAATAAAGCTCATTAACCTTTCTCTTATCTCATTTCCTTAAGCAGATATCTATCAGGAACAGCCCAAACCCATGGCTTTAGTGCTTACTAATAACATTAGAATATGTTAGCCTGATAAAAATAGACCCTTGTTCTTCATTCAGGTCTCTTCAGAAAGAGGTGGCTGTGTGGATGTGCTTGACAAAGGCAAAGCAACGCTGGCAGTGCATCAAAGCAGGGTATTCCCAAGCCGCAGCCAGAAGTATAAAAAGCAGGAAATGCACCCCTCAGGTGGCACTGCAGGTTCACACTGACTTACCAAATTGCCTATGTAGAGCATGTGGTCGAACTCCTTCGTCATCTTATAGTGCTCCAAGGCCATGAAGAGCGTGTTCAGCACAATGCAGAGGGTGATGGTGAGGTCAGTAAACGGGTCCATCACCACAAACTTGACAAATTTCTTGATTAAAAGCCAGAGCGGGCAGCAATCCCAAATGAGGAATTTAACAGCAAAGTGGTTCCAGCAGGGAGGACACTTCTGGTGTGATTCCTCAAGCTCTAAGTCACAAGCAGTAAAGTCACAGTCAATTCACACTGAATTATATGACAAGAGAACACTTAAAATGACTCATAACACAGAGGAAGGCCCACAAATTACCCCCAACTTTTTTTAAAGATAAAAAAAGATTTCTTTCCTAATAGGCTGGCAAATTACACACTTTGGGGTTTTAGCCAGCTGACCTGCACTTAGCAGACAGTGACCTATTCTGAAAGTAATAACCTTTTAAAAGTGTCACAGGAAAAAAGTGAGAATCACACTAAATATGTGAAGTCTACTATTATATACAGGCTTGGATTCTTAGATTTTCCATTTTGCCAAGTTCAAACGGATAAGAATACACTGTCTTCATTTAATTTAGATTGGAGTATATTTTTTCATTCCCAGGTCACATTTTCAAATTATCTTAAGTAATACCTTTTAAAGCAGATAAGAGATGAAAGCAATTAAATCAGATATTTAGAGCTGATTCAAGTACTTGAGAACCAGGGTATCACTGGTTATCAACAGAGTTTCTGTCCTTGAAGTGCAATCCAAAAAGGCATTAAACATCTGATTTTTCTGAAAGGCCCACACACAAAATCAGGGAGTCCATAAGTCAGTTTGAAAATGCTACTAAAACTCCAGTATGCTTTTTAAAGGTGCTCTTAAAATATTACCTACAATACAACTTTTATATGCTCATTTTACTTATGCACAATAGAATTGAAATACCTTCGTAATTTGTGTTAAACAGTGAAAAAGAAAAGCCACAAAAAGACAGTTAGTGGCTGAATGACAATGATTAGCGGAATTGCTTAATGCTTTCCCTTTCTGATTCCTTTATGGGCATGGAATGCTGTATTATGGTTTTAGTCTGTATAATTAGAACCTGCACTGATAACAGGAAAACTTCAGCCAAGGCTTTTATTTCAATCAGTTCACAAACAGCCTCCTCTCCCAAGGCAGGAAGCGTTCAGGACAAGGGGAAACGGCCTCGAGCTGTGCCAGGGGAGGTTCAGGTTGGATATTGGGAAAAACCTCTTCACTGGAAGAGTGACCAAGCACAGATGGAGTCACCATCTCTGGAAGTGTTCATAAAACAAGTGGACGTGCCATTTGCAATATGGTTTAGTGGGCATGGGGTTTTTCAGTCAAAGGTTGGATTTGCTGATCTTGGAGGTCTTTTCCAATCATAGTGATTTTATGATTTTTTGTCCATTTTTCTTCAAAGGACAACAGAACTGTGGTATTAGGTATTAAAGCTCTCTTCCAGCGAGCTTTCAAAATATCAATCGATGTCCTGCATGCACAGGTTTTGAACAAACACCTACACTTCTCTGAGAATTTCAGGACACCAAATTGCTCCCAAGAAATGACTGTCTGTCCAGCCTCCAAACAGAGGGTTTACAGGTAAACCCTAGAATGATGTGAGAGCCATAGATTTCAATGCAAAATCCTAGTATTGTCTTTTTTGGTTTTTTTTTTAATCCTGCCTCTGAAATGAATGAGGAGTTTAGGGTTGTCACTTCCTTAAGGATCTAATTTTTCAGGTTAATCCAGAAAACATTTATCTATATCCTTACTCCTCATAATCACTCCTAACCAACCCTCCTTATTCTACTATTTTTACTTTGGGGGCGTTCATGATGGACACACATCAGATGAGTGATTCTTTCCCCTGAGGTTCCACACTTGACACACGCCCCTTTAAGTCCAGGTTTCTGCTAAAAGGGTTGGTTTCACCCTTCCCAGCCTCAGCCACGTGTTATTTCTCTGTCCTTTTGCCAGCTTTTGTGCTCCTGGACCTTGTGGGTGAGCTGGTTCTGCTTGTTCATCCTGCTGAAAACCAATCACACAGAGTGCAGGAACACAGCAAGGGAAGGAGGAAG
Source organism: Atrichornis clamosus (assembly GCA_013400975.1). Classification (NCBI taxonomy): domain Eukaryota; kingdom Metazoa; phylum Chordata; class Aves; order Passeriformes; family Menuridae; genus Atrichornis; species Atrichornis clamosus. The sequence goes on from WBMZ01007491.1 coordinate 121,325, forward strand.
GTGTGACTGCCTCTTTTGGCAGTGAGGTGACATTAAAATGGTTTAAATCAATTAAGAATCCACATCCTTTCCCACCACAGATGATCACAGATCAAATCACAAGATATTTAATATTTTTTGAAAATTTTCTGAAAAAGTAAAAGTAAAGTAAGACTCTACTGCTGTGGGATTCTTCTGCTACTTTAAAAAAGAAAGGTCACAAAAATACAATCAACCTTTGTGTTGGAAATGTTTTTCCCCTTACTTTTAAATGAAAAAAAAGAAGACCTTTCTTGTCTGCAAGGCTTTGTAATGTCTGGGAAAAACAGACAGTTGTTGAGTACCCAAGAGCTGAGAGCAGAAACCAGGTAAGTAAAGGGGAAGAGATTTCTGGTCTGACTGTTTCATTTTGGCACAAATCATACAACTATGAGCATGGTTAAACCATTTTATTCTGGCTTGACATTCCTCTTGTTATTGAGTATTCAATTTCAGTGACTACTCAAGGTCTGGGAGTTAGAAAACCTCTGGTAAGAATTGAAACAGTTTTTTCTGTATAGAATCACAGAATCTTTTATGTTGGAAAAGATCATTGAGTCCAGCTGTTATCCCAGTACTGCCAAGTCCACCACTAAACCACATCCCTGAGTGCCATGTCCTCTGAGTTATCCCAGACTGGATGGTCTCTGTTTCTGTGGTATAAAGGAATAGAAAATACCACTAAATAAATAAGAAGTTCAGAAATCCAGACCTTTTAGGCATTCTTAACACTTTACAAAAAACCAAATCAATCCCAAAGCTAATTGCTAAAAACCCCACAGAAAACAAATAAAACCTTTGCAGACTACATTAAACACTGGAATAGACCAAAGTGATTACTTCCCTATTAAGAATACTACTCTTTATTTATTTAACACAAATTTACCTTCTGGCCACAACGCTGCTGGATGTAACCATGGGGAGGGTAAAAAGCTGAGGAAGAAGGAGGCCTTTGTGGTTTGGGGAAGAGCTGTGCCCAGTCCCTGTCTGTAAGGCATCTCTTAGATAAGTCCCTCTGCCTTGCCTTGCCTTGCCTTCCTATCCTTCAGTCACACAGGGAATTAGACTGTAGGAGAATCCCCAATTTCCCTTGCTACCCCTGTGTTCTTGACCGACATTTTGCTCTGCTCTTAGGTGCTGCCTCCTCTCTCATCTCCATTTGCAATGTAGGAGACACAAGGAATTGTGGCTTTCATGCCACAAGTCAAAAGATTAGGAATGTGAGGTCTTGCTATGAGTTGTCTTGTTATCGTTAAATTTTTGAGAGGAAAACGCAAAGTTCCTCTCTGTGGAAAGTCAGAGAAGGGAAATCCTCCTGCACCTCCTGAGAAGCGCAAAGAGCAATGGAAAAATTTGCTGAGAAGTATTTGTGTGGTTAAATGGGTCCTTTGAGCATCCTCAAATTTCATGGTGGGAATCAAACACACACCATTGTTGCGTCCCCGTTGTGTGAGACTTTCCTCCCCCACAGTTTGGATGTTCTGCACGTAGCTGGTGACTGCACGTGCCAGGCATCAGCCCCAGAGAGATGAGACACAAAGATGTGTGCCATCACCCAGAACCAAACTGGTGCCCCACTTCCCTACACCCTGGTGAGCCCTGTGCAAATCTAATGCCACGACAGCACAAAATCTTACAGCTCCAATTCTGATCGTATGGCCAGCATTTTCTCTGGATTTTAACACATCCATGGGTAAGATAAGGATTTTATTGCATCTGTTGTAGGGTTTACAATAACTATCTTTAGTGCCTTCATTCAAAACAATAAGAGTTTAATATTAGAGCATGTTTTGTGTCACTTTGTTTTCCTGTCTTTTAACGTGGACGCGGCTTTAACTTGGGGAACTGAGGATGTCTCTTACCTTCCAGGGCACTGGTGATGATGCTGACAGCACTCACTGCCCTCTGCCTCTGAAAGGGCTCGTCCGAGTGGTCCACTGAGGGCCGGTGGGGCATTAAGAGCTGTTTCTTGCTTGCCTCGTCTGAGGGAGAGGTCTGTTTAAAGGAACATGTTGGATCAGCAGAGTAAAACCATGGCAGATACTGGGTAGCAATTTCAAAACTGTCTAAGCAGTAATTTTCCCATCTGAAGAGTCCAAAGCTCACTGTCTTCTGAGTTAGACACTGCTGATGGGGCACAGCTTTTGACAATGGCGCTCTGAGCAATTTTGGAAACTTTGTTCTGCCCTTCACCTTCATGTAGACTGTGGGTGAAAATAAAGGAACGCTTCCGACGCCAGAGGAATAGCAGTGCTGCTTTCCCCTGCTCTTTGCTTGTGAAAGAGGCCTACTTAATTACATTAATTAATCCATTATTTCTGAAATGTGTTAACTATTTAATTATACAGCTAGAAGAGGAAAAGGGCATGGGTAACAGCTCCATTACAGACTCTGGTATTATACCAAGCAAACTGACTCCCCAACACATGCTTTTTCTTGTTCTGAAACACTGCCAGATCTCAGGAACATATTGTCATTGTGGTGATCTTTGGTGTTATGGATTCTGAAGCGCCATAATTAGGGGAGAGACTTAGTTTCTTTTCTCTCAGGAAAAAATAAATAACCTAATGCTTTTTCTCATTTTTTCAAGGAAAAGCTTAAAAAAAATCCCAAAGAAACAAAATACCAGAAAAACAGAACTCCCAAACTGTCTTTGTTTAATGTCTCCTTTTAAATGAGTTTTATACTTTTTGTAGGCTTGGGTTTCTGGAGTCAGACAGAAACACAGTATAGCTGCAGACACAGACTGTATTAAATACTTTATAATATCAGCTCACAAGAGCAAGATGTTAAGACTTTTATTATTACGAGCTCGCACTTCATATAGAGACAAATCCCGCTTGGTTTACTCCTCCTCCAGATCTCAAACAAGTGGAAGGAAAAATGATGGTTGAGGTGTAAGGATCTGGGAAAGCCAGGTTCAACAGCATTCTCTGTCAGAGACCTCCTGGCTGAGACCCTCAGTTTGCCAAAATAAATGTTTAACAGCCCTGCTCCTCCAGGCATCCAGGCTGTGAGGACCAAGACACTGCGCAACAAGACAGGTGTAGATAGATGGATCCTGATGGCTCTTACAATAAAGCTCAAGGAAATGGAAAAGGAGAAGAAATCCCTACAAAAATGAGAACCCCTGGTTTATACAGATGTCAGAGTAGCTGCTTTAGATTCTCCACAGACAAGTCAGCTACGGGAGTTAGATTCAGTCTTCCGGATGTTCTCATCACTTGGGTCTGAAACGGCCCTGAGCACCCTGATCAGCACCCAGGATGCCAACTGAGATGTGCCACATGCAGCTGCTGCACAGCTCTGCTGTTTGTGCCAGCACATGCACCCAGGGGCACTCAGGATCCCTCCTCTTCACCATTTCTCTACCAAAAATGCTCTTCAAGAAAGGCAATTCTGTGGGAACAGCAAGAAAAAAAAAAGTGCTGAAGCTCTATGAGCTGTCTTTCTGGAGTGTGAACTCTTCAGGGCAGGAGACATCCCCAGCAAAGGGCAAAGATGTTTGGCCACTGGTTGGCACTGAAAATAATAACCAGGAAGTTGGTCCCAGGTCACTTCACGTACTGCAGTTAAAAACACCAATCACTGCAAGACCAGAAAAGAATAAGGACTTTTAAAGCAAGCATTTAAAATATTACCTGGGTCAGGAAAACAGTAATGCTTCAAAATGGCTTTTCCCATTCCCCACCAAAATGTCCTTTTTTGAAAAAAATCCTCAATTGGCTCATTGTCCATTGAGTTACTGGCAAAGTCATCTCTAAAGTTATAATCAGAAACTATTCAAAGAGAGTCCTACTTGTGCACAATGTAACAAGAAAACACTCTATCCTTGGCTTAGGAGCCAGGGAATACCAGAAATGGTGTTTCAGATGCATTAGTTTGCTTGATTTCCTTCACCTCAAAAGCATCCAATAAAAACCAATGAAACAACAAATGTTTTATTAATGTAGAAAGTATCCACAAAATTGCATAATCATTGACAGCAGCTTGGAATACATAACAAATACATGGTATCAAAAAGAAATAACTAGACATAGAGATGAAAAACATGAGGGAGATGAATTTCTAAGTAGAATAAATTTTTTAAAAAGTAAAAGCAAAGAAAAAGGGAAAAAAACCCAAACAAACCACATGTAAACCTGCAGCTCTTGCAGTTGTCTCTGTCTGTAAAATGAACCATAAGAAAATCTCAAATTTCAAATTCCTCTGGATTATTTAACTCTTTTTAAGATCTAGTATCTTCCCATCCTATCTGACCCAAAGCATAAGATGCATGAGTAACATGTCATCAGACAATCTCATTCCCAGAAGACATTTATCTGAAAGCCACCTTTTACTCACAGGTGCAAAGAAGCAAGAAGTCAAAGAAAAAACATGTAGAGATTCAGTATTCCTATTTTTATGATTCAGCTAAACCAGGGTAAATGAAAAGTTCAAGTTAAACAGGTCTGGCATAGCTTTCGTTAAGAAAACAGCAGGGAACTGACTTTTTCCCTAGGTTTGATGTGATATTCCCAACCCAAAAAGCCTTTTAAGTCACATTATGGTTTGTTCCAGCTCTGCATTCTCAGTCCTGTCACCTGTGTCACCAGAAGGGATCCCCAAGTCTCCAGAAGTCCAGGGGACGATTTGCAGGGTGCCATCCTTCACCTGCAAGGGGTATTTCAGGAGGAGGCACGAACGGCCCCTTCCTTCCTTCCCCTCTGGAGAGGTGAGGGATGCAATTTGCTGCTGGCCCACGTTCAGAGCACAGAGCACCTCGTGTGACAGCCACCCACTCACCCAGCCCTGCCCGCCCCTCCAGAGGGCACAGCCACGGGCTCCTGCTCCCTGCCAGCCTCCTGGCACCAAGCACAGAGCAGAGGTTCATCCCCAGAGCCAGGACACAGTTTGTGGCAGGCAATGCCACTGGGCAAAGGATACTCTTTCCCAACAGAGCAGTAAATCTAGTGCGTAGTCGCTTTGCCATTTACTGGGAAGTATTTTTCCAGGAAAGAAAGTTTCCACCCAGGTGAAATGCTTAAAATAGTTGAAGTTACTTAAGGAAGTTTATGAGCTTTTGCTCTGTGCAAACAATAGATATGTGGGGGTTTATTATTATTATTTTAGAATAGAGATAGTTAATAGTCACGCAAGGAACTGGCAGCTTTTGCACTGTGTGATAGAAAGCAGTTCCAGGAACTGGACGAGCAGGCAGCAGAAAGGCTATTATCATTACTGAGAGAACATCCACAGGCACAGTTGCTCATTGTAGTGATATTTCTATAGATATTAAGCAAAAATAACAGCAGTCCCTACAGTTATGCAAGGAGTCTCCCTAGGATCCAGATGAGAATTCACAATGGAGTTAAACTTAGGCACCTCCAGCAGGACAAGATTATTTGTGTTGCTCCCTGATTGACTGGAAATGTTCCTCCTTTGGATTAGTTAAATTCTATGGAGACAAATATACTGTTCAGTAATTTATATGTAAATGAAGATGCATAACAGAGTTATTTTCTTCTCACTGCCTACAGTTCTGAACTATGTCAAAACTATTATGTGAGGATGGGCTTATACAGAGCAGCATTTTTAAAGACCACATTTGGGAACCGGGACAGGTTTAATTTTCCTTGTACACTTTAAATTTTTTCAAGAAGAAAAAGAGGTGGGCAGGCCACACCATGAATGATGGATCCAGTAAAGCAAAAGCACAAATATATAATGACATTGGAGGTGACCATAATAGAGCACAACATTAAAAAGAAGCCATTTAATTTTGGGGATGCTTGATTATTTAAAGAGATGCGCTGTAAACTGGAGCAGCTTGAAATATTTGTGCCAAATCTGAGTGATTTACACTTAGAATGTAAGTGAAATGAAATGAGTAGAAATTAGAGCTTTAGTGGCAACTCTCTGTGTGACAGTGGCAGAGGGCTGGGTAGCTTTAATCCATGTAACTCATTGGCAGTGATTTTTGGACGACTTATTTTGTTGACCTTTATTTCTGAACCTGGAAACTGCTAACACTTTCCCTTTTCACCAGTCCTGTGGCAAAGCAAGTGAAAAAGAGAAATTTTACCTCAGGGTGGTTTTAGGGCCAACAAGAAAACTTCAAACCAGTGTGGTCAGCAAAAGCCTTTTATGCTTAGCTGCAAGAATAGCCAAGGTCTTTTTTTCTTTTTTCTTTTTAAATAACATCACACAAAAAAAAGTTTATCTAAAGATAAAATTCTAAATCTTTATTTCAGCCCCTCAATAAACAACCTGGACTTTCTCAAGGGCTCACTCCCCAGTGGTTTTCCCACCTGCCCATCTAGCAATGCTCAGCATTTCTAGTTTGCTAGAAGAGAAAACACAAATGTGACCTAGAGGCAATTCAGGAAAAGTTACATGGTCAAGAGGGAGGCCCCAGGTGACTCCAGCCTTGGCCTCGTTGCCCATCCCAAAGCCATGTCACAGGTTTCCCTGCTCTGCTCCTGGACTGATGGGAAGCTCTGGTGAGGGGGTGCCCCCAGAGAGCAAAGCAGTGGGGACCACCCGCTAACAGCCAGCTGTCCACCTGGGAACCACCACTTCCTCAGTCCTGCATCCATTTCCCTTCCACTTCCAACCTCCAGAATAATTGGAAAGTCAGGTTAAACTAAAAATCTTGATTTCCCTGCACTGTTACAGGAAGGGCTCCAGCTGGCTTTAGGAGGCAAGAGGGAATGGTGGCATGTGTGTTTCTTAACTCTCTAGAAGTTCTTGACAAGCACAGGCGACATTTTACTTAACCTCAGCAGAACTCTTGGATAAGCTGAGCTCCAGGTAACAGCTCATTAACTAAATCCAGTTCTGTTCAAGCATATCAATACCTTGTGAAGGGAGATGTTATTCTAACCCCTTAACTAAGAAACATCAAGACACAACAGAGCAATACAAAGCTACAAATAAATACTGCAGGAATGTGGAGAAACTTTAGGTTGCAGTGTGCCCTGAAGTTACTTAAAAAATGTATGGACTTTAAATAAAGCAAAGGCCAAAATCCCACCCAGCAATCAGCAGGAGCATAAAAACACATCATTTTTCAAATCTCTCAGTTTCAGGTCAAGACAAAAACAATTAAGACTTTTAGCATAGTCACCAGGTCCTACTTATATCTGATTTAAACTGGGGTACATTTGATGAAATCAGCAGCTGCAGCACTTGAAGAAAGCTGGTAGGGGAACAGGACAGTCCTGACTGAGTCCTCTGCAGGACACAACAGAGACTTCCAGAAGAGTGATGAGGACTTGCCATGGGTTTCTTGGGACAAACTCCCTGTATCCCTAAGACCTGACCTCCTGTTGCCCTTCACCATCAGGTGATGAATGCCTGACCCAGACCTTTGTGAAGGGTGTTTGCAGATCACAATTTCATATTGCACTACTTTGCTCTTCCTGTGACCCCTTCAGGCTCTCTGGCTTGAACCCTCCCTGCAGTGAGCCCTCTGTGCTGCCCATGGCAGCTCCCAGCAATGCTGGCCCTGCTCCTTGTGGGATCTCTCCTGTGGCATGGGGACACCCATGGGTGCAGCGAAGTGTGCAGAGGGCAGGACTCCCTACTCTTGCTCAGGCTGTGCACCAAAGTCCCTGGGGGCTCTCAGGACTGCTTTGATGCAGCAGAGTTCACGGACAGGTGCCACTCTGCATGGAGAGTGCTGACCATGGCCAGCAAGCCCGATGGCCAGCCCCTGCTGACAGGACTGGTGGGCTTGAACACCATCCACCGGGATAACCTGAAATCTCTCCTGTTTCATCAGCTGTATTTAGGGATTAGGGAGAGGAGATGGGCAGTGCAAGCACACTTGGTTTCTCATGGAAACACACTCACATCCATCTGTGCCAAACAGCCAAGGCCATGTGAAGACCATCTGAAACTGTTTTTTGTCTCTTATATGCTTTTTGCAGCCAAGTGTCAGGACATCACTCATCTGAGTCACCAGCCTGAACAATGGGATAACCTGCTCCTCGTGGGAGAGGGCACAAGCTGCACAGATGTTTTCATGTCAGCTCACCTGGCACCTGCAGCAATTCCCACGGGCAAATGGCCCTTGGCTGGGACAGGGGGTAGCAGCTGCAATGACACAAAGGTGTGGAAGTTGTTCACTGTGGTCCCCACCCAACCACCTTGCCTGAGGTAAACTGTTCGGGGTGAGCATTGCCAAAGCTGATCAGGCTAAAATGCTCAAAAGGGGCTAGGGACTCTTCCTGCTTTCCCAGAGAAACCTTGGGAGGGCCCACTTTGAAATCATTTGTGACAGCTCTGGGCTACTGAAGGGCTGCAGTTTGGAAACTCAAAACCAGAGATGGTCAGATCTTGTTTGATGTTCACTCTGTCTTTTAAATCACAAGTGCTCTTCCAAGCTTTCCCCAAATCAGAATTCAGTGATCTCCCCCTTAGTAGCAATCAGACAGGTCTGTGTTAAGCTCATCTGATAACACTGAGCATCACAGAGTGACCTAAACAAATGCATCTTCAAATCTAATGCTGTAAATTGTTTTTTCAGGCCCATCAACCCAGATGTCGCATTTCCATGAGTGAAGCCACAGTTACTCCTCAGGAAGCTGCAAGGCAGGGCTTAACCCATATTACAATGATGCCTTTTCATGGACTGGACCTTCATTTCTTGCTCACAAAAGCTACAACAGATAGCCCAAATGGGTCCTTTTTCAACATGGGCTCACACTTGCTCAAAATAAATAACAGCAGAAGTGTCAGTGGGGTTAATGAGGTAACTACAACTTCACCCTGCAACATCTTTCCTTTACCTTTCCAAAACATATCAAGAGATTCTAAAAAGAAGCCAAAACTACTAACAAAGAACAAATTCAACTTCAAATTTTAACATGAAAAAGGTGAAAATAAACAAACACAAAGCCTAGAAACATGCTGATTTATCTCCGAGCACACTGAGGTGTTGCACTTGCTATTTCCTCCTGCCTGAGCCACAGCTGAGGCTGCAGGTTTGTGCCCAGTGCTTACAATTCCTGTAGTGAATACATCTGTACAGCAATGGGCTCCTTGCCAATTAGCTTTTAACTCCAACTCACATTTTCTGGATAGATTAGTTATCAAACCTGTTTTGCAGAAGACACACCATCCTTCACATTGCATCACTGGATGAGCATGTGTTCCTGCAGTGCCTGGGTGTTATTTCCTCGATGACCAGGGAACTGCCAAGTGAGCTCACCCACCCGGGCCACTCAATTCTCAGCACCCATTTTTTCAAAAGGCAGGAAGCCGACAAATGAAAATAAATGCCAGCAGAGCTCAGAACCTCCCTGTCACCTCAGGACCCAATCCTGTAAAATGCTGATATTTTCTGTGAAAGGTTGAGTGCTCTTGTGCTTTGCTAAGCTTTTTCTGGCAGCTGGGATAGCCTCAGCAGCCTACAGAGCTGCTTTCCTTACACAGAAAAGGGGGACATCCTCTACTCATCTATTGAGGTCTTCTGACTTTGGTTCAGAATTCTTTTTTAAGCAGGTGCACCAATTCTTTTTCCCAGTTCCTTTAATACACAGCTGCGGGGGTTTTTTTGTTGTTGGTTTTTTTGTTTTGTTTTTTTTTTTTTTTTAACCATACTAAATCCAATAAAACTTCCCAATCTACAAACAGTGTTTCTGTTGCTCAGCTGTCTAGAGACTTGTCTCAGGACTGGTCATCCTTGTCCACAGAAAGTAAAAGTGGGATTACCAAAGTCCTAAATGAGTGAAGGTGTGAACATCTGAAAAAGCAGCAACAGTCTCAAAACTGTCAACAAAACAGATAATTCTCACACCAAGCAGTTTCCCACATGCAGCACAGCCCCTTTTCTCTTGTGTAGTGTGAGAATCTATTTGCAGGACTACAGGGAATGCCCAGATAGGTGAGGAAAAAAATTCAGTCCAAACCTTGAAAGGGAAGAGGCTGCTTGGCTCTAAAGAAAAAAGCTACTTCTCAATTTGCTGATAATCTGACTCCATGGCTGGGATCCATCTCACTCACTTTTCTCTTTAGGAGATACCTTGCCTAATGCATGTTATAATCACATTTGCTTTTTTTTCCCCCACCAATATAGCCTGGTTTTTGCACCTTGTCACTCTGAGTGGGCTTTATCTCACCTGACTTAAGACCTGTGGTTAAAGTGAACAGAAAGAGGCACGTCCAAGGAGAGACATTATTCTGATTCATATTTGATCACTAAGATGAAATGAATCCTGCCCACACTGATTGCAGTAGTAATCTCCATTGTTTAAAGACTGTTGAGAGGGATGAGCTTCAATGTAGATTATCTACATAAAAAAAGATAACTTCCCACCATCTCAAACTAGCAACCTGTCCAAATTGCTCTGCCTGCGTAGCAGCAATTTCCAAATACATCATCTCGTGGTTTTCCAAGTGAATTTGTGCTTGGGTCTCCTAATGTCACCAGTCTTCACAGTTCTATTCACAGTATTTTGCAGCAAGTAGTGCTCTGCAACAAAGATCCTGGCAATCTGCAAAAGGCCTGAAGTCTGTTGGTCATCTGCGCATATTTCCTGGGTCTTACTTGAACTGGATGCCAAACCTTTCTGGGAACTGCCTTTGGACTGTAGGAACAGCCCTCCATAAGTAACCCAGCAGCAGACCAGAGGTCAGATGCAAACAGAGAGTAAACAGCGAGAGAAAACGCAGTCTCAAGAAGGTAAGACTCACTGAATCATTTAAAAACGTAATTTCCTATCCACCAGACAGTATCAGATACCCAAAAGACAAAAGAAACCAAGTTTAAAAATGTCCCTTTGAGTAAAGAAATTCCATGTCAGACCCAAGATTTAGGTTTTTGCCTCCTGCCAGCTCTGAGTAAGTCTCACCAGAAGGCATGAACCTCTCTGATGCGGCACTAGACACACACTGCTGTGTGAGCAAGCCCATTGTCTTCCCACCCTGCCTGCAATGGTGGGCCTGGGTTTCTCACAGTAGGCTCCATATTGTGTAAATAAATTACAGCAAACTCCAACAACATTTAGAAGGAAACAAGAGCGCGAATCACAGACAAAAGTTATAAAGTACTCACCAGGTCGCCTGTCCCAGGCTTTTCCATAATAACTGGGGGGAGCAGTAACCCTGCAGGAGAAGTAGGGTCTGGGTTGAGTGCCCCGGTGCCTCCTCCTATCAGGGAAACCACACCATTGCAATCCACTGAGCTGTTCCTTTTGCCCGTCTGGGTGTAGTTGGGAGTAGTAGGGTGAGAACTATGGCTCACTTGACTTTGCACGCTTGGACGCCTCCCAGATCTTGGAATTAAGAGAGAGCCTCGGTGGCTTTCACTTTCCCCAGCGATGCTGATCTCATCATCGGCAAAATCTGTCTCGGAGCAAGTGTCTCTGCCACGGAGTCGGAAACTGAAAACGCTTCCGTGGCTGGTTCTGCGCTTCACCAAGTTTGCACTGGGACCATAACTAATGCCAAGGAGAGTCTAGAAACCCCCAGAAAGGAAAAAGGGGAAAGAGAAACAACATTTTGCAACATGTTTTCAGGAGCGAGGAAGTTCTGGGGAGAGCAGTAAGTTCCATTTTAAATCAAGTGCTTCAGAGAAAGACTTAATTACCCGTATTCAGGCTCCGCAAAGTTAAGAGGTTGAACAGTCATTCCTAGCCATCAGGTATTTGTTTAATACTTGACAGTCAAAGATGTACTGAAATAGGAAGGGTCAAGCTGGCATTCAGCTCACAGCGTGATACTTGCTTTGCTTCTACTCCCCCCCAAATGAAAAGTGCCAGAGGACCTGGGAAGGCAGCACAAGGAGTGGAAGACAGGAGCAGGGAAGGGGATCCAGCTCCAATCTACTGCATTATCACACATCTTCATAACAGCTAGGGAAGGAACAGTGCAGTGGGAGAAGAATAGATAAAGAAATAGGGCAGGAAATGAACTGCAGGGAAAATGAGAAGAAGAGGGAAGAAGAAGAAGCAGAATACGACGGAAGAAGGTGATAAAAGAAAAAAACAAAAAAACAAACCAAGAGCAAGAAGAGGGATATGGTTTATTAGTTTGTAAAATGATTATCTCAATGCACATGGCTGCTTAAGGGCTAGGTAACCTCAGCACACAGCAGTCTCCCTCACTCAAATATCAGCCTTGACGATCCACTCTGACGTCAGTCAGTGAGACTGCAACTCTGCCAGAGCATCAGCAAGATGTAGCCAAGGACTAAACACACCTAAAATCCGGCAGAGTGAAAAGGATCTTCAGAAAACATGCTAGGAATTCAAGTCTATCCCCTTCCCTCACATCTAAGGAGGAGATTATTGGAGTAAGAGCATTTAGGCAGAACATATTTTTGATTTTATGGCCTGCACAGAATTTTCAGCTTCTTCAGAACTTTCCCACGAGCCAGGTGTCTATGAAGAGAGGTCAGAATGCCACAGCACCCACAAACCAGACAAACCAAATGAAGCCTGATTTCATTTTGTGCTGTAGCTTACACCACTGAGTTACATAATGTTGCTGTTTAGTGACACTGGTACATGGAGGAGTAAAAAACCCAGGCTCTTTCTAACTAAAAACAACCCATTTGGATTGCTACCAAATTTCAACTGGTCAAAAATCCAGGCCTGGGTTTCCATGGCACAGTCATTGAGACTGATTTCTGATGGCAACACACTTCCAGCTGCTCAGATAGCATCTGAATGATGACTCAGCCTTATTCCCTCCAACCATGCCAGACACAGCCTTGCAGAGAAGATTTACTATCAGCTTTGAAATGTGTCTCCCATGCTTCTCATGCATATGACATCCAGGGGCGAAAAGTGAAAGCAAGGAATATTAATCTAAGAAATAAACTGGAAATGCACAGCTCCCATCCACAGTCATTCTGGCACATGGTGTCTTGAAACCCACCCAGAATGAAGCTCAAGAGCAATTCTGGTTTTAACAAAGGTGTAATTTGTCACGCGACCCACTCGACCAATGAGACAACAACAGCAACTATTAGATTTAAAAATGCTTGTCATTTACAGAAATTCAGCTCTGGGTAAATTTTTTGAGCTGGGGAGCCATTAATTGGTCACATTTACTTACATCACTTACATGTTTTCTATGAGCTTTTTATGGCTGCCAAGTATCCCTAAATTCACTGACAACAAAATATAAAAGGACTTAGCCCATTACATGGCTATTCAAAACAACAAAACAAACTGATTTAAACTTTGCCCTCAGTTAAACAAAGACAAATGATCTGGAGCTATTTATGATCACTTGATACATACAGCATGGGCAGATTCATATTCATGCATGTCAGGAACATTTACATAAAACCTTATTTAACAACACTGTCACTCTGTTTTTCTTCCCTGCAATAGAAAGTAGAAACAAGTGCCACAAAGTTTTGACTTGAAGGCAACTAGCAAAGGAATATAAAAATGTTAATAACGTCTTTGAATAGCATTTAAAAAGCCCTCAGAGACAAGTTTCCTCCTTTTCTCCTCCTCTCTTTTCTTTTTAAGCTTTGCAGGTTTCTCCTAAGAATTTTTTATCTCTAGTAGGGATAGAATAGACATAATCAGATGAATGAAAGAAAATAAACCAGACCGTGGGTAATCTTGAAGAAAAAAAAAAAGAAAAAAAAAGGCAAAAAAATTGGAAAAAACAGGTTTGTAAAAATGTTTAATGGGTATTTTAATTCATTTTAAAAATAAAGCGGTAATATGTTTCCTTCCACTGTTCTAACACAGACTGTCTGCAGTATCTGCTGTGCTAATATCAGTCATGATATTAAATACCCAATTCTTCTGAAAGTTTCAGCTTTAATTGCCTGTTCAGAGCCTGGCCTGTCCAGGAAAGTGCAGTGTGGAACAAGTGATGTTTCAGACTGTGGCTTACCATCCTCCTTTGACCATCATCGTAGTCACACTTGGGATTCCTTTGGTCTTCCCCATACTCATCTGCCCCCAAAGATTTCTTTTTCTTTCGCTTATTCCTTCTCTCTTTCGCATTTTTGGGTGACATTTCCAATGAGCTGAGTGACATTGAATCAATTCCTTTAGCAGCTAGTGCCTAAATCAGAAGATGGTAGAAGGTATAAAAATTATTATTTAGGGATTTCTGTGAAAACTACTACTTATGCTGCCCAGCAATTATTTTTCATTTTAAGTTTTAAGCTTGTATAGGAGATATATTAAAAATTTGAGGAGATCATTAACCATAAAACTATCTCACATGTCTGGGACTGGTCTTTACTTGTTCTAACTTCTACATTTAGCCATAGCAATATAAGCAAGTGAGACATCTTCCTAGTACAAATGCACACATGCGGGTCTGACAGCTGGATCCTATGATGAAGCATTAGAAATGGCTGCATAGAAGATGTTTTTAAGTAGAACTCACACACAAGACCCCTTGGCATATCACGAAGGAACAGCCTGCGTGCACACACCGTGCACACATCTCGGGAGCGGCACTTCTGGTGCCAGGCAAAGAAAAACCTCAAACTGGGGAACCTCAGATTAAAGTCCCTCTGTACTTCAGCCCCTTGAAGTGGGAGGGCTGGACAGGAGGGCAGCCCAGCTGGCTGCTGGGATTTTCCTCCCCTGTCACAGAGGGATGCTAGGAACAGCAGGCAGTTCAGCTGGCACGTTTTTGTAAACACTTATCCTGAGCAGCAGCGCAGGCAGCTGCGATCAGAGATGCAAAGGGAAAACCTTGGGCTTAACTGGAGATAAGGTGGCCCTTGCTCTGCCTTGTGCTTCCACGCTGTGCTGGCTATCTGGTGGGATCGCTGCAGGAGCTGGCTGATAACACACCAGCTGCTAGAAGCCCTGCAGAAGCCGAGTTCCAAAGCCTGAGCCCACAAAGCCGCAGCCAGGAGGAAGGATCGACAGGAGCCGGGAGGAAGCCACAGCTCACACCAAGGTGCTGGTTCCCCATCCCTGGCACAGGCAGGAGGAGAGAGGGGGCTCTGAGCACAAGGCACAGGGTCAGGTTTGGAGGTGCTGGAGAATCAGTGGTAGCCACGTCAGTGGCCTGGAGACCAGCCCATTTGCAGAGCCCCCAGCTGAAACATCTGAAGAGAGCGAATTATTAAAAAAAGCCTCTCCAGGTTCCCCAGAACAGGAGAAACAGATGAATCCTCAGTGCTATTGTCTGTAAGCCACTAGAATCAAACAGGCAATCATCTCTCCACTGCAAAATACTCCCTTCCTCCCACAGGCATCAGTCCAAGGAAAGTGAAGGCACTTAACAGCCGTGTAAAGAATCAATCATGTATTTCAAGGAGTAGCGGTAGCTCTATCAAGCTGAGAGCACAACAAAACTTAATTCCTGTGGGAAATATCTTTCATAAGCAAGCTGCTTAGAGCAGAGAGGAGGAGGGCTCAGACACTGGTCTAGGCTGTTTTAGTTTTGTTTTTTACTCAATTGATTTAATTGCTATACTGAAGTGCTTTCTCTTCATAGAGATTCAGCAAGTCTTTTGGTGTTAAGCTCAGATTTAGGAATGTGTTAGACCAATTGTATAAATTGACTGATAGTCCCCAAGCAGGTCTATCAATTATATTTCTGCTCTCTTTATACTGCATAGTGTAAAAGCCAGTCTGAGGAGTTTTGGTTTTCCTTTGTGATTGCTGTCATATTTTGTTGATCTAGAAAACATTGCAGGTTGTGCTACTAAGCATGCTGTACTCATGCTGCAAAATAAGCTAATTTTTAGTTTCTTAGCATTTTCTTACCTATTGCTTGGGTTAAACTGTTTCTGCACTGTGTACCTGTCGTGGTTTTGCAAGACCTGTTTTTCGGTAGCAGATGGGCTGCAGGGGTGGCTACTGTGAGAAGCTGCTAGAAGCCCCACCATCATGTCCTGCAGGGCCAATATCTGGCTGACTGCAAAGATGGACATGCCGCTAGCCGAACAAAAAGCGGTACTGCCTCTCTGGTAACATATTTAAGAAGGAATTCAAAACAATCCTGGTTGCGCAGTTTTAATTCCAGCCAGGGAGGTGGGGGTGAGTGAGAAGATATGAGCTGAAAAACAACCTGGGGACACCAAGGTCAGGTCGGAAGAAAGTGGAAGGAGGTGCAGGAACTGGATGAGATTCCTTTGCAGCTGGTGGTGAGACCATGGTGAGATGGGATGTCCCCACTTGCAGCCCATGGAGGACCACAGGCGTGCAGAGACCCACCTGCCAAGGCTGGAGCAGGTGGATGCTTGAAAAGGACTGCAGCCTGTGGAATTACAGGCATGCAGAGACCCACTTGCAAATGCTGGAGCAGGTGGGTGCTTGAAAAGGACTGCAGCCTGAGGAGGAGTGACCCACGCCACAGCAGTGTGAGGGCCGCTGTTGCCCGTGGGATGGACTGATGTTGCAGCAGTCAGCAGAAGGCTGCCTGTGAGAAGGACTTTCTAAAGGAGGTAGTTCCTGAAGAACTGCCTTCCAGAGGGGACCCCACCGTCCAGCAGGGGAAGACTCCAATCCTTGAACTATGATGAACTGACCTAAACCACGCCCCTGCTGATTTTCTGTTTCCCTGCGCTGTTGGGGTAGGAGGTAAAGCTGGGAGGAGGGAGTGGCGGGGGAAGAAGGTGTTCTCCAAGAGATCATTTTACTTCTTATTAACTTTTTCTGTTAGCTTTAGTATAATAAATTTACTCTTATATCTCTTAAGATAAAGCCTCTCTCGAATCCTTCGATCACTGGCCTCATGAACGCCTTGAATTTTTTTTTTTCCTCTCCTCTCCTCTGTCCGGCTGGGGTGGGGCAGGGAGTAAATGAGCCTGGGTAAGTTTCCACGGTTACCTGGCCTCCTGCCTGGCTCAAACCACAACAATTTGGTGGTTTGGGCAGCAAGGAGAGAGTGAGCCTGGGTAGTTTCTGGCCTCTGGCCAGACTCAAACCAAACCAGATATCTCTCAGACATTGAAAGAGGGTTTGGACTGAATTGTTCTTCAGGGCATGGAAGATCCTGTGTTGGAAGGGACCTTAGAGAGCATCCAACCGCCCTGCAATGGGCAGGGACACTTTCCCAGTTTACTCAGCGCTCCATTCTGTCTGGGCTCGAGGATGTCCCCATATCCTGCCTATCCACCCTTTCTGGTTAGGTTCCTGTGGCTGGATCATGTCCTCTTCCTCAGGCACTGCAGGCCATAACCCACTGCAACACCTCCAGGGGCAGGAAAGTGTGTGGGACCAGACATGCCTGGCAAGGACATGTGATGGCTAAAGGAAGGGAGGAAAGCTTAGTTCACATGAGCCCTGACATGGGGGTTATGCAAGAGAGAGTTCTTGAGGCAAGAACTTAGTGGTACAATAAGAAAGTCAAAACCAAGATCTTGCTCAAAGTTTGGAGGACAAGATTAAAACTGAGTAATTCTGACTGGGGCGATACACCTGAGCAGGACAACTGAAAGCTCCATGGTGCAGCCACCCAATTAACTTTCCTGAGCCTTTTCTTCCAAGTGAAGATGCCAGGAGTTGAGTTGCAGAATTACTGGACTTCATTAGTGGACGTGATGGACCCCAATCACTCCACTCCTAAATTTCCCTTCCATAAAACTACAGTAATATTCCAGGAGTATTACAAATACAAATGAGCATTTTTGAAGCACATGGAGTCTGAGCAGTGACAAGAGGCACAGAAAAACCTCGAAGGATATTAGTCACTTCCTCTTCCAAGCAGGCTTTGACCGCCTTAGTGGAGAAGTCTGCTAGAGCTGGCCTAAGGCAACAGGACAACTGATGAGAAAGCAAAGAGCTGCTCTTGAGTCATGTACTGTCCACCCTTTGCACTGAACAGGGCACGGGGAAGATGAGAAACTGCTGTCTGAAGAAAAGGCTCTATTATAAAGCATATAGACAAATGGGAACAATTTAGGTTTTCAGGAGCAATCTTCATTTTTGCCACATTCTGTTTTCAGGGCTTGGTGTTCCTTTTTTGTGTACATAGAGGCTTGATTAAAATCAAAGCCTTCAAAATGAAATTCTTAAATATCTTTAATTATAGTTGGGGCTACCAAAGTTGACTGTTATTAGGACGAGCTCAGTTGGAGTCAAAACACATAAAAATTTGTATAAAATAGGCACAAGTTGGAGCTCTGTTTGTTCCCTTAGGTTATGGCAGAGTTACTCTGTTCAAAGTGCCTGTATATGAACTAAATTGCATTTACCTATTACTTAAACTATCAAAGAGGATCTTTAAAAGGACTTAAATGATTCATAAGCCACTACTAGCACTTTGTCAAGAGTGAATTGCATTTTCTATTTTCTTTCCAAGGATTTAAATGGGCTTTGGATTAGGCCCTGAAGCCATGTGTATACAAAAGAAAATTATGTATATTAGTTTATATTGTGTATCAAGGATTTATTTCTCTGAACTGGAGTGCTACGTGTTATTTCAGGCTAATTTTCTTATTGTCTTCTTGTTCACAGAACCTAAAATGTTCTCTTCTGCTGTTTAATAAAAGCTTTCTACCCCACACAAACCACATATAAATTAAGTAGTGTTATTAAGGCTATAAGGCTACATCCACCATTTGGCCTCCCTGGTTTGTTTAAACTTATGACATAACAATAAATCCGTACTCTTTGTATAATTTGCAGAGCTTAACCTCAAGATCTGCCTCTTTACTTTTTCAAGAATGAAGTTGTGTGTACTTCGAAGAGGTTATCCTACACCTTTATCTTGATTATCAAACAATTGGATATTTATGGCAGGTTGAACAAGACAGTGAGCAAAGCAACTTGTGCTAAAGGGGTGATGGAAGAAGGTTCACCTGGGGCTGTGGTTGAGCTACCAAAAGAGCTGGTTTGTGTTTAAATGCAGATGTAGTTTTACCATCATTAAAGCATCTTACATGCCAACCAACATAAATTTCTCTGCTGGCATATGTGGTATGATTAAACCAGTACAGCTCTGAATATGTAAACCTTAAGTGGTCGCAGTCCTAACAGGGAGAACCATCATTTTTCTTTCAGAAAAAAAACCAAAAAACCCCACCCTGTAATAACATTGTCCAGTACAATAAACATTAAGCTGCTTTCAAGCCAACTCTTTGGTTACCACATAAAAGTAAAATGAAGAGAACATGAATCTCAAGGTGACATTTGTTCAAGTTACCCAAAGCTAATCATGTCAGTAGTTCACTGACCTCCTGCTCTTTCTTTAACATCTCCATGGCTTCCCGAAACTTTCTTTCCTTCTCCTCAGTTTCAGCAATAGTGGCTTGGTTCTGCTCTTCATACGCCATGGCCACAACAGCCAGAATCAGGTTGACCAGATAAAATGAGCCCAGAAAGATGACCAGCATAAAAAAAAGCATGTAGATCTTCCCAGCAGATCTGAGAGTCTGTAAGTGCAAAAGTAAAATTATTAGCGCTGCTTTACAATGTTTTTTAAAGGAAAAAAAAATTAAAGAAAAAAAAGATTTTTTCTTTTAATTTAGATTTACAATATAATTGAAACCAGCCTTTGTTAATAGTTCAAACAGAAAGCCTTTGATGAGAAATGACAACCACATGCAAGGAAATAATCTTCCCACCAATAAATTTTTATACCTTAATCAAAAATTATGTGCCTTGCAGTGAATTAATTTCTAAAAGAAGAATGCTTTCCTCTTTTACCAAATATCTCTTCTGGTTTTCTTTTAGAAGAGATATTACAGTCAGTTGCAGTGAAAAATTCCCCCACAGCTCAATCTGTGTGTAGAAACCATCCAAGGGGGATTCGTGTCGTACCCCTTCAGATGTCTCCAGTCCAGGTGCTTTGCAGGGAGAAAAAGATACTTTTAGGGTGCAACTTATCCAAATATCATTGAGACATCTGTGTCAGGATGAGGAGAACCAAACCTTGGGCTCTGTTGAATGTGTCCACTGGTTCTTCACCAGATTTATTGGTGTAACTGGAATTTGAGGGAACAGGCTGAGCTTACAGGTAACAGATATGTAACAGATAGGTCCCATGCTCAGTGGCTTGATACTACTGATAGAAAACACTGTGTGATAGTATAAGGTCAAATAATAAAAGGGAGTGATGTTCATCCTTATTTACCATGACAGTTTCTGTCTTCCAGAGCTGTACATGTAGCTCTGTGTCAAGTAAGTGAATACTGTTGTTAAAAGAATCTTCAGTTTCATTGTTTTACATTTTCCTGAAGTGAAATTGTGTAACTGGCTGCATGTGAAACTGAAATCCCCCAAACCTTCAATGATGTCTACCTCAGTACCTTCAGAGTAGTTCTGTCACCATTATTCCTTGATTTCCTCATGATCTTGTCCCAGTTTTGGCAGTTTTGAGATGCAGCAGTACATCCTCAGTGGCTTCATGGACAGAGTGTGTCATCTAGTACCGAACTAGCAGATGCAGTTCCTCAGAGTTTGCAAACATTTCAGGAAATGCATGCTGAAAGGAGCATTTACTGAGACCATCCTACACACGTGGCTGTGAGTTGGCTCTGGTTCTGTTTGTGCCTCTGCCTGTCAGGTGTCCAGGATCAAGAGCTTGCAGCAGGGAGAACTGAAACGTGCCACGTGGTCTTGCCATTCACTGAACTGGTGTTCGTCACCAGGCCTTGCAAAACCAGGTAAGCCAAGTACACAGGGGCTTCTCCAGCCCTTTCTTGAGCTGGACTCAAAAGCTTAATTTGTGTTACACCATCCACTAAAAAATCCTCAAGTGGTGATATGATGATCTTTCTTAAGTGCTGAACTTCATTTAGACCCAGGTGAATTAGTCATTCAAAATCTTTTTATCTCTGTTCCCCTTTTCCTCAATTTCCCCAAACACCCAGCTTGTCTTTTGATATCATCACTCTTAATTAGTTGTAACAACTGATGGTCCTTCTCCAGAACATACACAGAGCACAGTTTACATAATAATCAGCAATTCTTTCTTGCCCTTAGTTATTGGATATGCCACCGCAAAAAGATGATGTGTTTATTTATACCTTTTAACAGTAGTAAAATAACCTCGTACCTGTTGGTAAAGACGTTCCCAGTAATCCTGAGTCATAAGACGGAACAAAGAGAGAAAGGCCCAGCCAAAAGTATCAAAGCTTGTGTAACCATGGTCAGGATTTTCCCCAGCCTTCAGGCAAATATATCCCTCAGGGCACGTGCTGCAAAACATGAAATACAAGCTATGAGATGCATCTTAGACAGCTCCAACATGGAGAAACATTTCCAGGGAAATATACTGCTTAAGAGCACAGGTCAGTAATGGTAAATTTCTTCACTGGGTCAAAACGTAGGAACCAGGTGGATGCTATTTCACAATACCAAAGATCTTTGCAATCTTATTTTTCCTTTGAAAGGATAAACAGGAAAATAGTAACCATAGCACGAGCTGCAATGGTAAATAAGCACCTAGCACTGCACATATTTGGAATAGGATGGAATTAGACACCTAAGCAGGACTTTAGTGATTAAATATGATTTCTCTCGGCACTTATTCCTAGTTAAGAATCAAAAACTTGGTGTCTCCTGTTACTGTGGCAGGTAATGCTGTGATGGTGAGCCTGCTTTTCTGGTTACAGAGTCTGACACTGGCTGGAAAACCCCAGCCTGTGCTATCTGAGCACCTTCCTGATTGCTTCCTTTGCCTGACCTTACACTCACCCCCCACATGGATTAAATCCTTAATCTAAGAAACCCAGCCCTTTGTTCCACTCACCGCCACAGTCTGGGGTCATGACATTTTTTCTATTTCTGCCAGGAAAAAGCTTTCCTTGTGTGTCTTGTAGATTACTGTATTAAATGACATGCAGATAGCATGAATTTCACTGGCTCTCATTAACCTTTGAGGCTCTTTACAAGTAGTTCTCCAACCCCATATGCCAGAAGAGATAAAAAATGCTCTCAGTGGTACTGTATAAGCAGTGAACTGCATCATCAAGTGAAACACAAGGTTGAAGGGATCCTGGGTCAACATGCCATCCTCTCTCCCAGAACAGATTAATCAAAACCCCCACACCTCTTGCACATCACAAACCACTCTCCAACACAAGGTATGACACATCAGAAACTGAAGACAGAGCAATATGCAAAGGCTTGCTCCTGCATGTATCCTAGGAAGAGAATATGAGGTCAAGGATGTTGCCAGTGCCCTGGAGTCCTGGGGTATTTGGGAATGTGTTATTTGGGAACCATCTAACTTTCTGGAGAACCAGACCTCAGCAGAATGTGCAGTAACACCAGCTCCCCCTGTTCTCCTTATCCTTCATATAGAGAACCTGGTACAATTCCATGCAAATTGCAGCTGCCACAACTGTGGATGGTTGGAACATGGGATTTTAGACATGGCACCAGTCATGCACAGTTTTTAGCATTTTCTCCCAGCTAAAAATCCTACAGTTTCTCAATCACTGCTATTTTTGACCAAAGCAGAATACTGCCACAAACTGAAATGCAAAGGAGAAATATAAATAATAAAAAGTAATTTTTAAAATGCCAGACAAAAAAATAATTGACCTCTGAGAAAGCAAAGTCTGTCTCAGTGTGAAAATCACTGTTGTGTTTCTTTTTAAAAATATAAATTTTATACAGATATAAATCAAATTTTTACAGCACAGAATAGTAACCTTGTATTGTATGTCAGGATGAGAATATGTTGCTAAACAAATCCATGGTGTCTGCCACTAACATTATACATTCAACACTTTTAGAATCTTAATTTAATGTCAGTAATGAAACACAAATTTTAAAGTAAGTCTGCTTTGAACACTGATAAAAGGAGTGTTGAAGCATTGCAAAATGTGTGCAGATCCTTGTTTACAGTAGTTTTCAGAAAAAGAAATAAAAAATGAACAGCTGATGTTTAGTGAATTAAATGTAACACACAGGTGAGAATATAATAAGTAATTGTCACCTTAGCTAGAACCAAGTTATCTTATACCAGTTGAGAATTTAGATAATAACAACCATATCTCACAAAGAAAGAAAAAGATAGTCACTTCTAATTTTTCCCTCTCAGTCTACAAATGCCTCCTTCTGGATCTCTCCTACTTTGACTACTTATTTTTTCCTGATAAGAGCCACATCTAAATAAAAGTTACAGTAACATTACTGAGCTAGAAGATAATAAAAATGCAGAAATCTCATTTTTTTCCCCCTAAAATATGCATATCTACATTGAATCGCTATTGTATACCCATGTACTTTTTGAGGCAGCCTTTTCACTAAATCTCTCTCCCAAAGGCAGTATCTGTTGTCAATCTGCTGTAGAGACATGAGATTTCTGCTTCTGATCTGCTGCTGCAAGGAGCCTTCATTGCCTGTGACGTGCTACTCAACTCTTCAGTAGCTCTGAGAAATGGATTTCCAGGCTCCTGAGAAGGAAACCCTTTCTGTGTGCTGGCTCTAAGACATCGTGTCTGCACAGGACGTGAACATTTCTGTAAGGCTGATTATTTTTGCCATGAGAAAATGACTGCACTCACACACTGTGGTTGGTTGGAAATGTAGCCATCATGTCCAGAGGTGGACAGTCCTGTCCTTAGTCTTCCACAAAAGAGCAATCCCACGTGGCTGCACTGAATTGGTCCCACGGCTCATTTTTTAATATTACTAATGGCTAAAATGACTGAATATTGCTCTGAGAAACGTGCTGGTGGTTACTTTAAGGGTGGACTTAAGCCTAGGCAGGGCAGTCCTTTGGAAATGAAACTTCATCTGGAATAAGTTGCCTAAAATCTTAGGCAAAATGGACATTTTCCTATTAATATCAATTAATGTGAAGGGAGAGATTTTCCTCTGAATCTCAATTAATAGAGAGAATTTCCTCTTAATTTTTACACCATTTTGAACAAGAGCCTGAAAGAAAGGGTATTAGGAGTGTCAGGTTCTATTTTCATAGGAATCTCTCTGCATGGATTAGACGATACAAAGTCACTCAGGTTCACTGCAATGTTGCTTTCTAGAGAAACTGCTTTGATGCAGAAGGATATTTGAGTAACTGCTCAAAGCACTTAACCACAACTGCTTGGACAGCCCTAGGACTTGGGAGATGCAACCTCTCTGTCTGTGAAAGTGAGCAATGGTACCTCAGACAAATAGTTTCTCTTTATAACACAATTAGTGTTATAAATACATATATAATACAATTTTTTCATGTTTCATTCTGTCCTTATGTGTCTCTGAAACCTTTTCCACTCACGAATAGATTGATGGTGTGCAGAGATCTGTCTGACTCTAAAGTGAGTGATTTAACCCCATCTGGCAGCTAAACCCCACACAGATGCTTGCTCACCCCTGCCCCAGTGGGATGGGGGAGACAATTGGAAGAGTAACAGTGAGAAATATCATGGGTTAAGATAAAGACAGTTTAATAGGACAGAAAAGAAAAAAATAATAATAATGGCAACAATACTATTAATAATGATAATAATAAAAGAACTAGACTATACAAGTGATGCTCAAAGCAATTGCTCACCCCTTGCTGACCAATGTCCAGCCAGTTCCCAAGCAGTGGCCCCCAGCCAGACTTCCCCCCCAGTTTACATACTGAGCATGACTTCATATGGCCTGGAATATCCCTCTGGCCAGTTGGGGTCAGCTGTCCTGGCTGTGTCCCCTCCCAGCTCCTTGTGCCCTCCCCAGCCTCCCCACTGGCACAGCACAAGAAGCTGTAAAGTCTTTCACTTAGCAGAAACACTACTTAGCAACAAATGAAAACATCAGCGTGTTATCAACATCATTCTCGTCCTAAATCCAAAACACAGCACTGTACCAGCCACAAGGAAGAAAATTAACTCTATCCCAGCTGAAACCAGGACATCACACTTCTCTAATATTATTTTCAGCTTTAAGAGCATTCAAATGCGGCGTTTCAGCATGAAAAGCATGAACCCCAGCTCAAAAATGCTGTTAGTGTTAGCTTATACCCTTCTTACAGCAACTAGACACTTGAGACAAAATATCCCACTTGTCAACTCCTTCTTCTTGCTCACCCTCTTTCGTGGCCAACAGAGCGATAACCCACAGGGTATGGGAACGTGTTAAAAATACTGAGAGGAGAACAAAATGCTGCTTCCCAGAAAAGCGCCACAGAAATTTAGGTGTAAGGCTCTCACATGAGAATATTATTCTGCAACTGACACCATTTCCTCTAAGGACTTCTTTTAAGGAGTCTCAAGATTTTACTGAACCTTCTTCCCTGTATAATATTAAGCCTAGCCCTTTGGATTTTTTAGCAAACTCTTCTTTTACCTCAGGGAAGCATTTGAGAGGATTGTACTCTCCTCTGATGCACAGGGACGGGCAACAACAACAAGCCACATAAATATACCATCCTCCACAGGAGCGTCACAGGATGCTGCTCAATTGATCACAATAAAATTAGTGTCATTGATTCAGAAAAGTTAAAAGCAGCAGCCTACCTACCTATCCATCAGGCTGTAATCACCCCTGTAAGCTGGCATTGGTACAGGAAATTAAAGGACATAAGAAACAGCTTTGGTTTAAATAACACAGGCTGGGAATGCCAGGGAGTTGTAGCTGAGGGGCATAATTACAAAATGCTCTGTCTCAAGAGTTTAATCTAGGCAAGCCAAGCAACCTGCTGATCCAGGCTACAGTGGCCAATAGGGTTGGGCAATAAAAGAAGATTTGTAAAACGGCCGTGCACTGGATTGTAACATTCAGATCCTGAAAGTACAGGGACAATTGTCCATGTGCTACCAGGAGTCAGCATCAATGACATCTGTGAGGTGAAGGCTGCACTCTCCTTGGGTTTAGGTTACAAAGGGACACTCTGGCTTGCTCACCGAATTGTTCACTACAGAAGCAAAAATGGGAGACATAGCAAAAATTAAAAAAACCAAACCTGTGTTTTGGTAAGGGCCTCTTAGTGTTCCTGCTTAGGTCACAGCTTAAGCCTAAGAATGCAGAAATGAAGCTGAAAATTTTATAGCTGATGTCTTTGACACATGGCTAATTTCAGGGGAATGGAAAACACCCTGGTGGTTGGAAATGGAAACCCAAGGCAGGGGTTCAAAGCCCAGCAGACTCTGAAGGACAGACAATGCCCGTGGCCTCCATGGTTTGTTGATGTGCACACCAGAGTCTTCCTCAACCTGCCCCTTCCTCCTAAAGTTCTCAGGCCACAAAAGAGAGGCTTAAATTTTCTTTAGGCCACAGACTTCAGTATTTTTCCCTGCACTTTCCATGTTTTCTCCTTTTCCTTGACTTTGAGGGAGGAGGCCAGCAGCCAAACCAGGAGTGCATACTGTGGGGAACAGACAAAGATCCTTAGACCAACATTTGCTCTCACCTGACCAAATGAAACTACCCATTCTGAAACAGGAGAAAATTTAAAAAAATGAATGTTGTAAGGGCAACTGGACACATAGGAGAAAGGGACCAAGAGCCAGCAGCACTCCAGCCAAAGCTACTGCTGTCAGTGGGTGCTTGATGTGCCTGAAAGCCACAGGTTTCCTTCCTTCCCCCTGCTCTTTCCTGTTTTGTAATATTAAAGATTAATCATATTTATAGAGGGTCTGACTTACAATTCCCTACTAACTACAATCTGAAATCCAAAATCTGACTTGCAGTGGCACGCTTCTGGTTGGATAGGTCTGACTAGGAGCCCCCAGCAGCTTTCACTCCAAGCATCCAAGTCAGAGAGAATTTGAAGGACATTTTTAAAAGCAAGAGGAGGGGTGCCAATTGTCCGAAATGATGGAAGTGCAAGCAAATTCATCTACATGGTGCAGGGGAAAGGAAAAAAAAGTGACGACAACGAAGAAGAGAAGGAAAGCTCAGAATAAAGAGCAACATCAACCAAGAGTTGAAAATGGAGGAGAAAAGAGAAGGAGGTGCCCACGAGCAGGCTTGCTCACAGGCTCAGAGCACCCATTGACCTGTGCATGCTGCTGACTTGTATCCAGGAAAAGTTTCAGCCTCCCCCACTGGCTACTTGCTCAGGCAGATGGAAAAGCAGTGGATGCAGCCTGCGACATCAGACCCCTCCTCACACGCACGCACACGAGCAGAGAGAGTAAGAACTCCCTCTCCTGCAACGTGCCTTGGTCAGACTCCACGCTGCAGCAAGGCAAGCCAGCTCTCATTTCTTCTGACTCAATCCAGCAGCCAGACACTGGATGTTCTGTCTCACCCACTGCACAAAATGTAGGGCAATAATTTGTCATCATAAACATAATAGTAGATTACGGCTTAATGAAGACTGTAGCCTCTGGTAAGTCTGCTTCTCTCATGTGGCTGATGAGCTTATTAGAGCTTTGACTAAGAGGTAATATTACCCCTCCTTAAGAATTGAGTGGATTTGGATTTAATCCCTACTGCTGCTGTTTGACCAGAGACATGATCTTCCAAATACACCACTGATCCCTCAGAATGGGGACTGTTATCATTGTTCCTAAAGCTGTCTAATACCTCAGGTTATACCCATGGCCCCTGTAGCACCTTTAAGGTGTCATACTTTTATGTTTGTTTACATACTCAAGCAAGAGGCTTTCTCACCGTGAGCAAACCATCCTCATTCTCCTGTTGCTGAAACCAACACAGACTAGATGGAAAAGTTCATGGAGTTTTTGGCATCAGAATCCAGTTAAATTCATTTAAGGTGTGCTGTATAGCCTGAAGGCTTGAAACAAATTCACTAATACTGCTTGATAATCTGAGGTGTCATTAATTACATTTTTAGCTCTACAATACACTTAATTCTTTACAAAATGGTGACATTTGAAGAGGACACATTTGGAAACTGTGTCCCTGTCCTCACTCAAACAACGTTTACACCCTCCCCCACCAGCTGTGCCACATCAGACAGCATTTGTTGAGGGTTATGGCATCAATCCCATCAGGCACGTGCCAAAGCTCCCAGTATCCCGTTCCCTGGGATGGACCCATTCATGCAGCAGCTAAACGCTGGCAGACCATGACCTGGCTAACAAACCTGGCTAGTCCTGAGATCACTTGCCACCAGTGGTTTCTCCTGACCTCATCCATTCCTGCTGCTCCCCAGGAGTGACATCTCCACCTCCCTCATCCATGGACTGCACCTCTGAAATGCCAAACCTCCAGACAAAGGGGCTCTTCTCCTCTATTTGTCCAGTATCCAACACAACATGGCCTGAATCTAGGACCTTCTCATAGAAAACAATTAGTAATAAATTTGTGTTATTATTATAGCTGTTGTTGTTATTATTACTAATAACACAAATTTAAGTTCAGGCAAGACAGAGCTGCAATGATCCTAAATGCCAGCAGGAGAAAAACAGAATCAACTGGGTGCACTTTTCCCCAGTGTAGCCCCCCAGTTTCCAGCACAGCTGTGCCACTGGATGTTGCTTGACATGTTCTGGTGGACTTGCACACTTTTCCAGGCTCTCCCCTGCCCAGGTCTGGGCGAGAGCTGCAGTAACACTGGTGGAAGCACCCGAAAGCAGCCCCTCTCCTCAGAACAGAGCATGTTTCTTCTCTACTCTTGAGGGGTGTGATAAGCCTTTACAAGGGACTTTAAATCACTGCGTGGAGGATGCATAAAGGCAGAGGAATGTTACTACAGCTCAGAGAGATCAAAGTGCTGCATCGCTGTTCGTGTAACGAGCGCGCTGACAGGATGGTGATGTGCAGAAACCACCACAAAAACACTGCCTTTGGTGCTCATGGAGACTGAAAAAACAGGCATCTGATGCAATTTTCTGTGCTGGTATTAATTACCTTAGTAAAATGCCACAACACAAAAGAAAACAAAGGGGGCTTTTTTTCTGATAATACCTTAGAAAGAGTTAGGGCTGACACACAAACTTTGAGAAGCACTACACCACATGGTCATTCCTTCATCCCTTGTATGCAATAAGCTCAGTGACAGAATTCACCAAACCATAGAGAATCTTGCCCCACAGTGTACATTGTTTTAATGTATCCTGTTAAGAAAAATCAAGGTCATAGTGAGAATAAAGGTAGCTAAAGTTTCTATAGCAACAGTTACTAGGATGCAGTTGCCAAAGGTGCTTTCTTGTTGTTCCTGAAGTAGCTTTACTGCCTGCTCTTCCTTCCTGTTCACTAGTCTTTTTGGTAATATCAGTACAGACATGATGCAAATGTGCTTCCATTGTCAGTATGAACTTGTAGACTGTTTCTGCCCATGAGCTGAATACACAGGACATATCATGTGTAAGGGGAAAAAAAAATTAAGCAATCTGACCTTGAGATCCAAAGGGGACACAACGGACTTAAAACATGTACACTTTGCTGAAAAGCCAGCTTCTTGTTGTAGTTGCAAGTGAAAAAATGAAAACAAAAAATTTAAGTTTCTCTTTTGTGTTTGCTTGTTTGCCTTGTACATTGACAGCATCTTGTCTCTTTCTCCTAATGGACATATTTCCTTGCTGTTTCTATTGCTCAACCGAACCTTCAGGCAGAAGGGAAAATAAAAACAGCAGTCTAAGCACAGCAGAAAAATGTCAACAAATTACAACAGGATGAAAGTGGAAATGCTTTAGAGCTGAAATGTATCATCCTTTCTCACAGACAGATAATTCCAAGCTGCTGCAGCCCCCATAAAAGTCTTTACTCTGCAGGGAAACAGGGGACTCTACAGTGCTGGACACCCCCCTGAAGGGAATGGTTAATAGTCACCAAGCTATTGCTTGGAATAGCACAGGAATTGCACAGGAGGATTGGTGTGGCCTGCCAGGGATCTGTTCCCACAGCCCACTCACTGGGAGTCTGCTCCGATGGTGGCAACAGGGCATTGCTGATGTGCTCCGGCAGGATCTGAAGGTGGGACCAGGACTGCATCTCCCCCTGAGAGCAGTGCCCTTGGCGGCTCCCTCCCTTCCTGCCTGGTGCTGCCATTGCCCGGGGCCAGGCACCCAGTGCCGAGCCCTGTCCTTGCTGCAGGCCCTTTGCGCTTGCCGCAGGCCCCTGAGCACGGCCTAAAGCACCACGTCTAGCTACCCTTCCTGTTCCCAAGCCTTCCCTTTGGCACTATCACCACTATTACTCTGTGGATACGTGGCAATTTTGCACTCCAGGGCCACGTCCACACAGTAGGGCAGACATACAGGATGTGTATAAATAAATAAATGAATATATAGGCAGCGTATGGTGGTTCCTACTGTCACCTGCTGCTCCGTAACATTTGCAAATCATGGTCCACTTGATGCTAAGACTGGATTTGACTAAGGATAGAGCAGTTTCCATATTCTGGAAAGAAAACCAAAATGTCCCAAATATTTGTCCGCTGTACTGGATCTTTACTGGACTCTCCCTGAGGCTACAACAGGACGTTCAAAATTGGATAAGCGATATACTGGGAATTAAATTGAAAGGCAAATTTACAGGATTTGTAATTCCTTTTAAAAATCAGACTATTTCAACTTTCTCCATTTATTCTAAAAAAATCAAATAAAAGAAGCTGAAACTGCGAAGAGAAATGACTTGTGCATATCCCAGTGCAGCCACATCCAAAAGAACAACTAAATTTAACCTTGAAGAACATCTAGAAACATCAACAATTCTGCCACTACTACATTTTTTTTGTTGTTTATTTTGTTAAGAGCATTGCTGTTATCACTACTCTCAGTGTCTGACCAATCTCTGACACACATTTTTCTATCAATGTAGTTTTCTGAATGTACTTGTGAAACACCAAGCATGTGTCACTAGGGTTCACTTTGAGCCAAAGAATATCTTTGACCACAATCATTTGATTTCCTCTCCTCTCCAAACATTACTTCTTATTTTCATTGTACTATGTTCCTTGCAAGCACAAGGAAAATTCTTGCAGTACATCAAGGCGGAAAATGCAGTTGGATAAACAAAATGAAAAGCAACACGAAAGTTCTATTTGATTAAATGAAGAAAAGTCAAATTTCAGGTATCAAGGAGAATTCTTCTGAGGCATCACATGGGAAACCCCACAGACAGATTAGCCCTTGTGCAACTTATAAATACGCCATCTCCCTGACATTCCTACCGTGTGTCTGCAGCATGGTTTTTAATGTAGATTCTTGAGGGTGCTGGAGGACATCTAAAAATGTAAATAAATGGGGTTTTTTCTTGCATCTGCCAGGTCAAATACTAGAGACATGTTTGCTGCAGCTGAGTGACATGCACGTATTCAAATCCCTTCTGAACCAGAATCAATATTAGCTAGATCCATTACCTCCTGTTTTATTGGCAGTTTGGGTGCTTGTTCAGAAAACAGTCCCTCCTAGTAATGTAATAAAGCCCCCACCTTGGAGATAATTAGATTGTCTGTGATATAGAATCCACTGATGATCATTTCCCTGCTGATTTTGGCTTGCTACTCCAGCTCAGGTTGCAGTCTCCATCACTACATGCTCTTACATTAGACCACTCGAGTCTCATCACCTAATAATTGCCATAGCAGATTTATTTAGATTTTTTTTTTTTACTCTTCCATAATAACAGCAACCAGACAAACCTCAGAGTGTCATTAACATGCTTTTAAAAATGCACTAAAATGGCCTTTTCAATTACCTCGAGATTTAATATCCTGGCCACAACACAGATATACCTCACTCTAACAACAAATCCTTCCAGGAGAGAACACATGACACCGCCCTTCCCTGAACTTCCTTTGGGTCCTCAGTGTATCCCGGAGGCTGATGAATTCAAGCTCCAAACTAGGAGCAAAAGCAAGTTCCACAAATGCTAAGAACATTCAGGCATGGCCTCGCCAGCTGCCTTTCCTTGCCACACCTTCCTGATGCCTCGATGGGTTCCCGATTTAAGCACCCTCACTTGTCATGAGTTTCATTACCAATAAATGAGGGAACCACAACCTCATGCATCTACTTCCTCTGAGCTCCCCTCCCCTGATCCTGTGGTGCAGCCTGTCCCAGAAGGTCCCACTCACGCAGATTTTGGTTTATACTGAACACTCTTGCTCTTGGCTTTGATCACTGAAGGGGGAGAGGAAACCAATCTACTCATGAGACACATCAGCCTGTAAACGATGCTCTCTCTGTCCCAACAGGTTGAAATACACGACTTTGCACGTTCCCTGGGGCCTTAGAATCATCTTTCTAATTATCTTCATGTCTTTAAACAGGAGTGGATGACTGGCAGTAACTCTGTGCAATGTATAGCAGATGAGACAACACTTGTTAATCCTGAGCTAAAACCCCCGTATAACTAGGAACTACTACCAGTTTTTAGGCATTTAAACTCAAGCATACCCAGTGGTATTAAATACTTAACTAAAACAGCAAAAGGCTGAAGAAGAAAGAACTGAGACATAGAGAGAAAGTGGGTTTCCCTTAATGTCTCCAACACTGACAGTTTTGATGTATTTGTTAAAACAAATACAAGGACACTCGGAGTGAGGGTGGCATTTTCTTCCTCTAATACTCAAGAGCTGCAAGTCCTCCCTCAGCTGTTTCAGGCTGTAACTCTCTTGTGAACGTTGTGCCTCCATCAGAGTTTTTTTTTGCTGACACACTGCAATTTATTGACTTTTGAGAAGGAAATAAGGGTGGGTTTGCTCATATGCTTTGCTGGTACATAACCCTTAAATCCATACAGGCTACCAATATACAAATACCCCATGGATATTGGATTGGTGTTTAACTTCCCACCAGTTGAACAATTCCAAAGCAGTAGTCTCTAAAGTATGGTTCACAACCACCCATAATCTTATCAACTCTTTCAACACTGCCCATGACCAGCAGCTTTCCATCACTGTGCTTCAGATTATCAGTGAGAACAATGCATATTCCATGACACACAAAATACTGTTGCTGTGCAGAACACTTGTTTTTCTCAATATTATTGCCTATTGCCTTGCAAAGGCTGAAGTTCACCAGCATATGTAGATTGCCAAATCCTGGGATTCCCGGGAAACATCCCAATAGTCTTGGAGTTTTGCCTGAGCCTGGATAAATGCAATGTATTACAATCAACAAAGGACTTAATTAATGGATGCTGACATTGTACCTTCCGTGGCACAAACAAAGGGGAAAGCATGGCCCCCTGCCCAAGGATCTTACAGTTTAACTCAGGCTGGCAAAAGGATCAGACACACCAGGCCTGAGAGGGAAGGCTGACACTGAGCTTTCCCCTTGTCTTATGTAAATACAGATATAGACAGTGGCAGCAGAAAGCAAAACGTCTCTCCCCAGGGCCCCAGGGCTTTTCTGGCCTTCTTGTCCACAAGCAAGTTCAGATTTTATCTTCCCTCCATCTTTCTGCTGTCTCCCTGCACACACATGACTTTTTTCTCATTAAATTCTTCCTAAGTTAAACCCTTTTTTTTTTTTGCAGTCTTCCTCATTTAGTTCTGACAACTCAGAACATCTCCCTCCAGAAGTGTCACCTCCTCCCCACACTTAGTCTGCATCACCCATGACCCTGGTTCAAAACCTCTCACATGTTTGGTTCAAATGCTCTCACATGTTTGGCTCACAAGACCCAAGGCATTTTCTACCTTTTCCTACAACTTCTAACAGCCTACAATCTTTGCACAGCTTATAATTTCCTCTGACCACACAGAAGGTCCCATTTCTCTCCATCCTATCTGAACTCTTCCATTTCCATCAAGATCAGGAGAACCTGTCAAATAAAATCACACGCTCTGACAGTGCACTTGGACCCTGAGGATGGGATGCAGTAGGAACCACTGGCGTCTACAGATGGCAGGGATATGAATAAAGTCCTTTATGCAGAGGATGTTAGTACACCCTAGGATCTCTTCTCTGTCTATACAATAAGAAAATTAAACACATGAAGTCTACAAAAAAATCAAGTACAAATGTGGATCACAATTCAAACCTGAGTACCTCTCCACCTCCATAATATTTTGGGGACATTTCTTGATTTGTTTATCTTCCTTTGCCACAAGCCAGGAATTCACCATCAGTTTAAATCTTTCCAGCTTTTCTGTTTCCATTCCTGCTTCATATCCTTTAAAATACTCTCCACTCAACCAAAATGTTACTTAGTTTTCAGTATTTTTTTACTGAGAAGTTCAAATGTATTGAAAAAGAACTGTAATAAGGCCCCTAAAGATTTTAAACCTGAATGAGTGACACACAGAAACTTCTCTTCCCTGCAGTTCAGAAAATTGTATTACTATGCACAATATTGTCATTATCCTCTTTCCTATTATGCCTAGACACAAGGAAGTTGAAATATCTACTTCATGCTGGTGAAAAGTGGACAGAACTAGATGAAAATATAGCAATAACAATAATAATAATAAAAAAGGCAACAAAACCAGACTAGAAGTGAAGATATTTTTAAAGTACTTACCCAGCATCAGTGCTATTGCCACACAGTAACACATCTTCTGTACCATTTTTTATGAAATAGTTCACTGCAACAGAAATAGAGAAATGGCTTTTTAATAAACACATTCTGGGAATGATAACATTCAAAAAATCATCCACCAACCAGCATATTAAACTGGGACAGCAGTTGAGAGATGAATGGCATGTTTGTGCTTTGTTTTGCTAATTTTAACTTCTATGAATTGTAAAAACAAATATATTTTTTAAAATCTCTGTAAGCACATGCTGTTTGTATTCCAAATCTGACCAGCTGAATAAGGTGGCAATGGGCTGTGGGCAGTGTTTGTAGGAAATGCTATCCAGCCACATCCCTGGCTGTTCAAACCAAGAACATTGTTACTGAATTCTGTAATGCAATGAAACCAAACCATATGTTAGCCTGTAACTCTTAGTCTCTCCACTGATGAGACACATATTAATTAAAATTTATGGCAGAAATTACTGACTCATAGGCTAAAAGTGTAATCAGCTAAAACTCAGAATGTAATAATATTAACAAAGCAGCCCACTCCCTCAGTCTGGTGGATTCTGCTCAGCGTAGGAAACACGGAGTATAAAGCAAAAGAAACAAAAATGCACCCTATTAAAGATCAAACAAACAAGGAAGTATTCACAAAGACAAATATTTATCGATGTAGTCATCTGTAATGGCAATGGAGAGAGAGACAGGCACTTCTTGAGGGAGACTCAGAGGGGCAAGCTGAATTTAAGTTCTGTGGACCATTCCCTGGTTGACTATCAATAAGGCTTAAGGAAATTAGCATCTCCAGGCTAATGAGAGACTTTGAATACACACTTCGTCTTCTATCCCCAGCCAGCCAAGTATAACATTCAGAGTAACAGAACAGGAGGCCAATTTCTTCTCAAAAGGATAAGCAAAATCAGTGTTCCAGAGAAAGTGTGAAGAAAAGGAGATGTTCTAAGGAGCATCTCTAAAACCTGAATGCTGGCATGGAACAACAGATAAAAGCATTGATCTAGAAATATAATAAATGCAAAACAGAGGCCCATAGCTAACTGAGGAAGGGCAGATAATCTGGTGTGCTTTGCAGCAGCAGAGAGGACATGATCCCCTCGTGACTAAGACATGATGGTGGCAGGCTTACACAGTAAGGCTTTGTGAGCAGAGGGGCCTCTGCAGATGCTGCTCAGAAGAGGTTCTCCATTCCAGGCCAACCCTCTGTTGTGAAATGTTTTAAAAATCAAGAGTGACAGCTTATCCAGGCGGGCTATGTGAAGAATGCTCAATGGCTCAGCCACCCAACAGATGTGCTGTGGCTCTCTCAGCGAGCTGCGAGCAGTGGAAAAGCCCTGCTCTGCTGCATGCCAAGAGGGAATTACTGCCCATGAGCTTGTGGCTACAGGGGCACATGATGGTGTTCACAAGTTATCTGAGCACAGATCCCGTTCAGATTGGATGCTTTTCCATTTTGTCTGACATGTGGGGTTTCTATGGAAACACCTTGTCTGACAGCAACACCCAGGAGCTGAATATGGTAAAGGATTGGTGATCAATCACCACAGGAGGGGAAGGGTGCCATGTGGGCACTGCCTTTCACCCTCTAGTTCTGCTGGGCAAAGACTTGTGCTTTTCTCAGGACACCAGGCACCTTATTTGGGATACACTCTTAGTGACACAAGCACACCAGACCACTTTCTCTTTGAACTAGATGACACTTAAGGCCCTTTCCAACACAAACCATTCTATGATTCTGTGATTTGAGGTTTGATTGAAACTCTGGAGCACAGTGCTGGTTGGAGATCAAACCAACCCCTCCGGTCAGCCAAAGCAGAAGATAAGAACAGAGACTGAGCACAGGATTAAGGAGGACTAGGATTATCTGTGCACAAACAAGAAATCTGAATCCTTGAGAACAGACAAAATTCTGTTGTCTGCTGTTGACTTAAATATTTGCATTTTTAAAACAAGCAGTAAGGCAGGTGCCAAGGAGCCCCATGAAGTGTTCACTGAGGAACTGGGGTGTAGGTGCTGCTGGGAGCAGAAATCTTCACCGTGGGGTTCTGTGCAAGGGAGTGTCACAGCCACTGTGCCAAACCTCAGGCTGAGGAAGAAGAGAGCTCCTGATTTCCCACTGATAAATGAAAGGGGGATTAGAGTATTATACCCAAGGAGAAAAATTGCTGTATTATCAAAAAAGTGCACAACAATCAATTTTTCCTTCAAAGCCCGTTGGCTTGGATTTCAATCAAGCATGCTGGGCAATCAGAGGGCTGCAAGAAGCAAACACTCATCACTCTTGCTTTTAAGAAAGAACCACCTTGGTACCATATAAACCCATGGCCTCAGCTTTTCATCAGTTAACTCTAACATGGACAAAGAATAAGAAACTCCTTTTTCACGTAGAGTGGGATGTTCCCTCTGAAACACAGTCTGCTCAAACTGATCAACACCACCAGAAAACACAATGACTTTTTAGTTGTCTTGGATGATTGCAATTAATTTTTGTTTTGTTTTTCACTGAAAAATTTCAGCATGTTAGTCAGAAAAAAATAGAAAAGCAAGAATGAAAAATAAAACCACTCTCCATTTTAGGTGTTTGGTTTTAGGTTCTTTTAATTTTTAAAGTAAATTTAAGCCAAAGCAATGATGTTTGTAGCATGTGTGAGTGTGTGTACATAAATTTTATGCAATGTGCCATTCTTTCCAAAGGAAAGGTTTTGCGTTTTTTTTCTACCAGCTTTATTGAAGTGTTGATGTCACAGTTT
This sequence comes from Atrichornis clamosus, assembly GCA_013400975.1. Lineage (NCBI taxonomy): Eukaryota > Metazoa > Chordata > Aves > Passeriformes > Menuridae > Atrichornis > Atrichornis clamosus. The sequence goes on from WBMZ01007491.1 coordinate 158,301, forward strand.
TAGGGTATATTTTGCCTTTTAGGAATTTTTCTACAGGAATTCCTGGAGTAAGGTAACTACTTAGTGATATTAAAAGAATTTAAAATGGTCTGAATATCAAGGTCTTCTGCAAATTTGCCTCCTACACTTCTCAAAGCACACAGGCCTGGCCTTAGTTTAAAAGTCACTATATGCAAGTACTGAGGAAAAACACAAATCCCCCTGGACTATTCTTGCAATGTCTTCCTTCCAAAGTCAGTTCCTCAAGTTCCTCATCATTTTGCTGCTTCATTCTATGTTTTTTCAGATTTTTCAATATCTTGCAGGTTTCTGCATTGCTCCCTTCCACACCAGGTGATTCTAACAGAGGAAGCATTCACAACGTCTCCACTTGACAAATTAACTGAAAGAAGAAAAAAGCAAATGTCCTCAAAATATAATTTATTCCAATTAAAATTAAAAATATGCCCCAGTTTATGCTTTCCACACCTATGTCACACAACTAAACAGAAAGCCAGTAGGGTACAAAGACTGCAGGGTAGAAACCTTCCTCATTCTGTGCAAAGAAAAGGAAAATTTTCTTGTTCAGAAAAAAAAAAAAAGGTTAGATTCAGCTTAGAAAACACAGTTTCTGCCTCCAGCTTCTGTTCCTCCTTTGAAGGCCCGACTGAAATGTTATTTTGACTCATCTTACAACAAATTAATTCCAATTAAAAAAAACCCCAACACAGCCCTATACATTATCACACTTGCATAAAGAGCAACATTCAAATATCATTAGTCACTGCCCAGGGAAGAGTCCTCTGGCTGACTTTCTAACAAAAACTTCAGAGAGGTGTTTGTTATCTCAGACTATTTATTGCAGCCACACGGGCGCTCGCTGGTTGGAGACTTTCTCCCCGTGCTGGGGCTGGCAGAGAGCACTGACAGCCACCCAACGTCCTGGTTCCAAATTTAAAATGCAATTCAGAAAGCTCCATCCCCTCACGGCTGTGATACGTGACACAGAAAGAAAATAGACAACACCCCCTCCTCGCCCTTCCGCCCACTGGCGCAAACACACTTTACCTCCTGGAAATACATAATAATTAAAACGAATCCTTGCTGCTCTTGCTGTGTGCACACTGTGTCGCACACGGTGAAGCCTCTAATAAATGAAATTGAGTTTGAAGATGAAAAACATGCCTCACAAAAGCAATGGAACAGGCTGTATTAAGGGTGTTATTAGGGAAGAAAGCTTGGGGGAAAAAAATGGCACGGCCAGTTAGTTCTTCCTGGCTAAAAGGGGTTGCAAATAATTATAATAATCAGTTACTCTCCTGTTGCTCAGCCCATGACAGGGGATCTGGGTCTCCTTTTCTGTCCCCTGGCATTTGCTGCTACTGACCTTTTTGCTAGGTTTCACATGTTCTTGGGTTGTCTCTTCTCCATGTTTCCCACCTTTCCCTCCCTCTTCCCCTGGGAATCATTTCTGGCCCAGCTCTCTACTGCCTCTATACCCAGTAACCCTGTGGAAGGCCGTTTCCAAAGCTTCAGTTCAAAAAGGTACAGGAGGAGTTATGGTGAAGATGGCTGGGTGGGTAGAGGGGGCAGAGCTCAAGGGACAAATTTGTGTACAGCATTGGCTGCTGTATGACTTTGTGGTAAACACAGCCCAGAATTCTGGGCATGAGCAATCCTGCAGGAGGTATAGAGTGGCTGGGAGGAGGCTGTAGAAAACCATGGGCTGGGAGGAAAACGGTCTCCTTCAGTTCCAGTGTCTCTGGTAGGCTCCTATTAGTGCTTCTCCCCATGCTCCAGACAAGCCAAAGAAGCAATTTCCCTGCCAGGCTCAGCAGCCACCATAGTACAGAAAATATCTCCAATTTTGACAGTACAGCTTTTTCCCCCTTTGAGAAAAAGCCACTAAAAATATCAATCAAGCCCTCTTGAGCTAGATGGCTCCCGTGCACCAGCAAGAGGCTCTGAAAGCCTCAAAGATCCACAGTACCTGCCTTGTGCTGCTCACATCGTCTGAGGGAACAAAAAGCACATCAGGAGAAAAGGAAAAGCACATCAGGAGCACTTCGAGATGTGCACTAGAGAAGAGTGGAGAATTTAGATGCTGTCAAATTGGCTTGGGGACCTTACCAAGTCCATGAGCATCCCCAGGAAGACAAGACAGGAGACAATGACTGGCAATAAACACACATGCTGGCTTTTAAACATCTTCAGATAACCTCCTTCTATGCCTCTGCATCTCACCAGTCATTCAGACCCACACACTTAGGGCTGTAGGGTGCATAGCACGTAACTAAAAGCATGTTTAGTACCACTTGTTTAGACATATGCTGCACATGAATAGGCAGCAAAGTGCTGAAGTGTGCTCTCTGGAAGTTTTGTAGAGGTTTTGTATTTTGTGGAATTTTCTCGTATGTTTCACACAAAAGAATTAAAATCAAAAGCCGCTACAAGGGTTGAATGCATTTGTGATTACAGATGGATGATGGAAAAATAGAAAAAAAACCTTCTGCACTTACTGTGATAAAGAAAACAAATAAACTGGATAAAAAAACTTACTGAGAGACAGAAAACATAGGTTGAGATGAAAAGTCAATGTGCAGGATCTCTGCAGGCTAACAGAGGGCTGCACCTGCACTTTGTTACATTTATAAGTACAAGGGCAAGAGAGGGTGACCAGAGAGGTAACAACATTTACTATACACAGTATTTTCCAGGTAAATAAAGTCTGAGACCAGGACTGAATGAGCAACACTAGAGAGACCTACTCCACTCAAAAAAAAAGGGTGGAGAAATGCAAAGTGGGATATTAAGTTGTCAGAAAGTGCAGTAAAGCAGAGGAGAAAATCTCACCTATCCATAACTTTGACAGGTCTTAAATTCCCTGTATAAGTTTAGACAAGAGGGATGAAATTTTTTTTTTTTTTTTTTTTTAGGGATTCTTAGTCAACATTTTAATGTAATCTGAAGTTATGATCAAAGAAAAGTGTAACATTGATATACTGGAGGACCAGGAAGGAGTATTATACAGGAAACAACAGATGAACAGTGTCTTGTTTCAACCAGTACAGTTTAATAACTTTGTCAGTGTTCTGGAGGAGGGGATCAAGTGCATCCTCGGTCAATTTGCAGATGACACCAAGCTGGGTGGGAGTGTTGATCTGCTGGAGGGCAGGAAGGCTGTGCAGAGGGATCTGGACAGGCTGGATTGGTTGGACATTTGTATGAGGTTCAACAAGTATTGGGCCTTGCGCTTGGGACACAACAACCCCCTGCAGCCCTGCAGGCTGGGGCAGAGTGACCGGAAAGATGCCTGGTGGGAAAGGACCTGGAGGTGCTGGTGACAGCGGCTGAACATGAGCCAGTGCGTGTGCTCAGGTGGGCAACAGGGGCAATGGCACCTGGCCTGTGTCAGCAATGGGGTGGCCAGCAGGACCAGGGCAGTGACTGTCCCCCTGTACTGGGCACTGGTGAGGCCACACCTCAAATCCTGGCCCCAGTTTTGGGCCGGTCATGACAAGAAGGACATTGAGGGGCTGGAGTGTGTCCAGGGAAGGGAACAGAGCTGGGGAAGGGGCTGGAGCACAAGGCTGATGAGGAGCAGCTGAGGGAGCTGGGGGGGCTCAGCCTGGAGCAAAGGAGGCTCAGGGGGACCTTCTGGCTCTGCACAACTCCCTGACAGGAGGGGGCAGCTGGGGGGGGTCGGGCTCTGCTCCCAGGGAACAGGGACAGCACCAGAGGAAATGACTTCAGGTTGCACCTGGGGAGGTTTAGATTGAATATTAGGAAATATTTCTTCATGGGAAGGGTCGTCAGGCATTGGAACAGGCTGCCCAGGGAAGTGGAGTCACCACGCCTGGAGGGCTACAAAAGTAGTGTAGATGTGGCACTTGAGGACATGGTGTAGTGGAGGACTTGGCAGTGCTGGGTTAATGGTCGGACTTGATGGTCTTGAAAGTCTTTTCCAACCTAAATTACTCTGTGATCCTGAAGACAGACCACAGCATTGCTTTCAATGGGGTAACTGCCAGACTGAAAAGTACGGAGAAGGTAATAAGAACAACTGGNGAAGACAGACCACAGCATTGCTTTCAATGGGGTAACTGCCAGACTGAAAAGTACGGAGAAGGTAATAAGAACAACTGGGAAAAGTTTAAGAGCAGCAATTGAAAAAATGGGCATCTTTTATCCTAGAAAAAAGGTGTCTATCAGAGTAAAAAATAGCACGTATTCTGGAAAAGGAGAACAGGGAGCTTTGTGTGCTCCCAGTGACAAGGATGTGATAACACTGTTTCTTGCCTTAAGAAAATGGAGGTGAATGAAAAAAAAAAAGAATATTTCAAACCTAAAGATAAAGGAAGCATTTTTCACTACATTTCCCATTTGAGCTGCTGAAATTGCTGCTGCAGGCTGCCCCTGTGGACAAAACATTCAAAGAAAGATATGTTGCTTATGTAGATAAGGATATTCTGAGTTATAATAGCTAATGTTAATAGAAAATTAGAAAAATATCTATACTTTGAGCTCTACTAATTGTTTTCTGGAGCAAATGGGGGTGTTCAGTGCACAGAGAGATGCTGCTGTAGGTCTGCCAAGGCCAGACTGAGCCTGGGAATTCCCATATTTTATCTCCACCTCACTTGGGGGAATTCAGCACTGATGAAAATTATCAGGAGCAAATATATCTTTACTTATTCGTTTAAACCAGTGCAATAAGAGAAAGCAGCAATGCAGGATGTTCTCTGCTGTTGGGCTCTCGGTGCACCTGGGCTGAGTGCTCAGAGCTAAAAGCAGAAGATACCTCTTGCCTTCTCAAGGCACTTTTCTGCTGAACCAGGAGCAAGGAGCAGTCCATGGATAGGCTTTAATGGGCACAGAAAAGGTCCTTTTAAATGGACATCCCTGTGGTATTCTAATTTCATAGCTTATAAACAATGGAGCAGGAAAACTCTGAAAACCTTTAGTCTGAATCTTCCATGGCAAATCTTTCTTCGAGTAGATCTCTCCTTTCTATGAGCAGTGATGAGAGCAAAAGAAGTGTAACTGAGGTACAAATCCTCTTGTTTTACAAAATGTTCCAATATAAGAACTTAATCTTTGACCACAAGGCCAAAAAAATCTTACTGAATGGTCAGGAAGAGGCTCTATTGAATTCAACATTACCAATTCCTTTGTTTTTCTGATCCTTGCACTTCTGATGTGCTTTTCTTTTTCTATTTAGCTTAAAACACTAAAGTGCACAGGTACTATACCCATGTTAATAACACATCAGAGCATTAAGTTTTGAGCACTGATGAAGCTATTTATCAAAAGATCCACAGCACCCAAACAAAGCCACAATATTTACAGTTAAAGTAGAGTAAAGTCAATAGATTCCATGCTGACAAGCACAGTCTGAAAGCCCAGAGAGGTTCTTTGTTTTAATCACTGGTTCATGTACAATCATACATAATAAAACACCTATTCCAGTCTCAACTTGATTTATTGCTTCTCTCCTTCCTTCCACCTCCATAATTATTCATCAAACACTCACTGTCTTCTATTACCACCTCAGACACCTCAAACACTCCATCTCTCCCCAAACTGGCTACATTTATTATCTGACTTGGACATCATTCTTTTCTATACAGTTCTCATACAGATTCAGAGTATTTGTTCATACAGTTCCATTCCAGTGGTTCTGGAAGCAAAAACTGTTTCATCAGCCAGAGATAACAATCAGGCACAGAGCTTAGAGGAGATACAAACATACACATATCCTCATCTACATGCAGACATACATATCCTTATATTCACAGACATGTGCCTCAACATCTGTGCCACACAAGCCTTTGATCCCTTCTTAAGTGCCCAAGAAGACCATGATTTAAATGGGTATCACCAAAACTTCACATGCTAGATACATCTTTCGAAATATAGAACCTGAAGCAACCACAAATCTTCCAGGTCTACCTGGAGATGACAAAAAGGATATTATGTTCATCTTGATCTGGATTTTTTTCTCTTTAGTTTATGTTTAGTTTTTTTCTCTTTAGTTTCTGTTTAGTTTTTTTCTATTTAGTTTTCCCCAGACCTTTGATAACTAGCTTTGATAACTCCAGAAGAAGAGAAAAATCACTGCCATTAAATGAATGACAGAAACTATTCTGGAAGAAAAAAATAACCACCCTGAAATACCTCTTTTAAGCTATAAAAACAGTAGCTGATTCTTCCCAGTAAAGGGTTAATAAAGACTTAAACATTCGTTTATTTTGCTTATTAATCTTTTTTCAATGTCAATTGCTTGAACAGGACTATCTAAAGGAAATTACAGGGTTGTTCTTTTTTACCTTAAAGGATTCTTATTTTCAGAGAAAACATGTATAGAACACTTTGAAAATAAGAGTCTTTCAGAGTGTCTTAAACAGGGTATTTAGTCTAAAGAAAAAGAAAATACTGGGGTTTGAGACTATCATTCCATAAGTGATTTTATAATTTAATTATATTTTTAAGGTTCTTTTCTAAAGCGTTTTTTCTTATGCATTCAGCCCTTACATTAAGCCCTGCTCAACAAAAGGACTCAGATTTCTACTTACTGACTAGTCAATAATCCATTTTCATAATGGAATACATAAATGACATTAAAGATACTAAAATCATCAGCTACATGGATCAGCTACACTCAGTCCATTGGTACATCTCTAAGCCAGTGACATATCTGACATCATATAGCTTTTAATCCATTCTAACTCACACATTCATAAAGCTTCACTTCATCAAATACATCTTTAATTTAAACACCACAGCCTAAGACAGGCTTTCAAGGCTGTTATTTGGAGCTGCTTTCCTAGAAATTTTTACGAGTATTGAAATGAAGCTTGTAGTTTTTCAATCAGCTGGTATTTCTGAACTATTAACTCTCCTAACGGTAACCAACAGCTCAATAACTTTGATACTGATATATCAATCACGTAATTTTCAGAATGCTGTGGATGTAAACTATCATTATTTACAACCCTTTTTTTTCCTTTTATTTCATTTTTATATACAACCACTGCTGCATCTAAAACTTCAGGTTTCCAGGTTTGTTATTATTAATGTCTAAAAATAATCCTCCTTGGACTTATTGATTGCAATGTGTTACCAAGTCTAGAAGTGCTGGTAGAAAAATAATTACCTATCAGTAGTCACTGTTTCCCCAGATGAACAAGTCTAACTTCACCACTGCCAGTTGACATGAAGAATTTTTTAGCCTGATTTTATCTGATTCTCAGCTGTCCTACATCCCACAATCCATTCATACAGAAAAAGAGTAGTCCTATGGAGGAAACTGGGAGACCTGATGAGCTACTTCTGCCTTAATCTTCCCTTTACCCCCTCTCTAGGTTTGCAGTGGTGAGGATTACTCACTGGACGCAAAACCAAAATGGAATAATTTTTCTGATCAGCCTTCTTCTTAGAGGTTGGTGTGTAAATCGTGAAGACCTAGGGCCATTTAAATGGAAAGAATATCAAAATTCTCCTGCTCATCAAGAAGAGGGGTGCCCACCAAAAGGCAGATTTTAGACCTGCATCTCCACTGGGAGTTGAGGAAAGCCTAAAAGGTTGTCTCATCTCACCATGACCACTATGCCCAGTAATTAAGCTCTGAAATGAGGGGCACCTGCAGTAACTTAGCTCAAGTTTCTCTCACAAAATTAAGCTTTTAATGACAATGCCAGGAGATTTCCTTTTTTGACAGTCTGATCAGGAATACTGGCTATCACTTTTGTATTCTGGGACTTTTTGAGTAGTCAACCTAAACGGGAGCCAGTGTGAATTTTCCCACTGGATCTCCATGCTTATAAGCTCTACCTCTTTCTTCCCAACTTATCTGGCATTTCCTCCAGCTGCAGAAGCTATTGAAATGATGGCAAGAACAAGCCAAGTGTTGGGTGGATAGGCAGGAATTCTTTATGGGATTTAGTGTATGATCATCTCATGGCAGACAGGAGGGGAGGATCCAACAATTCTCAACAACATTAATAACCTTGCAATGCAGGATTGACAAGATTTAGGAAAAAAATATTTTTCTTCTGCCACTGCAATTCCTGCACCACCATTATTAGTGCTAGTACTCTGCCTTTACTGGTGGTGGAGGCAGGAACAGGGGTAGCAGAGGGGACAAGCAGCACCTGCACCATCAACCAAGTTGTGGTGACCACACTGGCAGAGCAGGAAAGCACCTGTGGGTCTGGAGAATGTAGTTAAGGGAAGGAGTTCCTGGAACCTGGGGCCATGGTGGTTATTTCCTCAAGGGCCAACCAAAATTCAAGGGTTACCACATAATCGTGGTTAAGCCAGTGATGGTGCAAAAAAAAATTACAAATTGACTTTTTTCCCCAAATAGAGAAATAAAACAAGAGGATCCAGAAAACAGATGAGAAAAGATTTCCTGCCTGGAGGCTGAAAGCAGCTAATGAAAGAGTATAGAACCTTGCCCAGATACCAGGTCAGTTTTGAATAAAAAAGCAGATCTGAAACTATCGCAGGCCGTTCCAGATGGCTATCCCTGAGACACAACTGAAGCGTCTCCTGTACCATGTTCCCAGAGCACACACCTATCTCAAAGTAAAAAGGGCTTTGAAAGACTCAAAATCGAGTTCTTACCTTTCTTCACATCTCAGGACTAAGTCTCTCAACTATTTCCTCTGCAACGCCAAGCAATGCTTCACTATATGACCCTTTTTAAGGGGCTTTACTGATTTTTGTTTTTTTCGTTCATGCAAAAAAAGTTCCAAAGCCATTGGAGGACGCTGATGCCACTTCAGAGGCTCCCTGCTGTCCTTTGCAACATTAAAACTCTCTTAAAGAATCTAAAGAAAATTTTTGCTTTCCAAGAAGAGCAGAACTGTCACATCATCCCATTTCAATTCTTTATTTTGGTGTCCTGATGAACAGAATTAAGAATTTCACCAATTTTACTTTTCTATGTTTTTCACTCTTTTGTTTCTTTACATCCCTCTTTTTTCTTAAAGTACTATTATGAATCTCTGAAAGTACTTCAAGTTTCTGGGTTTTTTTAGATTAGTGTCCCTGCTCCAAACCAAAGTGACTCAGCCACATTGGTTTTGAAATCTCCAAAGCGCTCTTGTAATTGCCTGTGCTCCCTTCGAGTGAACTCTGCTATCTCAACATGTTGGCCAATTTTCTCCTCTAGTTCTTCTTCAGAATAAACACTGACACTATTCCATTTCTTAATATATTCCTCTTTTTATCTAATTTGGTCTGCCTACACTTTAATCTAACTGTATGTATTGTTTAATTCCCTGCAGTACTTGAAATTCGGACTGTTATTAAATTGTGGTCAGTACCTCTCCTTTAAACGGTCACTTCATTTCACCATAATACTTATGCAAAATGAAACGCAAGGCACTATCCCATCTAGTCACAAAATGAGCCAGTCCTTCCATTTCTGAATTGCTTTAGTGCAATAGTCAATATTAAATGAAAATCCTACTTAATATTGTTCTCTCTAGCCTAATAGATAAGCCTCCTTCTTCAGCATTTTGAGGAAGGCTTTATTATTCTTCTTCAGAGGTCACTGCATTTTCCCTAAAAATCTACTCTTCTAGGTCTTCTGTGGCCTGCTTCACTGCCTCAACACTTTATTTAAACAATTTCTACCCATCCAAAGTAAGTCATGACTGTTTGCCATAATGCACCATGTCTTTATTTTCACATATGATGAAAACATTCATTGATATTATTATTACTTCCTAGTAATACCACATGGTCAAAATTTAATTCACTTTCATCCATTATCTCACCAAGTGGGTTATCTCTGTAATAGGCAAATCTCTTTTAGTGATAGCAAGTATATTTTCATGGCCATATTATCCAATCTGGATTTCCTACACCTATTTTTGGGAGTGTCTGCCCTCCTCCCAGTATCACGACCACATAAATAAACTTGCTCATGGAATGCTGAAGCAGCTGTACAATTCCTCACATTTGAAGCAATGCTGCAGCTGGCCCTGACATTAACTGTATTTTAACAGAGACTGTCCAGTGGCACATTTGCCCTACTTCCATTTCCAGAGAGCCAGACTATCTTCACAGCTCCATTTCATCCTTTCACCTTTATTGCAGGGCTTTAAACTTCTCTCAAAGCAGCACCTCACACACCTCTCAGCTATCTGTGGGTAGAGGAGCTGTGAAGTGCCTTAATCCACCACAGGTGCAGAAATATCTTCACCAGTTCCTCACTCTTCTCCCAGCCGGAAGCAGAGGGAACATGGATAGGATAACATGTCAGCAGGTTCCACACCACCCAGCATAGGTCCAAGAGCTCTTTCCCCTTTCTGATAAGGGGCTCTGATATGGGGACATTGAGAGGACACATGACCTGATGGTCAGGGTCAGTTCCAAAGGCAACTCTCATTCTGCCAGAGCTTTGTGACCTGTCCTTCCTCCATGCTGCACCAACCACATCATGCCTTAAAGACACCAGTGTTGAGCTTTTTATTCCTCAAATGGAACCTTCCTAACATCACTGTTTCCAGGGATGCTCAGTGCAGGGAGAGGAATTGAGCAGGAAGGACAGAAGTCACCAGAGGAATGGTGGGACTGCTCTTGGCCTAATCCCTGGTTCAACAGAGCCCTGGGTTAAGCCAGGCAACTTCCATGAGTCAGATGTGGGTTGTCTATAGTGCAGATGGCTGGAGATGTAGGACTGTAGGGTCCACACAGTCAGAGCAGAAGTACCCCATGAAAATATGTCACTGCCTCACAAACAACATTCCAGTTAAGGAGTTGACTATGTGGTTCATTTTTCTCCTCAGAAAACAAGCCTTTTGATAATCAACATCAGAGCACCCGACACTGCAGGATGGCCCAACCCAGATAGTGAGTTAGGGCCCAAACACCATAAGATTTCCTTAAAATATTCTCTTGAGATTTTTCAGATTAATGAAGACTAAATGGCTCTGCTTCACCTTTTGATTTTTTAAGACCATTACCTTAAATTTTGAAGTTTTGCCAGAAAATGCAAGAATACAAAATAAAGAAGGAAATATAAATTGTCTTAAAAGAAACAATGTGCAAACCAGACGCACAAACACAGAGTTGAAATTTTCATGTGATTGCTCAATTCCGCGAAGCAGAGCTTTAAGAAATATGTCATAAGACACTCTAAAACTGTGAAAACCATCAGTGATGCAACAAGGATGTCAGTGCATAGGAAAGCACGGGAAATAATTTCAGAGTGAACTGTGAAGGCACCATAGAGATTCAGAAAAAGCTACCAAAGTCTTTCAAAACCACACTGACATCATGAAGAGCCAGCAGTCACATTTTGCTGATTCACATACAGATTTTGGTCAATATATTAAAAAAAACCCCAAAACAGAATAAACAAACAAAAAAAACCTCAAATGACCAGAAACCAGCTTATAGGAGAAAGAAGAGCTTACCTGGATCACTAAGAAATTCCTCTGAGTTGTTCCACGTCCTACCATCCAAGTACAGGGAGCCATTGGTGAAGTTAAACATGGTGTAATCCCTGACACATTTGTGTCGCAGGTTGCCCATGAAGAGCTGGAGGCCTATGAGGGCAAAGACACTCAAGCAGAAAACGGTCAGGATCATCACATCAGCAAGTTTCTTAACAGACTGGATAAGTGCCCCTACAATGGTCTTCAGCCCTAGGGAGATAAAAGCCGAGAGTTCATAGACTGAGAGATTGAAAAGTGCCTGCAGACAGCTGCTTTTCATGATGAATCTCCATGGAAAGGGAAATCAGAAGGGCTTTTACTACGTGTTTGCAACTGGACGGCAGAAACGAGAGACAGGTGACCAGTATGAATGTTAGTTTGGTCTGCTTTTGGGCAAAAAATGTCCTGGTATTGCACAAACACCAATTTAAAAATGGAGGGGAAGAACTGGATGGAGGGATAGCGAGATACAAAAGTATTAATGGACAAAGAAAATAAGGAGTGTGTTTTATATTTTCATGGAGCTGCAAGAAAGGCTGCAAAGCCTAAATCCCATTGAATTTTGAGAACGTGAATTATTTTTAAATCTCTCAGGTGATTCTGATAACTTTATCCCCCACGTAAACAGATGAAGAGGTATGGAAATGCTGTTTATTCCCTGATTATTTTACATATTTTAGTGCCAAATCCAACATGTTGTCCTCATATGAATAATTCCTCTGCCTTCAATTCATTTGCTTAAGACAACAAGAATTTGAGATTAGAATAAAAGCCAAATATGGGCAATCAAATAAACCCAGTGGAAAATATTCGAGTAAAATAACCTGGGGCTTCAACAATACCTGGGCAAAGTTAATCGTTTTATAATATGCTGCCAACACAGATAAATCATCCTATTGCATAACACCAAAGGCTTGGGTCACACAAATTAGCTCCTCCTGTATTATTTCACCCTGTAACATTAGCTTCAGTTTATTCTTCTATAAATATTCAGATGTAAATAATTATACTGTTTTCTCAAAAGATATTTCTTGCTTTTGAAGTGTTCCTGGAGAACAGCACTACTTAGCTGATTGAATATTACATGATTATGACAAAAAAACTCGACTCTTTTTTAAGAAAAGACTGTTCTTCTAAACTGGTGTGCTGTGGCTGGACATTAACATCAGCTGCACAATGGTAGCAATTTTGTTGTTTCTTTCCTATTTATATTTGATTAATATTGGTAAGTGGTAATAAATACTTCTGATAATCTGTGTCACCAGTATGGCAGCAGTTAAGAGAAATTGATGTAAATAGGAAAAAGAAAATGCAAAGTGGAAACAAGAGGAATTCTCCTGGGCAACATTCAGAAGCACATTGATTTGCTCACTGAATATGATCATACACATTAAATCTCAGTTCCTTGGAATTCCACCCCAAGAGTTTGGCAGCCACAAAGGCTGAGCTAGTGCTGTGTAATTGGAAATAATATGAAAATGTACTTCAGGACTCACAGGAAAGCTAAATTAGGTTTTGGCCTTGCTTAAAATTCTGTGGTTAAAGTGAAGGGAATTCATGGTTTCTCAAACGAGGATGAGCTGCTGGAATGGCCAAGAGGTGCAGCGGTTCCTGCATCCAGCAGCCTAAAATATTCCAGTCCTGCATAAGATATTGCCATTAGGCTAATCTGTGAATGATATTAACATCTAGAAAGTTTAACCAAAACGGACTGACCCATCAGGTGTGGGGAGCTTTCCCCACTAAATTTTTTGCTTGCCTCTTTAAAACCAGTTTGTGGCATGGTGAAGAGGGCAAGGTCAGGCAGCTTCCTGCTCTGCTCAAAAATAAAGCACAAACTATTGCAGGACAAACATTAGGCAAAGGCTGGATTTTCATGCTGCTTCTGCTCCTCACCAGAAAGAGGTTTTACAAACAAGGTCAACTCTACTAAGGTACCTTAAAAAAAGGGTGATTTTGAATTTTTCAATCTGTCTGTAGGTTTGGCTACCTCTTTTGATGCCTAAATAAAAATGGAAGCTCTTCTGACAATCTAGTCTTGAGTAAATTTTTTGCCAAAAGTGGAAGTAGTTTTTACTGTAGCCCAATTCTGAAAGGGCTTCCTGGGTGTCACCCTTGCCCAGTGCTATGCCTGTAAGACCTTTAAGAGACCCAGGTCTTAAACAAGTAGTGAGGTGAGAAAAGAAAAAAGATTTGCAAATGCACTAGAATTTTACATTTTTTTAAATCTAATATTCTGAAATATTTTCAGTGATTCTTATCATTGGTGGTCCTTTGAATGCACAGATGTTTCTTCATTGAAGGTGGTTAAACTTGGGAAGTCCAAATGCAAATTGAGTCTTAAGAAAGGAAACAAATACCAAACCACAAATTGTTTTACTGCCATACCCTCTGTGAAATCCCTGCAGCATATTTATTTGGTTGTAATACAAATACAGGCTTGGAATCTGTATTCGTATCATCTAAGTACATGAATTAGTCTTACACGGGCAAGGATAATGAGATTCCTAATGTGAATAAGGATAATATTAGGAAAAGAATGCTACAAAATTCTAATAATCAATAAAGACTACCTGTTTTCAAAATCAGGCTGCAGTATTGTTAACTTCAAGGTTATTTCATGGAACATGTTTTTCCCAGTTTACTTACTGGAGTTTTAAACAGAATAGCAATCCTATACTAATAGCGTTAGAAGTTCATTCTTGGCGGGTATCAAATAATTTCTTTATGATAGAGTTTTCTGCTTTCCTTTCCTTTTTCTTTTTCTTTTTTTTTTTTGTTTGTTTTGTTTTCATAGCTTCTAAACAATTTAAGAAGGTGATGCTTTGGTAATACAATTTCTGTAATTAAAGACCATTTAAAATTAATTTGTACTCTGCCTCCTGGACCTTTTCTAAAACTTTCTAGGAAAACCATTTGGAGAGTATCATACTTACAGTTCAACTGTTTTTTCTCACCCTTTAAAAAAAAATTTACTCTGAAAATTAAGTGGCATCCATCAAAGTGGTTGACAAAACTAAATGCCATGGTTAAGTAAAATATTTAAATCACTGTTCATTTCAACTTTCTGTGTCTCCAAAATGGAAAGGCTGAGGAGGAAAAAAAGGACACCCAGAACCTCTTGCAGGTGCTCTGCATCTCTCTAAATCAATCCCATGTTTTGTAAAAGCAGTGCTAGATGTATTCAAATTTAGAGCACAGTTAAATGTTCTGGATAAATAATCCTTCTTTGAAATAGTGCCAATGAGAGCACTGCAATATAGCTTAATAGAAGATACTATTTATGGGGCATTAAAGGCATTTACTTAATTCTTGCAAGTCAAACATCAAACCAGGCAGCATGCAGGAAAAAACCTGAGGATCTGATCCAAAGCTGAGTAACATCTACACATGTTAATGACATTGGGTCTATAGAATACACCCTGTGGAGTAAATCAATAACAGGCTTTTTCTGAATCACTGACTTCTTTCCACATCTCTGGGCCAAATCCTGGTTGCATGACATGAAAAGCACCACGAGATCCAAAATCAGTGGAATGAGGGCTGTACAGGCACCCTGGCAACTGCAGTAAGCAAGAAGAATTTGGCCCAAACATTCCTGTTAAGGCAGGTAGAAATTATCACATTCAGAGGTTAATCAAATAATCAGTTTTCAAATGCAAATCGGAAACCATAGAAAATGCAAGCAACACCAAACAATGAGAAATGGCAAGATCCCAAAACACCATCCATTCCTGATGCGAGATGTGAGGAAGTATTAGCATAATTCAGTATGACATCCATACCAGATGTTGGCAATCACCTACAGAACATCAGACACGTTCATGCACAGCCTGGAAACAAGCAGGGAGGAAAAGAAAAAAGGAGTGTGACTTCCACCAGCGTGGTCCTCACCAAGCCCATTCCTTTCCCTGAGGATGCACCTGTGTCCTGTAAATGTCTGCATGAGTCATGTGTGCAGGGAGAGAAGGGCTCACCCTTGGTGAGTGTGTTTTGTCATTAGCCACTGAGACACGGGGCAGCAAAGAGTTTAACAACATTCTGGCAAACTTGAATTGTTGTCAGCATTCCTGTAGGCTGCCTTTGCATGGAAAAGTGACTGACAGGCCAGTCTCCATGGACAACACAAATTTGTCATGTATTTCTCACCTCTGGGATAGTTGCTTCTTGAGTTAAGAGATTTACCCACCATAAGGATGACATTTATCTCTCTGTAGCAGGACTTCACTGAGACTGAAGCAGTGCACGAGTGTCAGTCTCCTCCACAGAGGCTTAATTCTTGTTCTCCAAGCTCTGTTCTGGCTATCGCTAAGGCACTGGATAACATTCACAGCACTATTTATAGCCTTTAGTCTCACACTAACTTAAATGGGAGCTGGATCAGGCCCCAAAGTGCCTTGGCCCAATTTTCTATGAGGTCACCTTTCCCTGGTATCCTGTTATTTTGTGTGAGATGTCTGTGATGTACACGCCTGTTCCAGAAAGAGCTGGAGTTTCTCTGGATACAGGCAGTTTACAAAATCCTGGTGATGATGATGATGATGGAGAGGGTGTACCTCGGGGTTTACATTATCTCAATTAGTAGCTACCAAAAACATTGGTGATTTCCATGCAGATAAAACATGATTCAAGACCCTGTGTTGTCATGGGAAGAGTTCCTATTGAGCACACTGGGACTGGAATATGTTGGTAATGGGATGGTAATGGGAGATAAATGAGTGACTTCAGTGGGTTATTCTGCTGCTGACAGTGGTTCCTATCTGGATGGAAAAACAAATGAATCCAGTTGCCATGGCAATGTGCAAGATGCCAATTAATAAATAAAATCACTGAGATTTAAAGGCTTTATGTTCCCCGAGAGAAAATGTTACCTATTTCTAAGCACCTGCACCTGTATAAAGCTTGTTTTTCTCTTGATATCATGGGCAACTGGAAAACAGGAAGAAATGGGTGTGTTCAGTGCAGAAAAGGGAAAATTGAGGGCTTCCATGAAGACCTTCTGGCTTGTTATGGGCTGCCACAGGAGGTAATGCACTGACCTGACGTCTTACACAGCTCTAGGGCAAAAAAGAGAGACAGGGAGGCTGGATTCAGAGACAGGACCTGCAGGTCCATGGCCATGGGGAGCAGGAGATACTGGCTTTTTGACACCCAAAGTGATCCCCAGCTCTCCAGTGAGAGAGAAGCTTGCTGGTGTGTGCTGACTCTTGTGGTGTTGGATCTGGGTCCGAACCATTCTCTCAGGACAAATCTAATGCCAAAAGCAATGAGTTGCTGGGACAGACCTCTCAGGAAGACCCCGGGACCTCCACCTTTGAAGGATTGCTCAAAGAAGTCAGGCAATAAACATCATGCCATGCTTGAGCTGTACTAAATGCAGCCTTAGGCCAGGGGAACGGACTCTGAGTTTAGGAGATCTTTTTCAGCCCTGTGAGTCCGTGTCCCCCTAAACGTCCCTGTGCCTGCTTGAGCACTTAGAGCCAGACATTAAAGGTGAGATTTTTCAAAGCACTAATTGTTAGCTTTACTGACTCCCTCTGGAGTCAATAGATAAACTCATTGATTCCAAGTGAAGCAGAATGCCTTTGAAAAGCAGCCTCTAAGTGCTTTGCTGGACAGAAGCCTCACACCACAGAGGACTTGGCCCGTTGCTTTTGGTAAGCAATTTCACTGAGCACATTGAGTCCAAGTATGTTTGTGAAAATATAAGTACCTGATGGAAAAGCGTGATCAATTTTATTGAGGGAAAGCTTAGATACTTGCAAAGGAGAATACGAGGCAGTGTTTTTCACCTGAGATGTGAAAGAGGAAGCAAAAATAACAAAATAACAACCACCACCTTCTCCTCTCTGTATCAGTTAACCCCAAAAATCTCATTAAAAGTATTCATCATCTTTTCATTTTTAAGCCTATTGGGGGAAAATATTTCACCTCAGCATAAGCCTATGTTATCATTAAGAACTCAGACTGATCTCCAGATAAACCACAGAATTATGTCCAATATTTCTTTTAACACATATGTGTCTAACTGAAAGATGAACTGACTCTTCTGAAACAATCTGCTAATATTAAAAAAGCCACCTTAGTTGTGTTTCACTGGCAGCTAGGTGTTCCATGGCAATTTGTAGCTCCCCACATTTGTAATTTAAACATACTCAGTGCACAGGTAATCTTCATTATAAAATCAAGGCCAGATATTCTATTAGTATATCTTCATGCAGTTATGTCACCAAATAATTTAAGGACTTGTACATAAAAATGCAGTTATCAAAAAACTAATCAAATAGTCAGAATGAAAAAAGGGAATATGAGTTATTATGTATTACTTTAATAAATAATACTCCTTTTTTTTTCTTCTATTAACCAACAAATGGAACAAATCTGTGTTTAATATCACTGAAGGGCTTCAGTGTATTTTCAAATAATGTTTTTTGAATCTCAGTACTCAATTTTTTCCCCACTAAGTCAAATTTTATCATTTGATGTAAAGCAAGCCTCAGCTCCACCTCTGATATAGGACAGCAGAAAATTGTTATATATACAACTCAGAAAAATTGACAGCGCCAGCTCTGAAGAGACTCAAGCTTGAGACAAGATATAAGGTGAAAGATGTCCCCTGGAGATGGCTGTCCCTCCAAGTTAGTCTTCAAATTGCTAGCAAAGGAAGCTAGGAAACAAACTCTGGCTTTGTCTCTGATTAGCCACCACTATCTCCATGATCTGTAAATCTGTGCTCAGCTTTACTTCCCAAAGAAAATAAAAATCCTTTCTCAATGGAAATCCAATTAAAGAAAACTTGAAAAAAAAAGTTTCTCTCTGCTAATAGATTATTCTCTAAAACTTGAGGACAAAAACTAAGACAGATAATGATTTCAAGGACCTAATGAATAATATACTTTAAAACCTGTATTTGGACATTCACTTTCAATGAAAAGTACATTGCTCTCCCAGTAATTTCCCTGATTTTCATTACTGTGATCTTGGAAAGAGGGAGCAAACTCTAGACCCACATATATTTTTTCTTAACCCCTCCATTCCGGAATTCCCATTTCTACCTTATACTCCATGTGAGTGCTGGTGATAAGTTTTAATACGTCTCTTTAAGTTTACGCCACAGGGTATGTTTAGATTTATAGTAAAATGTGGATGTGCATAATAGAGTGGGTGCAAAAGCCTTTCTAATCTTAAAGATCTGTGTGTGAGAATATGAGCAGTTCTCTCGACGTTTTGAATATTTTTGACTTGTAATTGCCAACATCTGTTCAGGATTATCATGGATAGGATCCACCATGCATGGGTTTTGCTACCTTTCTCTACCTTGTCATGCAGGTTGGAGATGTTAAACACTGAGGCTGAATGAGACCTGTCCATAGATAATGCTCAGCAAGAAGGTATTGTCACATGGCTAGCCCTCAGTGGACTCATCTCTGCATAAATTGCTTAATAGTATATATTATTAATTTTTTCTAGTACTAAGAGATTATATAAAGAGCTTCTTACGCTACCAGATGTGTAGAAAAACACTGATTTTTTTGAGGGGGAAGACGGGAGAAACTATATCCTTGAAAATGTAAGAAAATACAAGTTGATGAAATGCTGAACTTATTAAAATAAATACTGAAATGTTTTCCAATCTCTTCTAGGCCCAAAATTTCAACAGTGTTTCCTATCACATGCAAATGGAAAAACACCATGACAAATTAGGCTATTGGTGCCTGCAGTCTTGAAACCTCAGCTCATAGCACAGATTTAGATTCCTCTATTGATGTGCTCTTAAACATGAATATGCATTTTGAGGTCATTAACCTTCCATTTTTAAAAATCAATATCCACACACTTTAAAAGATTTTCATTGCCATTTTCATATGGTTCACAAACGAGAATTTTATGTATGTGCTTCATGAGCCACCGTTCTTACTGCAGCCCTCATCCTCGTGGGGTCTGTAATTTTGGAGAAACTCTCGTTCCTTCTGCCCACAAAAACTCCATTGGAAAAACACATTAAGAACGTATTCTATTGACAGGTCACATTCCCTACATTCCTCCATTTCCTGATCAGTATCTATGGTTAAGTCGTTTGTAATTACGGTGTTTACTACTGGAAATGGCATGTAGGCTTTAACTGCAGCCCGAGTGTTTAACCTGATTTTCACCTGAAATGACTGAGATTGTTTTCAGCGCCCGCAGCACTCTGAACGTTCGTAAGGCTGAGACATTGCCCAGGTCCACAAATTCAGTTATGTATCTGTAACAAGGGAAAGTCACACACAGACAATGACAAAACACCAGCCAAAAAAAAAACAACAATCAAAGGGACAAAGAGAGACAGAGAAAGAATCACTTGTAGCTGAGAGCCAAAACATAAGGATCAGGGCTTCTTACCTGGGATTACTGAAATAGTTTTTAAAGCTCTCAATACCCTGAAAGTCCGAAGAGGTGAAACACTGCCTACATTCACAAATTCTCCTACATACCTGTAGAATTAAGTCACAGTTATTTGGAATTACACAATAGAGTACGAGACTTGTCTGAATGAAGAAAGTATTCATACACAGTGGGAGCGAACGCAGCCGACTGAGAGGTGCATCCACTTTTCAGGCTGTTCTTTGATGCCGTTTGTCCCAGGTTTTTATTAGTACACATTATTTCAAATGCTACTTGAACTATTAAACTTATCTAATAGGCATCAATTCTTTAAAACTACTGGTGAACTTTGTTATTGTGCTGTTCAGCCATAAGTACTTTAAAGATTTTACCATCATGTATTTTAACAGAACAAAAAATTCTTTACATTATAGAAAATACTAAGAGTTATTTTGCTGCTCTAAAAAAAAAAAAAGTCTTCAAGAACCCAAGTTATTTTCACATAATAGCTTCTGAAAACTACATATAGGAAAACACAGGAAAATATCGGTGCAAACATTTCTACTGGGTTATTTATTTTAAGATGCTGTATTTTGTGGTAAAGCAGATGTTGGTTCCAAGAGATGCTTAAATTTGTATTTTGTTTTGTATTTCAATTTCATGCCCTTTAGCTGCAGGAAGATGGAGTCTAAATGAATACAACTGCCATCCTACTAAAAACTCTTTATGATTAAAATACCAATCCCAGCTGTTCCCTGCCGTGCCTCTTTTGGTCATCCTGGAGACCCATCACATCTGAGCTAAATGCTCCCAGAAGGGTCAGTCATGGAATGAGTTTCATTTTATCAGTGTTGCGCAAAATTATTTCCTCCAAGTCAGTATACAGTAAAAGCATAGTCACCACTGTGTCTTCTGAACAAAAGAGATCTGGGACCCTTGAATTTTACTGTTTAAATTCTGCCAAATTTCATTCAAATGCCCTACTTCTTTGAGGCATTTGTTTTTACACGTTAAGGAGAAAACTCACCTTGTTATTTCACAAAGCCTGCTTTAAATGAGCTTTGTCCAAAGGCCCCTGGGGAGGACAAAACATCCTCTCCATATCTACTAATCCAGATTATAGCATAGAAGACCAATATTGCTTCTCTTCATAATCTCATAGGGGAGTATGGGCAATGATTTACCTGTTTTATCCCCAACTTTACCCAATGCTTCTCTCCCAAA
Organism: Atrichornis clamosus; assembly: GCA_013400975.1. Taxonomy (NCBI): domain Eukaryota; kingdom Metazoa; phylum Chordata; class Aves; order Passeriformes; family Menuridae; genus Atrichornis; species Atrichornis clamosus. The sequence continues at coordinate 179,321 of WBMZ01007491.1, forward strand.
CTCTTCTGCAGCATCAAAGGTGGTGGAAAAAAGTAATTTGGGGAGAAGAAATATTATGGGAATATGATTTTGCTGACCAGAGATTTGTAAAAACATGTTGTAAATATGTGAACAAGCATATGAAGTAAATAATACTGCTGCTTGGTTGTAATACTTAATTAAGATTTATTTGGGTCATTTCTTTGGTCATATTGCAGCAGACCAGTTCCTCTGTATCAGGGATTTAGAAGCAATTGGAATTCCCATCCTGAATTTTCCTTTTAGTCAGGGAATTGTTTGCTGTCTTTAAGCTTTTGACAGGGCACTTTCCAATCCAGCTACAGCTGCCTCTCCCTCACCTGGCCTGGAAAATACTTGCTAGTCTGGGAAGGAGGAATCTAAACAGGGGCAGTTTCATAATTTCCCTTGAACCCATCCATAGCCCCAAAGAGGGCCACAAGCCATGGCTGTGTCTGCTGGCACAGGATGGGAGAAAAGCCCTGAAGACCGGCAGCTTCTCTTACTCTCTAGGGTGCTATTTAAAACTACTTTCAGTGACCCAGTCTGTGCTGCTTCTGCCCAAAAGAGAAGACAAGAAGTTGTTTTGCAATAACTCTGAAGCAAATGATGGTCTTTCCACTGTAACACTCTTCAGCAAAATAATCGTATTTTCTGTTAACTCAAACCCCTCAGTCCATCTGAATCTCATGGCCCCTTATCAGGCTCCTCCATTTCAAATCCTCAGGCCATCTTTGTTTGCGGACACAGAAATACCTCTGGCAGCACACTGGCTACGAGTAAAGACAACACCAGGGTTACCTGTGTGATCAATCTTACTTTAAATTACTTGCAAATTGGATTTATATGGAGGCTAAATCATATCAGAATAGATTCCATTATCCAGTGCTCTGTACTATCTGCTGCTTGCATACTTGGGAAGGAGGTTTCATTGTACATATGAAGATCATATTGCAGCCACTTTTAACTCTCTCACTGCTGCCTGTGGGCTCAAGGAAACACTTTTCTATTTCACTTTTACTCCAGAATTCCTTTTTTTTTTCCATTCTGAAAGGTTTAGTATAATATGATTTTAAGTAAGAAAGAATAGGAATGGATACTGGTTCTGAAGGGAGCAGCCAGTGATAGAGCTGGATGTTAAGAAGCTTAATAATTCACAGTTGTTGCAAGTCCCCTTGTTTTAGGGATGTTCTAACTAAGAGCTAAAATGTCATTTGGAAAGCAAATTGAAATGTAGCTAGAAAAGAAAGCACAGACTCCCAGACCTCTCATCAGAAAAGCCTTAAGAAACTTTTAATGAATCCTTGGGCTGGAGCACTGAGTGGCCATTCAGGTCTAGAGTTAGGAAAGGAAAAAGAGGGTTAAACCAATAACCACTGGGCACTAAATCCCTGTTCTCACCAACAGGGAGTGAATCATTCCCCTGTGGGTAACTGTCCACCTCAACGTCTGTACAAACTCCACATCTTTCTTGCTCCCTACATCCCAAACACCCAGAGATGATGTGGACAAATTAAGGGATACCCAGACTGTGTCCCCCACTGGCTGTTCAGACTTGAATTTCGGTCTGAGATGCACCCAGAGGAGCTCCCAGAGTCGGGGATGATGCCTCAACCTCTGCCCAGGTTGAGAAGATGACGTGGAGCAGATTCATGGTCAAAGCTGGAAGCTGTGGCTCCTCTTGTCCTTTTCTCTGCTCCTTTCTACCTCACTGTCAGAAACCTCCTTCCTTCTAGAAAAGGGGGAACCCAAACACATAAATTCTCAATGTTGTGCTGATTTCTGAGACCTACAAATAAACTCATGTCCTAACTCACAAACAGATGAATAATTATACCCTGATTTTCCCCCCTGCCTGATGGATAGGAGACAGGTGACTCTGTGTTGTTGTCCTGCCTCTAAATGTTGCAGGAGAATTGCACTTAGCGATGCTTGAGGAAAAGTTTAGCTGAGAAAAATACCTAATGTGAGCTGACTTCCAAAAGATTCTCCTCATCTGCACTGATTTTTTTTTAAAGCTTATCATAATGGCCAGATGTCAGTTCAGCCAAATCCATAGCAATGCAGTAACAGATACCAGGACCTGGCCTAGGGATGGCTTTGATCCAAAGCCTACTGAAACAAATGGGACTGTTCCCGAGGAAGTTCACATAGGCTTTACACACCTTCCTGCTGTTCTGCTAAATGCTGCTAAGGACTACAGAATCATAGAATATCTCAAGTTGGAAGGCACCTATAAGGATCAGGAGTCAAACTCCCTGGTCCTTGCAGGACTACCAAAAACTAAACCATAGGACCAGGAACATCATCCAGAGTCTTCTTGAATACTGGTCCTGATCCCTGCACCCTACGAGTTGTACTTTCAACTTCAATGGCCCTCACTAGTGTTTGAGCTAAGTTTGGTTGAATATTCTTTCCTGATTTTGGTTCCATTCAAATTCCACAGCCCCAGGAGTTCAGCTCAAATGTCAGGGCTAACACACTTGCATCTCACTTAACGCTGTGAATTATGAGGTTTACAAATGGCAGCAAGAACTAACCTAAAACTAGAATACAGGTATCGTTAAGCAGAAAAAACCCCAGAGACATCTGATCAAATTCTTCCACGATTAGGAAATGGAGCGTTTCAGACATGTCTAATAGCTTTCACTTCAAGATGACACGTGCACTTTGCGTGTTTATCTCTCTTCTGTGAGAATCTGGATGAAGAAAATCTGGATTTCTAGCTTAGCTGGAGGCACCAACAGTGTCAGACATCTGCCTTTGGCCAGAGCTTGGGCTGACCCTGAGTCCCCTGTGAGCTTTGGCTGACTGCTCCTCTACCCCCGTGTATTTTTAGCTGTCTAGATGCTGCAAATCCATCACCTCCTTCAAAGCACCAGAACCCCACATGTCCTGAATGAACTCCAATAATCTAGGCAGAAACTTACATCTGAAGGGGAATATCGTGGTAGGGGCCAAATTTCTATTTCCAATATATATATATAACAAACTCCAGAGGACTATACATTAATTCTCTGTTGTAGTAAAATAGTAATTACTTTCTGGGTGGAAAGGGTTTTTGAAGAGAAGGACGTGAAAACAGCTTTGATAATATTATGGATAGACGGAGTATAAATAGGGATTTAAATAAGTGGTTGTTCAGTCACACTTACAACACTTTCTATTCAGGGGTCTGATGCTTCCCAAAACTACATTAGATAGGCAGACATTATTACAGATATTTTTCAAACAGCTCTCTCTGTGGAGCACAGAGAGAGTAAATAATTTCTCCAAAATAGTGTAGTGATGTGAGAGGACAGAATTGAGCATTCCTCTGACTTCTTCCTTAGAAATCATTTAGGAAAAAATACCTCTTTCCTGATACACTTCATCCTTTTCTCATGTTCAGTAAAATTGGAGTGGGGGAAAAAAAAAAATAACAGCCAGACAATCTTTTAAAAAATTCTATTGCATATAATTCTCTTGAAGAAGATAAAAGAGAGCTACTTACGCCATAACAATAACACTGAAATCCAACCAGTTCCATGGATCTCGAAGGAAGGTGAATTCTGTCATGCAAAATCCTCTCGCCAGTATTTTTATCAATGACTCAAAAGTGTAAATGCCAGTGAAAGTGTACCTGGGGAACAGAGTGGCCAAACAAGCAAGAGAATTAGCAAGCAGCCATCGGCTGGAACCGCAGAGGCACAGCTCTGGGGTTGTGAGTCACGGCTGCAGCACTGGGCTGTGCATGAGCAGCCTCATGTGTGGACCAAGGAACGTGTAAGAAACAGCAAAGCACTCAGGACAGTCTCAGCATGAAGATAATTTTCACCACAGGGTGTACCTTGATGACTCCTCACTCATCGAGTATGGACACTACACTGCTAAGCTGGGCTATGGGATTTCTGAACCTCTGCTTCAATGGAAGGGAAGAGGATTAGGGAATCATGGAATGGTTTGGGTGGGAAGGGACCTTAAAAATCTTCTGATTCCAACCCACTTGCCAAGACCAGGAAGCTTTCTACTAGACCAGACTGATCAGAGACCCATCCAACCTGCCTTGAGCAGGATGGGGAGTCCACAGCCTCTCCAGACAACATCATGCCACATTCCTTATTTCTCCAATTTGAAGGAAGGTGGTTATTCCTTTCATACCTCTTGTCTCTTACTGCCCAAGACATTTTAAAGTACAGCAGGTCAAAAAAAATGTCACCACTTGGTTTTATTAGCTAAAAAGGGTATTTGTCCTGCAACTTCCCTTGTGTTTCACTATCGATAGCGAATTGCACCAGCTTTGAGAATTAAACAACAAAATGCCTTCACTGGAAAATAATAAAAAACCTCCCACCTGACTACTATATGTAGTAATTTTGACCTGCTTGACAGTAGAGAAGACACGAGGCTGGTTTTTCCCCTGGTAAATTAAGTTATTACCAACAGCCTCTTGACTGTGATGATGTGGGCTAGAACACAGATCTTACCTTTTGTAATAAAAATGACACCTATAATACAATTTAGCAAAATCTCCATGGAGTACAGTAATGCATCTGATTTATAGCACTCAGACCGGTATTCACCCAGGGCTCTACCTGCCATCAGAGACAGAGCTCAGGGCATACAGCAGCTCTTTTTTAATGTTTTTACCTGAGACATCTAGCCCAATGGGACTGGGTATTCTAGGCCACATCTGAACAAAATAAACAAAAGTTTACTATCTACCACTGGCATTCCCTACTGTTTTTCTCCAAATGAAGATGCAGGTAATAACAAAGCCTATTAAAAAACTCAAACACCTAAAATCCACTAAAACACAAATCTCATAAGTCATTATGTTAAGGGCTTTCACTGGAAACACTGGCTTGAGTTTTCTGTTCATTCTCTGAACATCTGTGGCCACAATGGTTCCATCACACCAAAAAAAATGGGAAGAGTTAAGACTCCTGTTTGGTAAAAAAAAAAGGTGTAAGCAATTAAAGATGGCAATATAAGGAAGAACATGATGCATAAAATATATCTAGCTGTACTCCACTGACCTGCAAAAGGGCACACACGCAGTTAGTGGCAAACCGTGTCCTCCTGCCATTGTGTCACACAGTAGAGCTACACACACATTATAAAATCTCAGTGTTCATCCTAAAATGAGGATTAGCAGGACAGTTTTGGGGCAACAGGGGGCATTAAATGTTTCTCACAGTTCCTCTTTGACCATACACCTGAGCGTTCTCTTGTATCCAACTTTTCATGGCTCCTATTTAGCTTTGCTCTGGTATTTCAAATATAGGTCACCCATGTGACAGTCTCTTTAAGCATGTGTATCCAGTAATACATGCAGAAAACACATGCAAAGAACTAAAAAAAATACTTAACAGTACATAAGCTCATTAAAATGATAAAGCACTTGTATTTATTCAGCATGTCAGATGGGTTTAATTGATTGTATAATCATCATCTAATTCTGAATGGATTGGGCAAAGTCCTCCAGCAACTGAACAGCTTCTTTAACAAAAAAAGTCAGGGTTCTTAAAAAAAATTTTAGTGGGGGGAGTTGAATTGATTTCTTTTTTTAAAAATGGTAAGGAAAATGTTTTAAAGAAAGATCTAGGACAAATATTTGCACACGGTTATTCCTCTATCCCCTGTGAGCCTCAGAAACAGCAGAACAAAATGCATTAAATGTATCTTCTCCAAATCCAATATTAATCAATTTGAATTACAGTTCATTGGGTTATTTTGCTCCTCAAAGGTACTTGACTTTGATTTCATTCTAGGCACTTGAGGAGGAAGAGCTGAGCGATATGAGGGGACACAGGAGAAGAGGAAACATGGAAGGATTCACTCCAAGCTGAAAGAGTCCATTTGATTTCTGCTCTACGTCTCTTGAACGCTCTGCTTGATGCACTGAGAAAATCATTCACATTCTCCTGCTTGCAGAAGACACAATAAGCATTTTGGATATTTCCCTCCAGGATGTTGGAACTCCCAGCTGTACAGTGACTGACCAAGTTTGCTGAGACCATCACATGGGTGAGATGTCCGTGACTCAGTGGAATACAGCATGGCTATGGTACTCTGTGAGAGTTTTCAACAGCAAAAGGACAACACTGTGGGAAAGGACAGTCACAGACACACTTGAGGGTACCACATGATACAGAAATACATGAAACATCCTGGGATTAGGATGTTATTGTGATCAGATGAAATATTTGGTTCAGTGCTGCCTATAATTAGTAATTTATGGCCTAGAAGATGTGTCCTGCATGATTTCATGAAACCTAAATAAGGGCATTTTACTGCCTTTTCTTAGAGCCCTGAGTAGACCAACCACCAGGCTATGAAGCAGCAGATGGCTGTGTTTATCATATGTCAGTCAAAAATAAAAAGTGTGTTCTGATTGGTTCAATGAGCCAAAATAATTGTTTAATGCACTGTAGGTTGATTAGCTTGTGCATCTGGTATCTGTTTCTAAAAGGAATATTTTAAAGGAACTTCAATAAATGAAATGGGTTTTCTGAAACCCCTTAACCTCTTTTAAAATTAATTTTTAAAAAAACCCCAACAACAAAAAAACTCCTTCAAGCAATGTCTTTGCTATTTTTCCTGAAGGCTTGTCAAGCTAAAAAGACAGGGATACTCACAAAATGTTATGCTCATAAAGTATTCCTACCAATGATTATAGGAGAACACTTCTGATGATGTGCTCAGTCCAAAGCAAAATTTTGCTTCCAGTAAGTTCCAGTTCAAGGATAGAAGTAAGTATGTTCAGGAAGTATTTTCTGTAATGATTTAACTTAAGATCTATCAGCCTATTCTGATATCTCCAGCCATCAAATCTTTTGCATGGGAACAGTGGAAAGCTAGCCAGTTTCAAATGGAGTTATCCTCATATGTGATTTCATTCAGATGTAGCACAAAAGGTGCATGTAACAGTAAGTGTGAGTTATATGGACTAACAATTTTTAGTTTACTTACTAACAGAATTTTCACAGGCAAAAACAACTACCTGGAAAACACTTTGTGAGAGCAAATACCATGGTCAGTATAACAGGAAAGAAATCAGACAACAGCAAACAAGATGAAAATAAGGCGGCAACGAATGGAAGAGGAAGGATGAGATGAGGATGGGACAGCTGTAAACCAGCAAGGATACTTACTCAACATATTTATTCCATGACGGAGTCTCTGATTGTGCCATGAACACACAATTAGTTAAAATAGTGCACATAATAAACATACTGAACAATGTAAATAAGAGAGTTAAGGAAAACAATGTATACGGCTATGACTTCATAAATTTTTGTCATTTCACACAAGATGTGACAGCTCAACCACAATTTTCAAGCTGCTTAAAGAACTATAAACATTTCTTTGCAAGTGCATAAGGAGACAAACAATTATAATAAACACAGAAAAATGAGGGAACCTTCCCTGCTTTTTATTTTCCTTTGCCTACATCTTTCATACATACTTTACACAGTAAACAAATGTACTGACTCTGCAGTCTTGAAAACACAATACCCCAAATTTACAGCTGTGTTGGTCAAATGACAAAGTGCATAGGTGCACAACTTTGTATGAAAAGAGGGATTAGTCTCATTTAAGTATTAACAGAAAAACCTGTGTCTGCAAATTCCCATTTTATTTTGCATCCTGAAACATTTCTCAGGCAGTAGGGAAAGTTACAAATCTGGTCTTTCTAATCTCTTTAATGGGTTTGAGGTCTCGCTTTCAGTATAAAGTTTCACCAAAAGGTAGCTTGAGTTTCAGAGCACTAAATTTAAGGCTTGGTCTGCAAACCTGCTTGGTAAATAGGCAGTCTGCAGAGCTCACTGCCTCACCTGAGGGACCACATTCCCTCTTTGGAGACTAAAAAAACCTCCCAGGTGTACACTCCACACACTTTACTGCTAGGCTGAGGCCATAAGTACGAAAAGCAACCTAAATCAAATTCCTGAAATTGAAAATATAGTTCACTGAATGGCTCTCCTGTGAGCACCTGACACTCTGTCAAAAAAATTGCAAAATACGATAAGATTCTCCTGCATCAATAACTGGTCCCACACTACTGGGAAAGTTTGACTAAAGAGTTTAAGTGTGAGCAGAAGATAAGGCAAAGGGAAACAGCCTACAACTCATTAAACACGCAGGGACCTTTCCCAGAGAATATAAGCAACATACAAATGTAAATTTCTTTTGGTTTTTTTTGGAAAAAAAAAAAGTTTAGTTTGCCTGGGGTTTTTTCACTTCTGTAGTTGATTCCACTTGTGTTATTTTTTGTCTGAGAATAGTGATTGAAGAATGTAATTTCAAACCTGCGTCCTGAAATGTTTGCATGAAATTTATCCTTTTGCAGACCCAAAATCTCTGCTGAGCACAGAGTGGAACGTTTTCCAGTGGGTCAAATAAGCAACTACAAGGTTAAATTGGTAGTAACCAACCTGTGGATTCCCCAGGGCCACCACAAAAAGCAGTAATTGAACTCACAGGGACTGCTCATCTCATACACATTTTCCATTTCTGGGCCAACACCTCCTACTGAAGGACTGGGAAGGACATCTGATATCCAGTAACATTTTCTCACATCAGCTTGAGGTATGTTTCTGTAAGTTGAGTCATTCTGGTTAACATAATTACTTGTAGGTTGCAGCTAGGCTGGAAAACTCTGTATTACTTTTACAACTACAGTGAAATGCTATGGATAAATTAAAGTAAACCAGAGTGGTATCTTCAGACCATGTCAGACAAATAGCATACTTCAATTTCAAGCAAATAAATTCCTCTACAGGAATTTAGGATCACTAGTTTGGTTTATATATCCCTGTTTCCTTATGTTATAAACTGAATCTAACAGCTCTCCCAGATGCTCACTCACAGGCAGGTGTCATCACCTTCTAATTCAAGCATCAAAGAGAACAAACCAGAGAACACAGGTTGAAAATGTAAAGGGTCAGCTTTGGGACAACAAATGCACTACGGATTCAATCTGAGTGTCATGATCAAGCTGAAAACTACAAAGAACATAAAAGAATTAAACGTTTCAGCTGGTTATGCACCAAAGTTAGAGGTCTGTGTTAAATAAGAAACAGAAAACAGAAATCCCTACAGAATAAAAATTAGCATTCCTACCTGAATCTAATGCAATTGTTTGCATTAGAAAAAGTTTGTGATGATGATCTACTCAGAAAGGACAAAGCAAAGAAGATGAAATTGAGATAAGCTATATCAGCAGCATTGTCTGTTCCCTATCTTAGGACTGCTATTAAATCAAATTTTTGAAAGCCTACAAAGTAAATATACTAAGGTACTCATCAGGATGATTTCTGCAATAAATTAAGCCTATTATTTCCAATTTGAGGTTACAGAATAGGCTTTGCACAAACCGATTCTAAAAGTTATGAATTTTATCTCCTAGCACAAAGATATTGAGTCAAACACAGCATACTTCTATTCTAGACTTCATTATGATGGATAATTGTTAATTAGCAGGCTGAATACTAGAGGCTCTTTAGGTGATCATTGCCAAATTACATATAATATGTGCAAGCAAAGGTTAGTCCCAATGAACAGTGTGTATAATTGGTGCTTCACAAGGTCTCACTATGCCTTATGGAAAGTGTGCAAAATCAGATGCGAGAAAAGCTGCAAGCAGAAAACATGAACAAAGATCAGAAATTCTTTAAGAATAATTTTTTTTTAAATTTATTTTTCTCTTTCTAAAGCACCAGAATTCATAATTCTACCATCAAGCAAAGTAGGTATGGCCAAATCTCCAATCTGGATCAGTGGTAAACAGAGAGCAAGTAGCTATAATACCTAGAAAACCTAGAAATAAGAATTGCTACAGATTTTATACAGGCCAGAAAACTGCTTGGAGAAACTAAGAACACCATAGAATGGTCCTTGGCTTCTAGGCAAAAAGAACTAAGAGGAGTCTTTTAAACACAAAGCATCAATGAAATGTTACCAGTGATTTAATCTCCTTACTAAGTGGAGACAGTAAATAAAGATGTTAAAAACATCTAATAATGATGCAGAAGACAAAAAGTGTTCATCCAAGGGGATGCAGTCCTACACTGCCCATGTTTTCTGGGACAGAAATGGAGCTGGGCCACCTTCTGGGCACCCATGTGGGCCCTGGTCCTTTCATGAGGCCTCATATACTCTGAACAAGAGGAGAAATACCTAGAAGGGGTTTAAGGATACATTGTTAGTTGAAGTAATTCACATTCCTAGGAGGCTGTGGATGTTTTTTCCCTTGGGAGGGTGTATTTGTGAAAGACTAGACTTCTCAGGCTTGGCTGGATGAGCAGTGAACATACAGAATCTATCCTGCCTGACATCTCAGAGGAAGAACTCCATACACAGCTACTTAACCAGGAAACGTGACCCCCACGGCTCCTCTGTAGGATGATTTTACCCTGTCCTCTCTATTCTGTTCTGCTGTTGGCCTTCACGGTGCGCTCAATGGCTGGAAATTGAAACATGGCATCCACTAAAGAAGTTGCTTCAGATATTTACGTGACAGGGCACCATTTGTTAATGCTCCTTTTAGGCTCCTGCCCTGGGGAAAATGAAGATTGCTTGATTACTGTCACGCAAGACGATAGATCTGGCTCCCAGGTCCACGTCTGTGATATTATCTGCTTGAGTACTTGCCTGGGATATTGACTGCCTGCTCAGCCACTTGGCCTTTGTCTTTCAGGTTGATGCAAAAGGTCTTTATTGATGGAAAACAAATCAGTGCCTAATGCAGGAACTTTGTTGTTTTGCTGGGACTGGGGTTGTTTTCTCCTGCCTGTGCCTGCCAAAGACTGAGCTGTTGGATCTCCCGACATTATCAGCACAAGGTGATAATTTGTGCCCTTCTGGAGCTAAACTTATACTTGCACTGAGACCTGCCACTCCCAAAATTTTACACTCTTTGTCTGACCATATTTCTTTCCTGACAGATATTTTAAATGCTCTTCTCTGTGGTCTTTATCCCTGGAAGTAATGTGATAAGGATTTCTTGCTTATTTATCTTTTGGTTGACTGCTACCAAGGGCATGTAGCTCCTGTGCTACACATTCCAGTGATTTTTTGGCTTCACCAGCCAATGAAGAAGAAAATGAGAGGACAAAACAAGCTTCCAAAGCTGGAGGCAATATTCACACTTTTTTTTCTAAGAAGCTCAATTTTCAGATTCTTCTCTTAGCCTTACTTGGCAAATGCATTGACCTTGATTAACTTCAGCAAGGCTGTGTTGAGGTAACTGTACCTAAAAAACTTGGTTGGGCTCTAGGTGTGCAGCAGCATGTGCTGCACTTTTTGCACTTATAATCTGATCCACCAGCAAAACTGTGCAGAATTCTATAATGCATTCTTAGGAACCATAATAATATCTTGGCTGATATCACATATTTATTTTTGCATAGAATTATTGTAATTAGAGACTTTGTCTGTTTTTCCTTTTGATAGAATATATCATCACTTTTTTTCCTCACCTTGTGGACTGGGAATCTGGTTTATTTCTCTACTTTTTTCCTGAAATTTGATAATTAAACAATGATTCTAAGATGCTACCTGCTTAGCATTTATTAGTTCTCTGTAGTGGACATGAACATTGCAGATGAGGGATTTCCATCACTAACACACCACAGAATTATCACAGCAACATGTGGAGTCTTTGAATTATCACTGGCAGGTCTCCCATGTGCACCATAGAAGAAGAAGCCAAGTCATGAAAAAAGGTGTGTTTCTAGCAATGTTCAAACAAAAGTTGAACATTTGGATCAGTTTGGTCTTCCAGAGAGACATGACTATGTCAGAATATAATGTTTCTGTAGCTATGTTAAAAAAACAAACCAAAACCAACTCCTGCAGTGTGTCTCACTTGACTTCAGAAGGAAGGTCCAGCAGGACAACCTGTGCTTTTTTTCTTAGCTGGGTAACACATTCCAATAAACAAACTAGAAAAGAACCAACAAAACAATTTTTGACATACTCTCTTTAAGAAGGGAAAAAAATTTCAGTTCTGAAGCAGTTCAAAATTAAATTGTGTCTGCAGACCAAGTCACAGAGCTTCACCTCTGGGAGGGGTTGCTGAAGTGCTTGGTAGTAAAGCTCTCCATCTCCTGGTTCCCTTCCTTTCTGAGGTTCTACACACACTTTCCCTTCCGTAAAGATGATCAGTCCCTTCCCATCTTTTAATCCCGAATAAACTCACCAGACTCTCCAGTACAGTTCAAGTTATCTGATGCCAGCAGTATGATACAGTCATTTTTATAGCTCACATAACAATATAAAATGAAACAAACCAAAAATCCAAATGCATTTCTGCTTGTGCAAGCAAACTCAGCCAAAAGATTTAAAACAGCTTAATGAAATAAAATGGTTTCTGACTTCCATCCATCTGTGTTTAAAACCCATATAAAATACACGAGGAGGAAAATCAACAGAAAGGATATGAATGTACCAAAATTTTAATTGCTGCTCTTCTGATTGGATGGAAAGGACTAAGTATATACAAGGCAGGAGTGGCACTAAATCGAAAGATTGTCTTCCCTTTGTTCAGTACTATAAATGTCTGGAAAACAAAATAGAAAATTAGAACATTCAGTATTTGCATTTATGCTCAGCTCTTCCCAGCCACCACCCCATTGGAAAATTCATGCCAGCATCCCATGCTTTTTCCCCACTTCCTCCCAAGACCCACAAATTCCTTTTCACTTGATGAAAAGTTTTGTCCAAGGCTTTCCCTACAGAACTGCTGTCTATCCTGTTGTAATATCCCCACTGCTTTTATTTCCTTCAACCCTTACAGTGCCATCACCTCCACCATGGGGTTGGTAAGAGAGCAGAATCACCTTTAAAAATAAAAATGTACTGGAGGCTAAAATGTGGTGGAGGGACTTATGTGATGCTCTTCTTCCCAGGTGCTGGGGACCTTCCTATGTTGTTGCTCCATCTTCTCTACTTTGAGCAGTTTGTTGCTCTGAATTTTGTCTCACCAAGTAAGAAGCTGTAGAAGGCACAGCTCCACATCAGGATCTGACCCTGGCACCGAGGCACTATCAGTGTACTCAGATTAATATGGGCAGAGGAAAACAATTCTGTAAATTATCTTAAACCTAAAGCAAGGGTGAATTGGATGCTGACCGAATTTGCAGAGCTCTATAGATGCCTCACCATGTACAGAGGAACTAATATTCACTCAGAGACAGAATCAAGACACCCAATACATAAAATCTAGCACCTTGAGTCTAAAAACTTCATGACACTAAAATTGCAAATCTATATCTTGCTGCTTGGGCCCGAGGATAGCAGGCAAATTAAAAGGTAAATTAATTCTGGCCCTTCCAGGTAAGTAATCTATTTGTCTTTATCCATTTAACTTTTATTCTGTAGCTGTAGCACCTGCCTCTACACTGTTTTAATAGAAGTACCATTATGGTCATATTAATTTGTTGTTTACAGGAAATAGCACAGCCCAAAATCAGGAACATCAGTACCTGAAAGAACTGGAAGCTGCCTAAAAATACACTGGGCTTCCAAGCTTTATTTTGTTCTCAATTTTGTGAAATGTTTGGAAAGGCGAACAAACTGTAGTAAGCAATCAGCCCAGCTCTACTGTCAACAGCCTTTTGACAGAAGCTGTTTGCACTGTTGTGGCTTTGGTCCAGCCCGCACGTGATCCCTCATCAGGTGATGCCCACATTGGGACAAAGTTCACCCTTCTGCAAAGTGCCAGCACTGCACATGCTGCTCACACCTCCCTTCAGCTCTATTTTGGTCATCTTAGATGGAGTTGAACTCCTCCTCAGCAGGGACAGAAGCGCTGCTCTCCAGGAAGGGCTGTGAAGGTGCCTCCTGCTCTTGTGCAGAGTGCTCGCACCAGGCTCAAGTCACCCAGAAGCCCTTAACATTAAGGGGCTTAAGTGATAAACAACAGACCTGTGAAGAGTCACAGCTCGTGCAGAAGGCAAGATAGGGTAGATAAAAACCTCTGGCTTAAATTAACTCAGCTACTGCTCTGCTCTTTTCAGATATTGTATATTCATACTCAGGGTTATCTGAAAACACGCAAGTTTAAATTATGCTTTTTATCCCTCTTTGCCCTCCTGCTTAGATGTTTCCTGGGAGCCCTGCTCGTGCCAAAACTCTGGTCCTTAATCTGGGAAAGAAATATTTTACTGGCTGTAGAAAGATAAAACACAGAGTTCTGAAAGCAGAGACATTGGTTATGCTTCAGCACAGGCTAAGGAGCAGGACAGATGGTTGCTGCTCACCTTACGATCATTGTAGAAAGGGTCAAGGTCCTCCAAGGGCTCCCCAATGAGCTCTGGGGAAACAGTCCCATAGATATCGGGCAGCTTCTTGCAAGCCTGCAAATCGAACTGAGGCTGAGGTTTCTCCTCTTCGCCCAGCTGCTCTCTGTACTCCTGTTTGGCATTCCTGGCAAGCTTCTCCGCAATCCGCTTCTCAATCGCAGCCAAGGACTCGGGCGTGAACCGGTGGAAGCTGTTAGTACCCGGTGGTAACAAGAAGTCAGCCATCTTTTCATCCTGCTCTGTCTTTACTGGTCTTTACTCCTAGTAATGGAAACAGCTGAAATGAAATTAACAAGAGTTAGCGACATGGGGAAAGCAAGAAGAACAAAGTCGTCAGAATAAAAAAAACCCACACCCAACCCAAAGCCGAAATAACTTGTTATCTCTTATCAGGAATCTCCTCATCTGTTTTTATGTGGTCAATAAAGCATCAAGGAAAACAAAAATGACTGAAACTGTGATTTCAATAAGGAATCACATGTGATCAGAGCTAAAAACGCTTCATACTTAGACTGCAAAATATTCTTGAGTTCTTCAGCCATTTGGGATCCTAAATCCAAACTAAGAAGTCACTTAGATTCACACAAGCTTACGTTTCATTGAAAGCCACAGAGATTGGGATTCCTAACTCATTTTTGAAAATGCAGCTCTGGGAGTGGATGAACACTGCGCCTAAGATGACTGCAAGGCAGATTTAAATCAGCCGATGCCTGGCCACATGATGCAAAATCTAAAAATGCCCCAGCTGTTCTATTCCAAATTTAAAGAGTGAGGGGTCAAGTTTAGATTCTTAAATCCCATAAAAATTCTTCATAATCTCTGTCCTAGGCTTCTGCAATATAATTTTCATTTTCCTTTGGGATAGGAAATACCATCTTTAATATATCTGTCAAGACTTTTGAGCATTTTCTTTTCCTCCACACCCTGCAATCCGAAGGACGTTGAAACCCAAATGTGCCTGGAAAAGCTCTGGGACTTTCGTGAGACCACTCCAAGCTTTCAAGATGCTGAGTAGCCACTGCAACCAGTTCATCTTGTCTGTAAAGAAGGCTCCTTTCACCCAACACCACTCTGAACTTCTAGAAGTTGGACTCGATTACCCTTGTGCCTTCCAACTCAGGATATTCTTTCATTCTATGATTCTAACCCAAACCTGTGAAGTTTGATCATCTTGGCCTGATGGTACTTGACTACTAACACTTCTAGCCTCTGCCTGAGTGAAAACAAGTAAGAATTGCCACTTATATGCATAAAGACAAGCATGAAAAGCACAGTTGAACAAAAAGCCTTCTTGCATCTGCACGAAACAACATGAATAGCTGTGAAAATTAATGTAAAACTACTGTTTGAAAAAGGATGAAGCTTATCACTGTTCTAGTAGCCTGCACAAATCCATCCAAGTTCACTGAAGCTGTATTTTGCAATTTAAAGTGACTTTAGGGGCATGTTTTTCCAGCAAGAGAAGCCCTCACTACGCAACAATTAAAACTCATTTCACAGAAGAAACACAGACCTTGTATTTTTCCCACCACCAGGCCATTCACACCGAATCTGAATATACACTGGTGACAAACAAAATAGTAGATTTTGAGGTGGGCTACCCTATTTCATTCAGCAACGTGTGCAGGATCCAGCTCTTTGTTCAGCTACAACTGTTGTTTTCTGCTTTCAGACGGTATTTGTCTATTTACAATGGATAGTTCCAGATAGTTTGTGTCTATTAGGCTCTGTGATGACAGCATTTTTGTTAGCAAACAAGACTTCAACTGGACTCTGCATGACAAATAGCATATTTATTGACTCAATTTCTCTGAGTAAAGTAAGCTTTCAAATAACTACTGTTTTTCCTATTCTGACTTCATTTTAAAATGAATTCATTAAATTGTCATTGATCACAGTCTATCACACAGGAATGATTTGCTGAAGCTTGTACATTACACTCTGCATTACTGCTGGTTTGAACAAGCAGGGCTAAAATGAATTAGCCTTCCTGGAGTTTGTGGTATTCTGATATTCTTCTTTTGTTAGATTTATTCTCTTTATTCCTTTCCCCTCTCCCCTCCACATCATTTGTTTTATCCCCTTCCTCCTGAAAAACAGGAAATTAGAAGCTTTCACACAAATCGAGTTTCTTATGCTCAACACTTTGTGACTCAGCACTAGTGCAAGCAAATAGAATTTGACTTTCTATAAATGACATCAATACAGGTGGCCAGAGAATTCTCTGGCTTTTTTGTCCTTTCAATTTTTGTTTCTTCAGAAAGAAACCTGTCTCAGTGCTGAAGGGGACAACAAAAACCAGTGGCTGATCACTGCTGCTGGAAGTGCACAAATGAGGTCTCTGAGCCAGAGAGGAGAACATTGCAGGCTGTTAGTTGAGGTCCAGATGATCATAAGCTCTGTAAACACAGTGAATGGGGAGTGATTGTTTGCTTTTTCCCATAGAGAAATGGAGAAACTCTGAATTAAATCACAGAGCAGCAGGTTTGAAACAGCCCCTGAAGCCTCCTTCCACATGGCGCAGTCATCCCGTGAAACTTGCTGGCTACAAATGACAAGAACTCACAAAGCAACAAGACAAAACCAAGGGCAAAAGGTCCATAAATGGTTTTAAACACAAAGGTGCTGCCTCTGACTCAGGAGATCCCTTAGGTGCAGAACCTGGGTGCATGCAAGAAAGACTACTTATGTCTGTCCTGTTTTAACACTCTTCCCCGGCAATCAGTCTAGAGAAACCCATCCCCTGGTGTTGGTGCTGTGTCCTTACGTAGCACTAATCCAACACAAAACAGCCTACACTGGCTGGGGCAGGGGCTCAATCTCCTGGTCACTCTGTGGCTGGTCTGAGAGAATTCAGCATCCTTCCCAGACTTCCTTAAAGGCTTCCAAGAGAAGCCATTCTGGCAACAGAACCACTTATTTTTTTTTAAAGAGAGAAACAAGAAAAGGACAGAGGATGGTGAGGGAGATAAAACAACCTGAAAAACCCAATCAACATCAGGAGTTCTAATTATTTTTTTTAAAGGGAATTATTTTTGCTTAAAGCTCTCTCTTATGAGAAAATTGAATCAAATTCAAACTGGTCAAAACCAGATCTTTTCAATTTTATCTACAAATTCCAGAAAGGCAGTGCTTAGAAAGAACTGGAAAATCCTACACAAACTTCGTTAGAGCTTTTGCTAGTCATCTATTTAATTCTTCTTTTTACAAAGTACTTTTCAGCATCCTTACAACTGAAAATTCTTGACATATTTTGTCTTCATATTGTATATAAGCTAAAGTTCCACATTTTAATATATATATATATTTAGCACAATTCTTTTTCAATTTCATATGCTTTCAGGAAATGGACAAGATAATTTCATGGGTCCTTTCTATGTCTAATTTCCTTTAATCTATGAGTTACAAACATTTCTACAAATAGCTAGGGTTAGCCCAGATGTTTCTTAAAAGGGTAAGAAAGCACCACAAGTTAAAAAGGGAAATCATCAATGACTGAATCAAAGAGCTGCAATGCCATTTCTTAAGAGATAATAGCTGTTGTGACTCACGTTTTTACAATACGAGCCTGGATTTTTCCATTCCTCACAGGCATATTTTTGAAGTACAAGGCTTCAAACACATTGTTTCTGTGATATCACCATGCACAGAATAAAAATTTCCCTCTTGCTTTGTCAGTTAGCGTCGGTTCTTGCTGATAAAATGTACTGGTTATGTAAACAAAACGTGCATATGAAAATAAAGCCCCAAGATGAATACTTTCTTTGGCATGGCAAGAAGTGAGAGCAGTACAAACAAATTAGGTGTTGCTAGCACCTGTATTTATTCAGAAAGATAAATGCTGTTTTCCATTGCAGGTTTAACCTTACTGTCATGGGCTTCAGCCACTCCAGGTCAAAAGACCTTTCAGGATCTCAGGACATCACCTGCATGCCCTGCAAGTCTCCCTGTTGTATCAAGGACTCACGTGCTTGTATTTCAGACACTTGGCAATGGTAATAAAGGAACCAAATTTGAAGATCAACGTTGTGAAAGTGACGTTTACAGGCCAAAGGTTAGACACCATCAGACACGCTCATCTTGGGTAGGACTGTGCTCCTTGAACTCTACTGATTTCCATGATGCCACTCAGGAAGCTATCACTGACCAAGGGCTGGCAAGAGAGGTGCTTTCACTGCTAGACCAAAATCTAACAAAGAATGAACCTAGAGTCCTAAATTCTCCTTTTGTTTAAGTGGAGTGCTTGACTAAATAAAGATGTTGCATTCCTAACCGCTGTGGTAACAAGAACTGTCATGTGGATGGGTTTCTTTTCAATGTTTGAGACTACATGGAGCACAGTCATCTTTTCCCCCCCACACTCCTTTTCCATATAATCTCTTTGGCATTTTCCTTTGACCTGCAGAGGACTGCAAAACACGGGAACAATGGGCTAGGGAAATAAAGAACAGAACAATGACACATCTAATTTATCGTCACTGGTTTAGATTCATACATTCATATGCATAAATTTACACATAAACACAAGCATTTTATCATATCTAAAAAGACTACAAGTTGGTATGGGATTGCATGGAAGTTTTATTCCAACCATGAAGTAACGGCTCATGGAGAACTCCTGTTTTTAATTAAGATCAGATAAAGACTTTCTGCAAAAAGATCAAGAAGCCAAAGGACTCTTGGTGACTTAGACACACTTTATCATTTTACTGACAATAAACAAACAACCTTTTGAGACTTAAATCACTTATATTTATATCACAGTTTACATTCCACAGCGAGGAAGTGTCATGGGAAATTCTCTTTTAACTGAAAAATTTCAGTTTGCTCTTAGCACACACTTTGAGGGCCTGTGTGCTCACATCAACACAGTCCTTGAAATTTCACACAGCACACTCATTACTTCTGCTTAAGCTGATATCTGGTTTGTTCCTTTTTTTTCCAACAGGCACAATTTTTTCAAGACCACAAACAATGATAGTTTTTGTAGCACACGCCCTTAACACATATAATCGGTCATATCTCCAGCTGGACTAAATCAGTAGAACTCTACCCATCCCAGGGAAGTCATAGCTGGGGAAATGATATATTAGGACCAGGAATATTTGGCTAGAAATGCTTTCTTTGAAAAGAGCACCTTCACACCAGAGTATGAACACCAGAGAGTGTTTAATTGAGGTACTGAACTAATGGTCTAGGAGGTAACCAAGCTTGCAGCGAGCTGGAAAACTCTGAGCTTTTCACAACCTGTGGAGGCAATCTGCAAATGTTTGTTCATCCAGACACATCTTGTTGAGTGAGCTCAGAGCTGATGGTGCAAAAAGGGATGCTGGAGAATCCAGTGCCTGGTGGGGACCAGTCAGGCTCTCGTTGGTGGTCTGCAGGGTAAAGCTTTTGTATCCCACAAAAATCTGACGGAAATGGCTGAAATGTTTAGCTCTTGAAGTTCTCCTAGGCAAAGCACGGTGTTGAAATCAGCCCAAGCTGACACAGGAGACGTGAGCCAGAGCTCCTCTTGCTGCCCCTGTCACAAGGCAAACCTGCAGGTTGATATGACATTGCATAACACGTTTCCTAAAACAAGCTCTGTTGTTCACCATGGATGCTGACCAGGGGCAGAAATAAATATGTAAGAGAACTCATTGCATTCACACTGTTGAGAAAAAAAACCGCAACAAAACAGCACAAAATGTCCAACCCAAAACTTTAGAGTCACTGATCCACAAGCCTTTTGTCACAACCAGCTCTGCCTACGCAGTATCTTCTTTTAAATCCAGTTTAATGAGTTTTGCTGGCTCCTCTCTCATCAGAATCATGGCATTCTGATATTGCCAATGACTTATTGAAAAAATAAGGTCCTCAGAAAGAAGACATGTGCTAAAAGGAAATGAATTCAGAAGATTTCATCCCGATACTGAGAGGGTATTTGGGGATGACAAATGTTATGCCAAGAATTAAATGCTGGCGCTAAGTCTTCTCTTATGATAAAATATATATTTTTAGTGAGCTAAAAATATTCTGCTTTCTTTGCAGGTGTTTTTATTTCAAATTATGTTGCAACTAAATTACATAAATAAGCAAGAGGGAAGAAGCACATTATAGTTACCAATGCACATCTCTATATTTTGCTGAGAATTGTAATTCTCTTCACCCAACAGGTTCTCATGTCTATTTTAATTAACTAGAAACTGGCCTCAGAGTTATTTTACTATAAACTACTCACCCTTCAAATCCAGGGCAAGATTTCTCTTTTGCTGCTCTGAACCAACAGAGCTTGGAAAAAGCTACCAAGAAAGAGGAATGTTTTCAGCTCAGGATGCAGTCACTAAGTTTTGAACAAGAAATCTAAAGAGGAACTCCATGTTGTGTGAAATATAGAGTGCTCACACCATTAGGTGCTCTGAATGCTCACATGAATAAAATATATCAAATCTGGTCCATTTTATTCACAGAGTGTTTTGTAAAGACATAAAGACGGGTATAGGAAGCTGTAAAACAGCTATTGAAATATATTCTGAAGCCATTATGGGATGGTTATGCTACAGAAAGAAGGCAGTTTTGGGCTTGCCAGCAAAATGTTGGCGGTATGCTTCTAGGGGAAAAGGAGCCACGTCTGGAAAGCTGTCTGATGTATTTGCAGAGCTACAGGTAAGGCTTTCCTGATCCCCTCCCATCTAAGTTATGGAGACACATTTCATCAGCAGAAAACCAACAGACTTGTAAAACCCAACCATCAGAACTGACATGTTTACATTGAAAAAGATGGATGAAACTCTGTAAGCAAAGCCAGGGCCTCTTTCACAATTGCAGCACTGAATCAAGAGACAAACATGACATAACAACTAAACTTCATTTTTAATAGTGAATAGAACAACTTAGGTTTTCCTTCTTTCAAGTGACAGAAACAAAAAGAAGCTGAGATGAAGGGTCAAGAAAAAATTGGATGTGAAAGGCTGGGAGAAACAGACCCAAATCATACAAAGTTAAGCTGTGGGAGGTAGCAGGTCCCCCTCCTGCATCCTGCTGATATGAGGAGATACAGCAGGTCCTGCCAAGTCTGCAACAGCAGGAGCACTTTGCTCCACAACCACTGCCTTTCACTAAACTCCACCCTTTCCATACACCTACAACATATCCAGCTTCCCATTCTTCTCCACCTCTATCCCTTTCCTATTCCTTAACTGAGAAAATTATTTCATCCTCCCACCTACTTTATTCCAAGTCAACATAACCTTTCCACACGCCTGTCCTTGCCCACAATGGTAACTCTCAAGTGACATTGACATCAATTCCACGAGATTTTGGCACTACCGCTTTATTCTCCTCTTTGTCCCACGCAAAACATCTCTGTCTGTGATGGTGGGTTCCTCTGCACAAGGATGCAGTGTGCTGTTTTGGAAAGTGTTTGGTGCTAACGGAGCCCCAGCCACTTGCAAGCATTTTCACTGCTTTTGCAATAAAATACAAAAGAGAAAAAATAAAAAGGCACAGATTTAGAAGTGCTCTGGAAAAATTATCTTTCGTGGTAGTGGCAGTAGAGACTCATGATGGATAATAGGGAACCTATCAGGGAAGTAGCTAGTTGCTGCTTGCTGGGATACATTGAAGATTTGATTCATTATTTAGTGCACTGTAAATTTGACCATGCTATCTGGATAAAGACAGTGGCTCTTCCACTCTGACGGAAGAGATTTCACCCCCCCTGAGAGACAGAGAGAGATTATTGCTGTCCAAAGAGGAGGGATATTCTGCCTGTTTGCGATTGAAAACCGCCTGGGTTTGTTTGCCAAGTTTAGGAATCAGAGTTAAGAGCTTACATGGGTTCTGGGGGTGCAATCCTCAGCTCATGTCAGTCGAGGGGAGTATTTTGTGTGACTGTAATAGGCAGTGGGTCAGACCCCTGGCGTCAGAGAGACAGAGTTATTTGATTTCTGTCATTCCTCTCAAAGAAGTTCTTCAGCGACTCGGCGCAGCTCCGTGGAAAAGATACAATGGATGCTGGTGCTGACTGACAGTGATTTGATTTGAATTACATAATGCTCTAAACCATTATGTAAATGAGTCTGACAGAAACATGGAGGCAGAGAAGCCAGGGATTTTGCATTGGTTTTTTTTTAAATATCTAGTAGCCTTTTAATGTTATCACCAAGATTGCCGCCTTCCAGCTACTGCATTTTGCTGGTAGGTTAGCTGAATTAAACTTTATTTCTCCTGACACTAACTAAAACCCAAAGTGCATCTGAGCAAATGATGAGGAGCATTTAAAGAGTGGTGAACGTGGATGATTTTAGAGGTATGTGAGTGAGTCACATTACCAGGAGTGGTTCTGGCTATGTCCCACTGATGTCAATGAAACTCACGCTTCTGAGAACCCTGTGGCAATCCTGAACATCCCTCCCATTCTCCCCTGTGTAATTTCCCCATCTATTTACATGGAATGATTTTTCAGAGTAAATAGCTCATTGCACAAGCAATTCTATTCCAAAAGTCATGACATTTTCTGTTAATTAGCAATAATATAATCATCCAAATACAACTGCTGGGGACATTGCATTTACTAACAGCTACATCCAAACATGCATTTATGTGTCAACGGAGCATGCTTGAGTGCTTGGTTATACTCAGCTGGGCCTGGGGCACAATGCACTGGAAGGATACAATAGGGGCCCAGTATTGCCAACCCTGCTGTGGCTTCTTGCTTAATTTAGCTTATGGGACCAAACAGTCAATGAGTAAAACAGAAAATAATACATCAAGCGGCCTGTGAAAGGGAAATATCTGATTATGGTATCTGTGCAGGATGTTTTCTAAATGGAAAATGCACTAGCTCCATAATTTGTTTGCACTTCCTGAAAGGAAAAAAACCCAACACTATTCCTAAAATATCTTTTTTGTTACTTGGCTGGCCCAGAAAGCCAACTGAGTCCTGGGCTGCATCATAAGCAGTGTGACCAGCAGGCTGAAAAAAGTGCTCAGCTCTTGTGAGACCCCACCTGGAGTGCTGCATCCTCCTCTGGGAACCCCAGCGTAGGAAGAACTTGGACCCTTTGGAGCAGGTCCAGAGGAGGGCCACAAGGATGATCAGAGGGCTGGAGCACATTTCTTATGAAGACAGGCTGAGAGAGATAAGGGTGTTCAGCCTGGAAAAGAGAAAGCTCCAGGGAGAACTTAGAGAACTTCCCAGTGCCTAAAGGGGCTCCAAGAGAGCTGGAGAGGGACTTCTGACAAGCACACGTAGAGACAGAACAAAGGGGATTGGCTTTACACTGAAAATGAGTGGGTTTAGATTTGACATTAGGAATAAATTCTTTCCTATGAGGATGGAGAGGCCCTGGCACAGGACGCCCAGAGAAGCTGTGGACACTCCATCTCTGGAAGTGTTCAAGGCCAGGTTGGATGGGATTTTGAACAACCTGGTCTAGTTGAAGGTGTCCCTGCCCACAGCAGGAGGGCTGGAACTGGATGATCCTCAAGCCATTCTATGGTATGATTCTAAGATTTCTAATAGCAGTGATAAACAGCAATTCCACTGAGAGATCATCCAGTATCTTGACCTAATCTCCTTCTAGATATATGTGAATACTGAGGTTGAGTCCCCAGATGACGTTATGTCTATGAGGTATAATAACACCTCCCCTGACAAGGTCCTAAAATGATGCAGAAATGACTGTACTCTTTGAACCTTCAGATTTTCTTTTTTGCATTTTCAAGACAATTTCAACTAAAAATAAGAATTTGACAAGGCAATGGAAGGTTTTGAGCAAATCTGTTAATTTTTAATCTGCCATGTAAAGTCTAATAATTCAAGCACTGCCTTCCCCTCTATACTTTCACCTGCACCTTTATCCACCCTACAGTGTAGTTCCTAAGCTTACACAGGCCAAATAATGTATTCTAGACATTTTTGACAAAAAAAAAAAAGGATATGTGTTGGACATGAAACTCTTGTGAAATAGCCTCATATTCTCAGAATAGAATGAATCAACTAAAATCTAGCATCTTTGATGGATTGGAATAGATTAGCCAAACCAAACAGCATGGGATGTTACACATTCAGGGAGAAACAAACACTGTGAGGGCATGAGTCATCTCTCCTGTTCTCAATGTCTACTTCAGACAGATAAACTATGCTTTAGACCTTAGCAAAGCTTCTGATGGTTCCATTTGTTTATTAGGACAGTAAAATTTAGATGTTGGTATGTACCTGTGAACTGCATGTCCATGCTTTCATGTCTGCTCTTCTCTGACAGAGCAGTGGTGTCTGCACTGAGAGATGGCCTCTCCCAAAATTCAGGCCTTTATGGAATATGAAGCAAGGCATGTGATGGGTGCTAGTTTCTGCTTGACTCTTCTCAAAAATAGAGACCAATTGCTTCAAAAAACATGATGGTGAAGGAATGGACCTTGGGGCTGTTCCACTCCAGTACATGGCAAACTCTAACACTTCTACAACCACTGTCCAGAGCATACAATTACTTTAGAACATAATATAGATCTTCAGTTTCAACAAACAGAATACATTTAATTCATCAATGACAACCACGTTGTTCCCAGAAACAGGGTCACCCAGGTTATGCTCATACTCTCAGACTCACAAACCTAGAAAATATTTTCTGTTTTACGTTTTGTTTCCACAAATTAAAGGGGTGCTTGAGATCTGGATTGTGCAGTTGCATGGGCAGAAGTTGTTTTGAGCTCATATTTTTAAAAGCAGAGTGGAAGGTGGGCTAGTGGTATCCATGACTCCTAAGGGATCACAATGAAACAATCCAAAACAGCTGAGAGTGCACATCAGTTCTAGTTCACTTTCATACTCCAGTCATGGGCTTGTCTGGCAGATCATAACAAAGTGTATAGTGATTCTAAAAGCAGAACAAGTGGGACGGCACCGCTCCCTCTGCCCACACAAGTGTTTAGCCTGGCTCCAAAATTTTTTTCTCTGTCTCTTCTTTCCTTCTATAATTATTTCCAAAACTGCTAACTCCAGAAAAGCTGCCTTAGATCCCAGATCTCCCCTACCTATCTCTGCTGCCAGACAAAGAAGAGACAAATAAAGTGGGGGGACAAAGAAGAGGCAAATTTGGATGGCATTTCACAGATTCCACTCCTGCATGTTTCCAGGATATATTTCACACTCTCCAAGGGCCTATTAACCATTCTTTATGTAGGATTGTTGTGTGTTAGATTGCTTAATAACCATCTATGGTGGGTTAATCCTGTCTGAGGAGGATGGAGTTAGAGAGCAGCTTGGTGGGCACCTGGCAGCCAGGCAAGGTTAGTCCACCACACCATCCTTGATGGAAATTGTGTCTCTCACTGGATGTCCAAGTCAGTGAGCTGCAAAGAAGCTGGAGGATGTCCTGGAAGATATGGTCACAGCAAACCAGATTGGAGCTTTGCACTGCAGCCTTGGGCTTCAGCACGACTTCGAATCATAGAATAGTTTAGGCTGGAAAAGACCTCTAAGATCATCAAGGCTGACTTGTACCTCACCTTTCAGTCCCCGGAAGGGATGTTGCTGGCAAAGAGAGCTGTGTAAAATGCCATCACAAGGCTCACAAGAGAGCCTGCAAGCCAGCCCTTAGGCCCAAGCAGAAGAACATCAAGCTTGAAAGATCAGACCATTAAAAGCATTACTGAGCCTCTCAATTCTTACAATTTATAATACTCCCAGATGAATCAAAATTAAACTGAATACTCACATTAACAAAGTAATGGGAAATTCCAGTTCATATGTTTCACATTTAGCCTCACAGTGGCTAAAAAGAAGAAGGGTTCTGCTGATTTATCTGAACTCCCTTCTTTTTACACACCTAAAACAGAAACACAACTCAGTGCCTGGTCTACTTGTATCTATTATTTAGGTGTGACCTGGATAGCACAGACATCACTGCCTCTGTTTGACCCAAAGCACCCTGGAATGATCCCAGGGACTGATGGTATCAGTGTGCTTTGCTTTCTGCTGGCTGGTACAGACAGCCAGCAGAGATACAGGCCCTGCCCTTCCAGTCTTCTGACGGGGCTGGTGATGCCATAGCACCAACCAGCTCATATCTCACTCATCACTTTCTCCTCCCTGCTCTGGCAAACACAATCCGGGTTCATCTTCACAAAACTGCCTCCAAACCCAGGGCCAGGACTGTTCACCACACTGACCCTGCTTGTTCTCACACCTCCATCTTCATTTGGAGGTTCTGACTTAAACAGGCATTGCTACAAACTGAATAGAAAAGTTTTACCGCGCATGTCTAAAAATAGAATTGCAATCATCTATGCTTCCGTTACTTTAAAACTAAATTTATCAAGAGATTATTCTTCCGTGAGGTTTAGTACATAAGATGTCTTATGTTTTAAAGTTCAGTCATTTCACGGTTATTTATGAGCAGAAAATCTTATGGATTAATTTTATAAAGAAGCACGATGAGTTTGGGGATCAGTGCTCCTTTTGGTGTAAATGGCCCAAATAACTCTGCAGTCCACCAAGACAGTTTCCAGCTATTTTTGCAATATTGTTTGTTGTGTTCACAGCTGAAGTGCAGCTGAGCACCAATAAGGTTAAATATAAAATGTTATACTTCTGTTTCAGAAAAATCTTCCAAGTAATAGTTAAAACTCTGATGACTGAATAAGGAGAGAGAGAAAAAAATCATATAATTCTCTGGGGTTTTTTATTTGTTTAGTTTATACATTAGACAGTTCTTTGAGTGCAATTGATTTTGTAGTTTCCTCTGTAGTTTCCAATTAATCATCCTCCTTCTTTGTGAAAATGTTTTACGCAAAAGCAGGAGACAGGAAAATATTTCAAAATAGGGAAATATGCTTATAAAACCACAGCACTGGTGTGGATATGCAGAAGTGCAGGTTCCGTCTGAAAACACCCTTTGGAGGGGAAGGGGGAGCAGCATTGCCTGTCATTTGGAACAACTGACTGCAAATTTCCTATTGAAACTCTATTTCTATGGAAAAATGCTTTTACGATAGAGAAGCATTAAGAAAGAGCATCTACTTTGAGTTACAAATTTCTTTCTGCAACAAAGAAGCCTCCAAACTGAAAAGGGAACAGATTTATCAGAGAAAATCACCATTTTTCATAGGGGGAAAAAATATTTTCTTTCCAAGAATGATGCGAAACCAGTCAGAAACCACCCTAATCACATCCCATTGCTGGTTCTCCCACTGGCTTCACATTCCTGGGTTTGTGTTTTTAAAATGTATCAAAAAAATTGGGAACTTTTCATAGTCATCTTAATCCAGACATAAAAATGAATTTTGCAGTTACTTGATTTTGACCAAACATTACATCTCTTTAAATCACATTGCAAAAAACAGTGACCACACCTATTCAAAACCAGGAAAACATGCTCTTTTTCTAGAAGTCATCATTACAGCCTCATCCAAACATAAAACTTTTGACTGAGGACAAGGATCTTTTGGAGCTTTGAATGAGTAACAACAGGATTATTACAAAAATAAATAAAAGATGAGCAAGCTGCCACTTAAGCTATGGATTTCCCACTGCAACAGCTTCAAAACTTTCTTGAAACACAACAAATTAATAAAAAAAAAAAAAAGGGAGGCAGACGATATGGCTCTGTCTAACTGACAGCATAAAAACATCAAGCACTTTGATTCAGATTAATAAATAATGACGGCGTGTTATCCAGGAAACAGTGCAATGCCAAGTCTGTTTGATCTCAGACCAACTGTTGGGTAAAAGTGTTCTGAAACGCTCTCTTGGGCACACAGGCCATCTGCATCCCGGCTCTGGGACTTTGATTATTTAAATGGGGCTTTTATTAAGAGAAGGAATTTTGTCCTAGAAGAAATTTTATGCCTTATCACCTTCCTGAGGGCAAACTCCAGTGTTACTTTGCTTATTCAGTGGGTTGGGGCTGTAAGAATGTGGGAGCTCCAAGCATCCTCTGTTACTGCCCTCCTACATCCTGAGACAGAAGCAATGGGAAAAGAAGACATGAGGGACACTTACGAGTTTTGTCTCTTGCATTTCAGGGCTGCCCCAGAAAAGCCAGGAAATCATTCTCCCTGCAGCTTCCAGAGCCCACAACAAGAGCTGTGAAGCCCCAGGAGCATCTCTCCTCCCTCATCACTGCACAGCAAGGAGCACTGCTCTCATTTCATGGCTGGGAGCACGTGCCAGCCTGATTTAAGTGAACAGGGGTGCTGGACACTCAGTGCCAAGGCACAGGGAGTGGACAATAGGGCTGGGGGTGGACATACTTCCTTCAGCACTCCTGGAGCCTTCTCCTAAGGTGTCCATGTGGCTGACACAGAATGTGGTATGAGGGAGCTTTCTGGATGAACCAGCTAGAATCCCTCCCCTGACTCCAGCGGCCCTATAATCTCCTCTGTTTCAAGCTGTGCTTCTAAGCCTGAGTCCAACTCCTACATGACATCCCAAGGCTGACAGATGAGTTCATTGCAGTCCGCTTTAGACAGCAGAAAGTGTTGTCTTCTCCCAAGTCAGTCTGACCCAACTCACCTTCTTTCCAAGGGGAAGTCTGTCATCTCTTAGATTAACCCCAACATTTCATACACAGGTCCTTTACAGGACCTCCCTGTCCTTCTCAAAACATGTGAAAACCCTCTAAGTTTACACACACGCACGGCCCAGGCAGGTGCCCCTGGACTTGTTCACCTTTTTCCAGTACAGTCATTCCCCCCGTGAAACACTCCACTGGACATGTGGTTCTTTCCACAGTAAACAGGGCTTTGGGACCCGGAGAGCTCAGCTGAGGAAACAACCCCAAGCACTAACGCAGGAAGCGTAAAGAGATCTGAAAAATGCTTCAAAGCTTCAGCTTCCAACAGACATATGAACTACAGCAACTGCCAAGAATTATGACTGCATGACATTACATCCAGCTCCTTGCTCTTATTAAAAAGTAAGCCTGGGTATCCGATGGGCAGATGGGCAGCACCACACAATCTGCTCTGATCCACACTCTGGGTTTTAATGGATACTCATACGTTGTCACAAAGCAAAAGTTTTCATTTTAAGGAAACACGTAAACTCTACAAAGAGCTGGATGTCAGGGTTTGCTGGAGTATGTAGACCAAAGTGAGGAATTCTGGAATTTCTGACTGTTTTTAGTACGGTCTGAAATGTGATGTCTGACAATCTTCCTACTGCAAAGAATACAGTGGGCTCTGACAACTAGTTTTAAATAGAGAAAGGTAATTTGCACTTTTTTTTGTTGGAAGTTAATAGTTTTGGAAAATGTTAAACTGATGAACTTCTTTTTTTTCTGATGAGCATGAGAAGTGACAAAGTGAGATCCTTAGAAGAGCAGCAATATCACCAGGATACTCCATTTAAATCTTAAGAGATCACCTCTAGTACAATGATGATTGTTTTACATTCATAATCCCTGATTTTACAAAATGTCGGTTTTCTTGGTTGGGGTTTGGTGTAGGGCTGTCATGATCTTTGCATGACCACACCAGCAGCCCTTGCCCTCAATACTCATAGCTAATAACAAAGAGGTGATGTTTTGGACCCTGTGAACATTAAGCTGATTTTAGTCAATCAAAAACTTTTGGCATGATTAGCTGCAACCCTGAGCTGTAAAAAAATACTCTGTGCCTTTTCAATACTATTTCTGAGCTATATATCCTCAAATTTCCAAAACTATATCTGATCCAAGGTGGGGTAGATGGGCAGAATGATGCAGAAAGGAAGGAAAAGTTTGAATTTGGCATCCACTAGAAACACCATGAGCCTTATTGTGCTGTGGGGTCCAAAATAAAAATGCACTGCCAGCATCCCATCTGCATTCCCCAAATTTCACTTCTGGAAATGTACTTCACTCGTGTTGGCTCTTACCCTGAGTAGTGGTGCTATGAATCTTTGTTGGGACTGTTCATATTTTCCCCCAGCTTTTATAGATGTTGTTCCTTGGTGCACTTCTTAGCAGAAAGAGAGAAGAATAATTTATTAGGAGGGATGGTATTTTGATCTGTGACCATCAATAAGGCCTTCAGATCAAACACTATTATCAAGGCATCCATTGAACTGGAAACAGCATTAGAGAAGAGACAGCTAACTCAGCATTAATCAAGACTTTTCGTTCTTCCAGTATCTGAATATTTCTGATAGTACCAAACTCTGGCAATTCCAGGCAATCCCATACTGATTTGTTAAGGTGGTCACTTAGGCAAGTGACTTGTGATACTGCACTGCAAGGATTACCCCCACATTGATAGTTAGCATAATCATTTCTAGGGCCAAGAACTGGGTCCAATGTTTGCATGTCAAGATTCAAAAAATTCTGCAGAAGTCACAAAAGTGTCTCTTGCACTACCAGCAACAGAAATTAGACAAGGTACAATATACATTTGGAGACCAGCCCAGTGTCCTGAACAAACACATCAGTGGACTAGTGAAAATTTCCAGTATAACCAGCACGCTTGCTTCTCTGCCTGACCACAAGGTGGTTAACCCCATTTGCAATCCCAGCTAGAGCCCTAGCTTAACCAACACCTACAACCTTTTAAATCTGGAGCTCAGACTGCAGTCGTGTTGGCCAGCTGTAAGAACAGCATCCCCATCACTGCTCTGCACAAAGAAATTGCAGGTCTGGCTCTTTCCGCCTTTCTTAATATTTATGCATCTGGTCTGGCAGCATCCATCATCGGGGCAGCCTTAGCTGGTGCCCCAGAGGGATGAAATAATAGCAATTTCAAAATGAGCCACGAGATGAACGGGAATAAGGAGGGTGGGAGGGAGCTACTATCAGGAGTCTGTCAGAGTTAGGTTATATCAGGCAGTACCTCTTGAGGCATAGGAAGAAAAATAAACCACCACAAATCAGCAACAAAGGAAAGCAACGGGTGTGAGCTTGTTCCAGCAGGGGGTTGGAGGTGGGAGAAGCATTTGGTAGAACCTTGTACAGAATATACATTGCCAAGGTATCAAGACCCGGGTAGAGGCAGAGAGTGCTTTGTAAGGGACCTTGAAATCTTCGGGCGTGGGGAGTGACCCACTCCTGGAGCACACAGAGTGCACCCACATCTCCCATAAACCAACCCAGCACAAGCAGGGGCAGAAATGGAGAGCAAGTTGCTCAAAGGCAGCAGCTCTGCTGTCTCCAGGAGCACATGGAATGTCAGATTTCCGCTAGGAAGCTGCTTTCTGGCATGGAGCTGCTTTCAGATCTTTTTCCTGGATGCAGTGGGACAGTGGGTTTCCCCTCAGCTTCACACCTGACGGAGCCCGGGTAAAGGCAGCTTGGTCCCTCCACGACAGCAAGGTCACAGATAATTACCCTTTTTAACACATACCACATTAATTCCCTCCTCCCAGATTTCTCCAAGGAGAAACTTGGCTGAAGTTTTGCTGCATGGTCAGAGGCTTTGGATTAACACAGAGAGCAAAGTAAATTACTACTCCTGAGGACTAGGCGTGGTATCAAGTGCTTCTTCACCATGTTAAGTGCCCAGCTGAGGGGGAAGGGCAAGGAAGGATTTTCAACTCTGCACAAACTTTTTTGAACCTCTAAATTGAAGCCCAGCCCTCAAAATTCTTGTTGTTATTTTTTGTTCTTCAACAGTACGATCAGATTAAATTATTTTGCCACTAGGCACCGGACAAACACACTGCGGATTGACAAAGGGCAGGAAGGTGTGAAGTTATTTACCTGTTTTACCAGCAACATGAAGGGATCCCATTTCTCCAAAACTTTTCCCTGCAGCCCATCATCCTCTGCCTCCCCATGTAGAAAGTGCAGCTGCACCCTGAGCTGGGGTGAGACGTGCTCAGAAGGTCTGAAAGCCCAAGCAAGCACCAGGCGAAACCTTTTCCTCGGCAGGTGTGAATTTAATTTGGTGTCCATCAGCTCCAACCACCATTACCCACCACCTCTTCCAAATTCCTCCAAATAGAGTTCAAAGCACTGATTCTGAGGCATGAAACCTCTCCTCCCTGAGAAGGCTCAGAAAGTACCAGAACCCCAGCCCTACTGGTGCAGGGGGACAAGACAGTCTCCCCAGGCTGTCGACTGGAGATCATTCCCCATCCTGCTCTTCAAAGCTGCCTCGTGGGCCCCAGCAATGCTTTGAAGAGCTCAGGCACAGAGACAACAGGGATGTCACAGGAGCAGGAAGGGAGGGAGGAGTGCTGTAGCCCAGCTGGCTCACTGGACCTGTGTGTGTGTGGGTGGCAGGTTCACAACCAGCTATTCCTTTTATTTCTGGATTTCTCTGTCTGCTTGAAAAGCTGTACCAGCTGTGCTGTACAAACAGGAACACAGAAAATTGGGCTAAAAAGGCCAAGACAACCAGAACCCCAAATCCTAGCCTCATACCTTTCCTTCACATTTCAAGATCCAACTCCCAGAATATATCTGTCTTTAGCTTGAAATTAAATTCCAGGTGTTAATACCTTCACAGGCTTTAACTATTTTTCTTCTTGCAGCTGAGGCTGACTATTGTCCCAGCACTTTTCTCTCAGATGAAAGACTCCATCAAACCCAACCCCTTTCCAGCACTCCTGCTGGATCATGGGATCACAATGAACAGAGTTTGCTCTGAGATGTGCACAGGGATCAAAGGGTCATCAGCTTTGCTGTGCATGCAAAGTGGCATCCTCTTCTCTAGAGCCCAAGCACAGCACCTCCTGGGATTACCCCCTCCCAGAGTCTGTAAACCTTGGCTGCACTGGCAGATTCCAGGCTGCAAAACATTCTTCATTGTGAAAGGTGCCAGTCAAGAATACATTTGGGGATGACACAGGCACAGCCTCTTTCACCTACTCAACTACAATACTTCCATGTTCACACCTTCATCACCTGCTCAAGCATAAAAAATTACGAGCCCCTCAACAAACAGGGACAAACCCACGGGGCTCGTCTCCTGGCATCTTAATCCTCTTTTGGGCAAGGGGGTGTTCAGAGGTGGGTAACCTGGAGCCACTTCTCACACACACCAGATTTCAGCTGCTGAGACAAGGGACTCAGTGGGAGGATCACATCAGTGGGATGATGACATTCAGTATTGCAGGTGTAATGTAAATAAACAGTCAGAGGAAAGGAGAGCACCATTTCTGTTTGTGCTGCATCACTCCTTTGTGAATACTCAGAGCTTCTAGCATTAACTACTGCAGACAGTGAAAAAACCCGGAATGTAGAGAGGACATCGCAGGAGTCCTTGCACTAGTTTTTTTCCCCTTTTTAGCCTAGTTTCCTGAGGAAAAAAGGCTTATCTGGTCATGCTGTCTGTCTTTTAATCCCCTCTAATAACTTTTGAATCCATTGGCCAATTTCAACCACACTTGAGACGGAAGTAGACATTTCAGACACGCTAAATGCCCACTCATCCTACAGGAATGGAGAGCTAAGGAATATAAATCAATGGTAGTTAGTGCCTCCTCTGTGGTGTAGCTCCAACCCCTTATCTGTTCTGAGAGCTGGCAGTCAGCATGTCCATCAGTTTAGGGATGCAAAGGAATCCTCAAAAGCCACTGCACACATTGCCATATAGCCTCACAAGTGGTCAGGAAGAGACTGTGGGCTTGGGAAGTGTGAGTTAAAGATAAACGAGCTGGATCTATAGTAAATTATGCTGAATTTGTTTTGCTACTCCTAAAGCAATGGGGGCTTTATTTTTCCTGTTTTAAGAAAATAACATTAGAAAAGCAGAATCAGCGTGTCTGTTCAGGGATTAATATTGTGGCTTCCTGTTTTATCCTTTCCTGCCTTGAAATAGTAAAGTCTAAAACTTAGATCCTGAAGAAAGAGGAGAAAACCAACACTGATAATGTGAATCCATCTCTTAAAGCAGGACCATGAAAGCCACTCAGCTCTGCCTTCGGTTCAGGGGTAACTACTTCGTCCAAAGCCTCTGTCCAGGGCAGCAAAGCAGCAGTGAAACACTCCCACAGGAGACTGATGGTTGGGCTGAAATCCTACTCTCCCGAGAGCAGCATATGGTACACGAGAGCTGCAAAAGCAGCCTCTGAATTTACACACACTTCTAGTTTTATTTCCCTGACTACACACACACACCACATTGAGGATCTGCACCTAGAAACGGGACCTTGGAATCTTAACAGGAGGCTTTTTCCACGCAGGGACAATAAGAGGAGAGCAAGTTTTAAGCCAGGAGCAGAAATATACTCCCAAACTCATGTGCCCTTGCTACAAATGGCTGCAGACAAGCACAGGACTAACAGAACTTTTTCCCACATGGTAAGTTCAAAGTGTTTTAAAGCTTACACCAAAAAACAAACAAAAAAAACCCCCAAACAAACAAAAAAATCTAGCTCAGCTGCTCTACATCACAAGAAATGGCTGATGTGCCCAGCACACTGGCAGGCTGCCTGGCTACCAGCTGTGGTCCGATTCCTAACCCTGCTAAAAACAGAGGTCTGCCAGTGGACACAGTGCCACAGAAGCTGCAGAAAACAATGCCTGCCTTTGGATCAGCCTGAGAAACCACAGTCATGGCCAACGAGAAAAATGCAGCGCTGTGGGCGAGACTTCAGGCAGCTGGGCTCTCTTCACTGGATAGCAATGACCTGGCATCCTGAAAGTTGGTAGGAAAACTCAACCCTGGCTTCTGCCCGGAGGGCAAGAAGTTCAAAGGACTCTAAACTGGCCTGTGGCCAGATGGAGAGGAGTGTTTAACTGGGTGCCTGTAAGATGCATTTCAAACATTCCCCTAAAAATGCCATTTCCATGTAAGCCCTTCACAGGCAGGCTTGCTCCACTCCTCTCCCAGTTAAGGAATGCAGCAATTATGCCCACAATGGGAGATCATCTTCCTGCTCAGCAGCCAAGCTGCCTTCCCATCAGTCAAGCTCTGATTCTGGAGGCAGCTCTCACCTCAAAGTCAGCACCTGACAGGCAAATCAGAGCTGTTGGCTTTGAAAATTGGAAGGACAAGGTACATTTCAGGAGTCAGGAAGGCCGAACTACCCGTGGAATTGCTTTTTCTGGGTTGGTCAGTGCAGATCTGAAAGCCCTGTGATTTTCAAGGCCACATCTTCTTATCCATCTCTGGGATTCAGGATTTACCGTCTGCATGTCCTGCAAGCCTTGTCTTCAAGGCAGCCTCAAGGCTGCTGCCAGAAGGCAAGTTCACATGAACGTTTTTCCCACAAGATAGTTCATCTGTTTGCCCTTTCCTCATTACTGTCACTTCTGTATTCCTTCATCCTGTGAACAGACCTGTTCAGGTCAAGATGCTGAGAAAAATCTGGATTACAAAGTCAAATACACCTTGGTTATGTAGTTCCACCATGAAAGCCAATGATTCTCTACTTTGCAATCTTTTTCCAGAAGGTGCAGCTCACTTGTCTCCCCTGGAACAGACAGGAACCTTGATGAAATCCAGGTGATTTTACTTCCAATAAGATAAAACATAGTGATGTCCAGCAGAGAACTACCTTCATGTGCTTTAAACAAAAGTAATGTGGGCTTTTATCTTTGTTGTCCTCTGGATCAGTTGTGACCTGGAGGATTATTTCCGTCTGTGCCGTGGAGGAATTTCTTTCTTTCCTTTCAGGTGTCCAGAAAATATGAAATGGAGATTACACCAAGTTCATTCAGGTCTCTGGCCCTCCAAGGCTGCATTACTGCAACACAACTTGAGTCCAACTTTCAAGACTCTTTTGCCAAGAATACAGTGAAGCAATCTGCCTTCTGAACAAACCACACCACTTGAGCACATTGCACATGGAATACAAGCACATCTCACCGCTAATTCACTCCCGTGTGTCATTCAGCATGAAAGTCCTTAGCAACAAACTCCAAGAAAGATTTGGGTTTATACCACTGTTCTGATGCAGCTCTCTGTGTCTGTAGGACAGATCCTACCTCTGGAATTCAGACATATTGGGAAAAACATCTCACCTCAATCTCAGTTGAATTCAGAGCAGGATAAATAATGTCCTTCTATTAATTTACAGCTGAATGCAGATTTCTCCTTAGCTCAGTTCCTGAGCTGCCATTTGGGATCTGGAGGCAGCTGCTCCAGTGCCCTGCCCTGCCCTAGAATAAAGATTGGCCCTGTCTTGACCACAGCAAAATGAACCTCAGCTGTAGAGTGATAGGTGCCTATCCTAGCAAAATAGTAGGCACTAGCTGAGGCCTGACTTAGCTCTTGGGCTTGATCAACACCCAGCTCAGAGGAGGCGGGAATCAAAGCGTGACCTCGATGCCATTTCACGTCTTCAACTTTTTCTCTCCTCTCTGAGCAGCAGCATCTGCACAGGCAGGAACTGGTGCCCAGCTTACGTGCCAAGAGTGGCTGCAGCTCCCTATGCTCACTGGTTTATTGCTAATGCAACAAATAGCCTTGGGTGTGCAGTATTTGTTGTGACAAGCTGGAAGAGGTCCACGCATCAGATGATGAAGTTGTTCTTGCTACCAGCAGGTACAATTGTCTTTTCTGCTGAACTAGCACCACACTTTCTTCTCCATTTGCTCTTAACTTTTCGTCCTCTGACTACTTTTTAAATATTTTACAGATGTTCTACACTCATGGCTAAGCTCTCCAACACATTTTCAGCAGTTTTGCTGAGTGTGAATTTTCAGAGTCTATACAGGGCTAAGATCAGGGTTAGAACCACTCATGCCAAGATGCTTTGAATGCTCTGTTGTTCCTACAGCACAGTCTTGACACGCACAACAAACTCCATGCAGACACAAAGCTGGGCAGACCCAAGGCGAGGTCCTTTTTGAGGACAGGAGACCAGCACAGACCTTGGCTGAAAAACTCAGCAGCCCTGAAGACAAAAGCTTTTCTGTGTTTCATCACCTAAGCAGCACATTTTAGCCATCCTCAAACAGCAAAGCACGTGGTGAGAGCACAGATGCTCTAAGTTAATAGGGCACCAAAGCAGCGACAGAGGCACCTCCCGGCAACGTCTGGGGTCACACAAGGGCACTGCCACACACGTTCTGCTCTCTCCCTACACCTGATTAACCATGTAAGGCATGCCCACACTGCTTGTCTCCAGGAAAAGCCTGAATCCAGTGCTGTCTCTTGGGGCAGGAGGTGCTTCTGCTTGGAAGGAAGCAAAAACAAGGTGATGGGGAATGTTCACCTAAGCAGAATTAGAGGCAGGAAGGGGAAGGTTTTGGAGAAAAAGAAATGAATGGTGGTGAAGACAGAAATTCTGGAGAGTTACGGGTGGAAAGATCCTTCATTGGGTCCCTGGGACTGCAAGGGACATTCTGGGGTTTTCTGTGGAGGTTTGAGGAGGTGGAAAAAAAATTTACCAGTGTATGGTGCAGGGTCCACTCTCTGCTGTGCCATTTCTACAGGACTTTGAGACTGCAATTTGCTCTCAGCTCTACCTCTGTAAAATAAGAAACACAGTTCTGCCTGTGGTGAAAAGATGCTGTCTAAATAAACACTTCTTGGTGGGTTTGGGGGTTTTTGTTTGCTTGGGAATTTTTGCTTGGTTGGTTTGGGGTTTTTTTCTTTTCAGTTATCTCATTGTCTCTTCATTGAAATCCAGTCCCTTGATTTTCCAGCCCAGTTTGGCACTGTCATCAAATGCCCAGGTACCTCATTCAGGCAACTCAAAAGTACCCAAGGCACACATAACTCTCAGTGTGATCTCCTTCTCCCATTCTCAGTGCACAGGCTCTCTTCCCTGGAGTGCTATTCCTCTCCTCAAAAATTATTATTCCCTTTGCCTCAGCTGCTGCAGCCTTTCCTTTGGAGGTTATCTCAGGCCAGACCAAGCTTCCTTAAGGCTGGTTGAACTGGGAGTAACTGCAGAGCTTTCCAGCCCAACTGGATCAGTCTCCAAGAAGCTGTGTCTGACCCTCACTCCAGCCCTGTGGTCCGTCAGTCTTGTGGCTTCACCCATTCCCTCCTCCTGGAGAAACAAGTGAAGTGTCACAGGCAACAAAAGCCAGGAACAGGATTCGGACAATCAAAGCCCTACCCCTGAAAAATAACATTTAAAAATCATGGCAAGTAACAAGTATGAACATCTCCTTTAACTTAAACACGTGTGCTGGTGGTCACAGTACCCAACAGTAATATCACATTGTCACCCAGAGATTTCACCTCC
Organism: Atrichornis clamosus; assembly: GCA_013400975.1. Classification (NCBI taxonomy): domain Eukaryota; kingdom Metazoa; phylum Chordata; class Aves; order Passeriformes; family Menuridae; genus Atrichornis; species Atrichornis clamosus. Next base: position 217,655 of record WBMZ01007491.1, read on the forward strand.
ATGATACAAATTTTTCACCAATTCCAATATAAAGTTGCCACTTTGGCATCAAAGAAGAAGTCTTCAGATTTTCAAAATACAGGCTAGGTCCCTATGAGTTATTCAGGCATAGAAGTCACTGTTCATCAAAGTAAGGTTTTCTCAATCTGTACGTAAGCATTTCAGAATGAAACCGGCCTCGCAGCCAAGATGTTATTGCCTGGATCAGCATTACATACTTGGGGGGAAAACAAGTAGGAGACTGTAGTAAATGTAAAATGCTGATAGCTGTCAAGAAACCTTGTAAAGCACAATAAAGAGCACACATTCACCTTAGCAGTTTGAGGCTGTAGAATTGGAACAGAGGCAAAAATTAGGAATACCAAACACTCACAAAACATAATTTCTGTTACTAAATATACCACTGTGGTAAATGCTTATAGGGCTAAAGGGATAATATTATTACAAATTATTTTGGCCGTGAGAACAATTATAAGACAGGGGTGGTCCTGGTGGTGGGTCAGGATGAATGAGAGTTCTTTCCCTCACCAGCACTCTCTGCATTTTCCTCCACTTTTCTCTGTCTCATTCTTCCTCTCCCTCCTGCAGGATCAATATGCTGGAGGAACAAGATGGGACAGAGTAGAGCAGCTGTGGCTGCAAGGCTCCCAAGTTCAGCAGTGAAGGGAAAGGTGAATCCCCAAAACCATTCTTTGTCCATGTCTAACTCGGAATCTGTTGGTTTTCCCATTAGGAGCAGTGGGGGATGACTCACTGACCACTGGATCCCCTGCACACCAGTGCTTGGACTGAAGTGCTCTGTGTGCACACACTGAGTCCACAGCAGAGCATGAGGAAACCCATGGCCTGTGTGGTGATGGGGACAGCAGGGGTGTCCCTGCCTCCATCCCCCTGTACTCCACCGGATACAAACTGCAGCATAAGGTAGGGTGTGCTGCTGGCCTAATTTCCCAATCCTGCCAGTCCACAGTGGTGTGATAAAACAGCTTTCCCCATGCAGGGGATGGTGCCATGCAGAGCACACCTAGGTCATGCAGTGCAGGGTCCCATTAGAGAGCCCTGGACCAGCTCCAAATGAGTAAAAGCATCCACAGCACATAATACAGCAGCACAAAACGATAGTAGGTCAGGTCCTAGAAGCAATAAAATCACATTAGCAGCATGTAAAACTATGCTAAGTAGCCTCTCTGGCTGTGCCCTGAAAAAAAAAATAGCCTCCTCCAGCAGCTCTTTACTGCAACCACTTACAGGAGCGCCTGGGATTTCTTTTTAGGTGCACAGCAAAAGCTCTCAGGGCTTGGGCTGCCCCTTGGGCACAGCGGGGTGGGAGGGATGGTGTGGATCCTCATCAGCTCGTGCAGTCAGACACAGAGAGATACTGCTGCTCTTTAGCAGAGCTCCCTTGTGCTTGGTGTGCGACTGCCTGCAAGGTGCACGGGGCAAGGGGTTTTGGGCTGCTGCAAAAAGCGATGGCTCCGTGGGGTTAGGGGCACTTCTCTGCCTGAGAGAACAGGAACCTGACTGCTGCTGAACTGAAGGAGCAGACACTTGAATCCAAGAGTAAGATTTAGAAAATCTCCTAACTAAAACTCTTTGACTTCCCCAATAAAGTCAGTGAAGCACAGCTTTCCCACCAGGCCACATTGATCACTATTCTTAATATTTATCAACACTCTGAGAGCACACAGGAAAGGTAAACGGTCCTTGCAACAAGGTGCTTAAAAAGAGCCTAAATATTTCTGCACAGAATCCATGTTTCTTCCAAGGGACGCCACCCTACAACTGATACTGGGATGAAAGGGAAACCAGCAGAGATTGCACTTTTATCACATACTTTTCCAGCAAACAACTGATTAAAGTTTGCATTCCAAGTACAGCTATGCTCTAGGCTATGAAAAATCTTCTCATTTGAAAGCCGTTTTCCTCCCCTGTATCTGGGACAATCGGCAGCACGAAATAGAAAATATTAATAAATAAACAGGCATCAGTCCAGAGTTCATGTTTAGTCAAAGCCAGGACTTGTGTCTCTTGCTAAGGGACCCCAGCACCAGTGGGTTTGAAGGACTGAATTCTGATACTTTCAGCAAATGAAAGAAAACCTCACTGCTTTGCAGGGTTTCAACTGTGATTTGGAAAATTATCCTTCCTCCTCCCTTCCTCCTCATAAACCTTAGTGTTTGACTCATTGATTCAGGGCTATAGCTCACCTCTCAGCCTGGGTTTTCCCACAGAGCAGAGAATTTCTCCTGAAGTCTTGAGTGTTTCAGCCCAGTAAGAGTGTGCTGAGGACAGACTGTCCCAATGATGATGTTTTGTTGAGTCTCCAGCTCAGGATAAAGTCAAAGAGCAGCAATTAACTGCTTGTCTGCAGAAGAGCAGTGGCTGTAGGACGATGACTCTGGTTTTGACCCTAGTATCTATCATTTTCCTAAGTCCCAGTTATGTGTGGGCTGTCAGCAGAAACACAAAAGAAGGTGGCATGATATCACAACCATATTTCATGGGGGAAAAAGAACAAAATTGCAGTTGCCATCATGTGACACGATGTGGGAACATGTACCAGACTTCTATGCATTAATATCTGGGGGCTTATAGACCCCCTTAGTAAAATAATAAAAGGGATGCATCAAGGTTTGGTGATGTGAAGTAGATCTGTTTTGCTGCGGATTTCTGCAGAAAAAGGGTTTCACCCTTAGTGAGATGTTGGGAGACTTTTCCCTTTCCTGGTTTCCCAGCTCTCTCCAAACACCTGCTTCATCATCCTCCAAATCCCACGCTGGCCATGTAGTGCAGAGCCTGTACAGGCACTCTCCCTGGACACTGAAGGGCTCAAAAAAGTTTCTACCTCCTATTCTATGACCAACAAAATTCTGCACACACTCCACAGTGTAAAATGCTTTATTAATTAAAAAAAAAAAACAAGAAAAGAAGTCAAGAATAAGATACCACATAAATCAGGTGCTTGTGTTAAGAGTAGAAAGAATCAGTGACAAAACTGCAGCTATAGAAATTGCTGGCCTTTTTAAGGGCAAGAAGGAACTTTTCAAAGACATAAGGAACAAAATGTATCCTTTAAGTACCATCAGGCACAACAGCATAGAAAGGGCAGAAATGTTCAATACCTATTTCTGTTCTGTACTTGGGAAAAATCCATGCAATGGAGCAATAATATGCTAAGAATGACATTTCGCATTTAAAAGCGATAAAGAAGTACAAAAGAAGTACAAAATACACTGGTTTCTTCTTCTGGGCTCTCTATATCAACAAGTTATGATAATTGAACCCGAGAGTTCCTACAGATTCGGCTGAGATGTACTCTGAATGTCAGTGTTGCTTTCCTAAATGTTGGGACACTGTGGCAAAGCACCAGAAGAAAACCACGGTTGGGGCAGTGTTTTATGTGGGTAAACAGAAAGATCTGAGTGGCTTTCAACCTTTCTGCTTTCTGGGAGAAAGAGCAGAAGAGCTGATGCAGGGCTTGGTTAATCAGGGCTCAGGGGACAGTGATAGAAACCAATGGGAATATTACCCCAGTTCAGTTCCGATGTCCAAAACACAAGGGTTATGCTGATATATTAGAAAGGTTTAGGGAAGTATCATTAAAGACAATTATGGGCTGGAAATCAGGCTCATAGTAAATGCTGCAGAGAGCTCGATCATAGCAAAGAAAATGGAAAAGGATGAATTATTGTACCAGCACCCTTGGACAAACACAGCTAAAACATTACTACTCCTCTCCATATTCAGAGTACTTTGCACTCTGTCAGAATAATATGGAAGAAGTTCAGTGGTCAAGAACTGGAACAAAAGAAATATTAATTAGGCATAATGTGCACACTTGAAAGAAAATAATTTAACCATGGTATACCAAAGACTGATAATCTATCAAAGACTGAAGAATGAAAAATCCATTCCACTCAATTCCTCTTTTCTCGACAGTGTATGTTGTAGCTGAAACAATACTAATTATGAGGAGCCCTCTGCTCTCCTGGAGACAGAGTAGGTGATCACAGTTTTATTTAACGGTTTTATAATCTCTAAACTATGGGGTTGAGCCTAAATTTTCCAGCCTTTTTTTCTTATCCCACTACAAAACGAACAGAAAGGCACACGCCAAAATCACGTACTTGGGCTTCAAAACACCGCACGACACAGTGAGCATGGAGCTCTGTTATAAAATGTGATGGGAGGGAGGAGAAAGCTATCCAGACAAAAACAAGCAAATGCAACAGCGAAAAATAAACATTACTGCAAATCTAGACAGGCTCAGGGTCCCTTGGTGCAGAAAGATGGCTCAAATCTCCACTCCCTCTCTGCCCAGCTGCCGACGGGCTGCGTTACAGACAGGCGAGCGTCACCCCGCCACACCACCTAATTGGCACCCAGCCTTCCAGGGAGTGGGAGATAGTCAGCCTAAAAATAGGCTGTCCTCTGTTTTGGCTCTCCCCTCCCTCCATCTCCCCCTCAAAGGCGCAAGGCTGGCGGTCCAGAGAAAAACATCCAGAAAACAGCAGCCTTAGTCGAGTGAGCCGGGAGGTGTTTTGGGACAGGGAGGATCGGGATGGGGTGCTATCAGGGTGATACTGAGCATAGCACACAGATCTGGTCCCTGCCTGCCCTCCTGCTTCTGGGAAAGAGTGATTTCCAGCAGCTTTAGCACAGGAGGTGCAATGCAAGCCTCCAGCCCCACGGGAGGTGTGGGGACAGAGCGGAGCCACACAGGCCATCCCTGCCCCCCAGGACGGTGTCCCCAGCCAACCCGCTGCTGAAGGAAAGCAGCTGAGCTTGGCTCTTGTGGCAGCTCCCTCATTGATTCCTGCTCAGAAACTCTCTTCGACTCTCTTTACACTGTGAAGGCCTTAGCTTCAACAGCCCATGAAATTTTTGTTTCAAGGAACCAGCATTTACAGGCAGCAAGGCCTCACAGGACAGTTTTTAATAGGAATTTCATTGACACTGGAGATCCTCACAGGACTTTGATGAACACTTGAACTTTAGTCTGACATTTAAGTGCCTAAAACTCTGTATGAAGCCCAAATTAAGAGATCTTATACTCTGCTATTGATGCTTTCTCTCATACGCAGCTTTACAAAGCTCCCGAACATCAGTAACATTTCAGAAAGCATTGGTTCTGCTTTTAACTGGATATGACAAGTCAAAATCAATTAGAGATTGATCTCAATACTGGTTTGGGATTTTTTTAAATTTATTTTTAGCCTGCCATTCAGTTACCAAAGTGAAGAAATGCAATCAATGAAGTGAACTTGCTTTGTAGCAAAGGTTTTGCCTAGATTATAAGATGTTTTGGAAAGTTTCTCAAGCTCCTAAAGACAACTGTGTAAATAACATTGCTTATTGAATTCTGCAGAGTGCTCTAACAACAAGACTGATGGGTAGCCTAATACATTGTGTAGTTGCTATAAGCAATGATCTCCCATGCTAATCACAACTTGCACATTCATTAAAGTTGTAGCAACCTCCTGGAAGAAATCACGTACCAGGGAATGGTTCAAACATGTGCAAAGCTAGCTGTGACTATAAAGCTGGCCTTCAAACTGGCATTGGGAAGAAAATATTCAACATATCTGACATGCCACAGACCTAAATGTGTGAGATGCTGCTGTTTGAGTCCTGCTGTGGGCCACATGGTCTGCAAACCACCACGCGTCTTCAGCTGCCACAATTCAAAGTGAGCATGAAGCGATTGTGTTCTGTGTTCAAGGTAAGACTTTGGTCCAGTGAAGAGAGTGGGGAAAATTCCCTTGCAAGGGCATTCCTCCAGGTTGTTACTCAGGTTGTTTCCTGTCTGAGCAGGACTTTGGGTTAATACTGGGAAGGGGTAACACAACAGACACACAGAAGTTAAGGCAGAGTTGCTCCTTGGCCACCCCCAGGCACCATCACACCACAAAAACAGTGCAGCTGGCACCAGCCCCACCGTGGAAAACAAACCCATCCACCCCAGGGCTGGTTGTTGGCAGCTGTGTGGCTGTGCAGTGCTGGTCAGCAGCACTCCCTGCTTTACAAAGCTGCTATCGGCCCAGAGATGAGAAGATGAAAATCAAGGTACCAAAGGGAGTGCATGGGATGAGGAACCTTCCTGAAAGGGCTCATCCATGCACCAGGAAATAGTCTCTGCATTGTGGGGCACAAGGGCTGCTGGAACTAATGGGGGCAACACTGAGAGTCCCTCCAAAATGTGTTTTTAAACATCTTCCTTCTGGTACTGGCAGAGAAACAGCCCTCAAAAATAACAGAAATAAAGCTTCTTACCTAGACCAGCCACTGCAAACCAAATCAAGGCACTAGCTTGCCATTCAAATACACCATTCTCAGTGCTGTTCATGCCAATGCCTCTGCTTTCCCTGGCTCCTTGTGACCTCAAACTCAAAAATAATGCTGCATGCCATTCCCTCCTGCTCCTTTCCTCCTAGAGGCAGCTTGGCCAGCAAGGACACTGTAGAGAACCGGACACAGCTCATTACATGTCTCTGCACTGGATTTGTCTGTGACATCCTCATGGTGGTTCCCAGCTTCACACCACCATGGCTTATCCTTTGGGGTCAGAACACGCTGTTTCTGCTCATCAAGAAAAAAGGCAGCCACCACACGTGCATGTTGCTCCCGGAGCAAGTTCCGTAAGGCTTTCTCCAGTTATTAGCTCTGAAAGCACACCTTGGACATAAACACCCTACACAAGACACAGGCAAAGAGGCATTTTTGATCTGCACCCGGCGGCAGAGGGTGGGTTTGATTTATCAGGGAAGGCAAAAGCTCCTGCAGAGCGAGGCGAGGAGGAGGGGCCCGAAGGTGGCTCCCAGCCACCTCCACGCTCCTTTGATCCCGGGGCCATGCTGGCTGCAGGCCAGTCCCTGCTGTGGGCTGTGTTAATCTGTGCTGGCCACGGGTGCCTCCCGGGAGGCTCGGTGGCAGCTGGAGATTACCGGGGTCAGGGACACCCTCCATTTTCCCTGCCTCGTACCACTCGCAGCGACGGTCAGGGCAAGGGCCGGGGGAGAAACAGCCACAGCCTCATGACAGGGATGCTCACAAGGCAGGGGTATCCTCAGTGCAACCCCTGCTGCCTCTCGTCCTGGTTTGCACCAGCTCCTTACACGTGTCCCGTCTGACACCACCACAGAGATGCCTGTTCCCAGCAAAATGGGCAGTACTCAGCTGATGGAGCTGGAAATTGCATTTTCAATGTCCTTGCTTCATTCCTGATTTGGGGGTTTTGCATAAATATATACATATATAAAAATAAAATATATATCTTTATATATATGTGTGTCTATAAATGGTTACTAATCCCTATCTGCTGCACATAAGTGGGCAGAGGTGCCAATACAGTCAAACATCCCCCCTGCACACAGGGAGACTCAGCTGCAAAGTGCGTGGGGCAGGATTAAAGCAGGAGGCCATGTCCTCTGGGACATCATCTTCGTCCCTCTCCCAGCTCCTCCAGTCTTGCCATAGGACCAGGCTCTCTCACGGCTGGAGGCACCCTTGGCCCCTGACTCCTGACACCCACTCAGTAGACATCACATTACGACCTATCCACAACAGCCAACAGGGATCTTCAGCAGGTTTGGATCCAGTACAAAATCCGTGCGATGGAGCCTTTTCAGATTATTTCAAACTGCACTGAGCCCCCAGGGCTTGGTTTGCAAGTTTCCTTTAAAACTATACAATTACAGCCTACACCTGGCATTGCCTGATCTCGTGGACCTGTTTGGTGTAGGTGAAGCAGTCACTGGCCTGACGATGGGACACTAAACTTAAAATACAATATAATATGGAATAACACAATAAAAATTCTGTAAACCCACATTACTGAAGTAATGTGGTCCCCTGTGGAACTCTGTGGATTCACTGATGTGTAATATGTGGCTGGGTCACCCCATGGCCACTTTCTTATGTCTGACACTCCTTGAGTCTCTCTACTCTCAATTCAGGAACATCCTTTAACAGCACTTGCAAAAGCCAAATATTTTTTAGTCCTGATCCATGGAATCAAATTGTCGACTGGGTTCAAAAGCTACCGAATAAGACAGATGCACAATGGTAAACCAATGGAGAAACCGAGCAACAAAAGATGAGTTTCAATGGCTTGTGCAACTAATGGCTAAATACATGGAAAATCAGAATTTCCTGTGCAACAAAGGAATTAAGATATTATTTCCTTCTTATCTTTAACAAATCCAAGCACTAAAGGGATACAAAAGACATTACATCTGGCACAATAGTTAATTAAAAACCACCTAAAAGACAGCTTTAGAAAATTCCAGAGAGGGAATGATGTTTCAAAATGTAATGTCATATCTGAAGAAGTCAAAAAGAGCTTTACCTTTGGCTACAGCAGCCTCTGGATCAGGCCCTCAAAATAGTTCTGGAAATGCTCCAGAAGACTTATTTCAGCTACATTTAAGCTCAGTGCTTTGCAGCTATTCAGTAATTTTCTCTGTTAGTGTTAAACTGTCCAGGGGACTTTTATGCTCGTAAACAAATCCTCCATCTCCCTTATGTCGCTTTTACATTGACACTGCATCACTGACTTCAATAAACAGCCTCCTGATTCACCCTGTTACGAGACACTGAGCAGAATTAGGCACCAGAGATGTGTCTAAAAGCCTTGGTTTCAGGTTCTGAACATCACTTAGACTAATTAATAAAAGAAAACCGCAGCCCAGAATATTTCAATGTCTTCAGATCATAAGCTCATATGCAGCCACTTGCCTTGTTCCCAGGAGTCTACAACCATAATTTTGGGGGGATTTTAAAGTATTGTTATTATTATTTTGAGGGACTTTCATGCCGTTCTCCATATCTCTGTTAAAAAAGGCAGCGTGTGACCCAGTGCAGTGTTTCTAGGTTCTTTCTGGCCTTTCCTAAGAAGCAACTAAAAAGCTTTACAGGGTCCTGACTACTGAGCACACAACACACAGAGCAAGACTCGCTAACCCAGCACTGCTCAGGTTTAACATGACAGGGAAAACCCCAAGAAACTTTTAACAAAAAGAGCAATTTTTCCCAGATGTAACAGCACTAGAGGAGCAGCGCTGTGTGTCACAACTACCAGAAAAAGCAAGTTCTTCAAGCCAGGACAACTGTACACCTTGCACGTGCTTTCTCAGACATCGCATGGACACCACAAAACTTATGGGGATCATCAGGTTTAGCAGCTTCATAGAAAAGCAAAGTCAATGTAATGCAAGCAAAATTTCCATGAAGGGCAAAGGAACCCAAGAACCCTGAGATTTTCCTAGGAAAGTTTCTACCCTGGTTTCATTCTCCTGTGAAGAATTCGGAGCCTCAGTTCAAAACTGCCTGAGTGCAGCAGAAACAGGATCATGATGGACCTACAGGAGGTTTCTTCTAGAAGCACTAAAGTACTACTACAGAAGTGTCATAAAAGGATGGGGCAAGAGGGAAAAGCACAGAAACCATTTGTCTTTATCTTCCCTTATTCATATGATAATTCCTTTTTTTATTATTCCTTTTAGCTATGACGTACGGTTTCATAACAACTATTTACTTTTCTCTATCTAGCAGCTGTCTTCTGAGAAAGATGGAAAAATAAACTAAACATGTTAAAACCAAGGGAAACTATTCATATGCGATGTATAATTGACTGCTATATTTAAATCTTTGTACATTATCTTTCAAATTATATTTAGTTTCAACAGGAGGGGAAAAAAATCCCCCTTACTTTCTAAAATTAGCAACAGAATTTGTATATTGTTTTCAAATACAATCGCTCTTCCTCAGAAACTTTTGCCAGGGAATAATTAATGGCTGGAGACAGGGAATCTGACTGGATCAGATGTATTTTGACATTGGCCCAGTGACGGTCACCTAGAGCAAAAAACGGGGGAAGTCCTCGGGGAAAGGGCTGTGTAAATCTGGATTAGCTCTGCTGAAGCCAAACAAATCGATCTGGATTTACGCCGGCAGAGCCGAGGAGAAGATTCATCCCTCCGTTTGATGGACGCAGGGAAGGAAGGAGCTGCGAGGACCTCAGAAAAGCGGGGGAACTTTGCCATGCGCCGCAACTCCGAAGGGGCTGTTTCCCGAGGGACCCACCGCTCACGCCGGAGCAGCCCCTGCGCTCACATGAATGGGAATCACACGCACGCATCCGGGGAGATTAGACCCCTCGACGTGACGCGCTGCTGAAAAGAGAGATAAAGGGTAAAAAAAATAAAATAAAAAAAAATTTTTAGGATACTTGCAGTGCTTTCCAGACCCTCTTGCTGCAGACACGGCTGGCGGTGCCTTTGGCCCCTCCGGCAGCGCGGGGGCTGCGCATAGCTCGGTGTCGGAGGCTGGGGATCGGGCCGGGGAGGCAGTGGAGACGATGTGCCCGGCCCCGGGGAGGGAGAGAGGGCGGCCGCGTCACGCCGCGCTGGCTGGACTAATATGGGGAGCAGGGACAGCCAGAAATCCTCGTCCGGAAGGAAAGGACAACCCCTGTAACACGAGAGCCGGCACGCGAAGCGGGGAGCAGACACACACCCCCGGGGGCTCGGCAGGGTTTGGGACTGCCAGCAGGATGGCACCGCCGGCTGCACCCGGGATGGCAGGCGGAGGAGCAAGGTTTGGTGCAGGGGGGTCCCGTCCCCACAGCACTCAGCTCTATTAAACGCGGCATAATTACCCTGTTATAATCAGGCAGGTATTTTAAAGAGGCTTAAGTGTGATTTTATAATTGTGCATTATGTAACGTGCTACCAACGTGTCAGGCCTCAGACAACACTAAGTGCCTGTCTACAGGTCAGGCTGTAACACTTTAATGATGCTCCTTTCTCCTATTCCCAAACTCCTCCCGTTAACGTTGCTCTCCCTAAACCTCTTGTCCATTTTCGTTGGCTGCATCACGCGGGAAAAACAAAAACTGCATGACAGAGTAGCTCCTCTTTATGAGCTTTACACCGTGGGGAGGGGGCTTCTTTAATTTATCATCACTTTCTGTAAAGTTCATGTTTTCTGGGATTTCCCAGGGGCAGTGTCTGACCTTGCACAGCCCGGCAGCAGAGACGCTCCTCGGAGGACTGGAATGGGCTGGCAGTGGGGCATAAAATCTGAGCTGGCTCCTGCAGGGGTGAGTTTTTGCTCACTGGAAATAACTAGAAGTGATCCCTCTGTGCTGTCCTGTTTTGGTTTCCCAGGACCAAGGCTGTGCAAACCTGAAGCAAAGCTTGTTAGACCCAACATGCTCTAAGCCAGCCGGGAGGAGCAGTTCAGCCACCGAGACACTGAAAAAACTGTCCATTTTGGGGGGAAAAGTGACCTTCTCATTATGATAAGAAAAAGAAACTTGGAAAAATCACCTTAGAAATAATACAGTCTTTATGAATGGAATTTAGCCTAAAAAGTTAATTTCTAATCTATCTTCAGCTAATGGGTCTTTAAAAAATTGCCCATGGACAAGGTTTTCTATAGTTTTGTATCATACAGGGTTTTTTTAATTTTCTCTAAAGATTAAGATCAGGAGAAAAAAAAAAACCCTCAGCCACAACTCCCACCTCCCACGATCCCCTTCAAAACCCTAAAACCTGTCTTAGTGTTCACAATCTGCCTTCAAATGCCATGAATATTGAAAAGGACTCATTTCTTCCAACACACCTTGGTTGTACCCATGGTCTGCATTCAGTCACAACTTTTGCACACTTAAAAATAAAATCAGCAAGACTTTTTAAATATTCCATACTAATACTGGAGTTGGATTAAAATCAATAAAGCACAATATGCAGATATCTTTCAAACAATAATTTGAATGCAGAACAGTTTGACTAGCTTAGGAATCCAGAAAACTTTAAAAAGAATCTACAACCTGTTGGTAGGACTCTCAACATTGCAGCAAGAAGCAAAAGTTTAGCAAACTAGGAAAGCTCAATTCAAATTCAGAGATTAAATAAATAATCCAGTAAATTATGGATTTATTCTTCCCAAGATATAAAAGAAAACTTCTAATTTTAAAACTAAATCAAAAAGGACGAAGAGAAAACTTAGAGCTTAAAAGAATTTTTAATTTTTTCTGAATGTTTTGGTACAACTGTATTATTTGATGTGTCAAATCTCTACATTCAAAAAGGTCTTGCAATATTATGATAAAAATAAAACTCAAACCACCCTTGTTATGCAGAACTGTGATTTTAAAAGGCTTTGTACAAAAAGAGCAGTGACCATGTTTTTGCCATGAAAGATAAGGGATCTTTTGACTCTGATGAAAATTTTGCACTTTAATGATTCACAAGGTGACCTGCTCGTGGGAGGCCAAGCTGCAACTCCTCAAAGGTGGGAGTGTGAGAAGAGAAGGAATTTTTGTGGTTCTTTTGCCATCTTTCCTGCGAATTTGCCTCTGTGAACTCAGACTGATAAGAAACCTGAAAGGGAGGGGTACCAACAGTGATTATGACAGCTGGTGCTACATGCATTTAACAGAACCTCTCTGTCCCGAGACAGCTGAGGGGCTGGGACATGGGATAACTTTAGTAAATGTGTCCTCTTCCTTCTCCCAAGCTGAAATCTGGGATCTCACTCACTGCAGCTGGACAGCCTGGAGCAGGTAACACCAGCTCCAGAACTACTGGGAAATAAATACAGAAACGTAATTAACCTAAGGAAAAGGAGGATTGTAAGGGAGAGAAGATCACCTGCACCCAAACTGAAAGGAAGATGCCGTGTGTACAACGGAGCAAAAGGATCCTCCACAACAAACTTTCTGAACTACCTGGATCTCTTCAGTGACACAAAAACTATCAGAAGGAGAGAGGAGTTAGGGACATTCCAGTTCTGGAAAAGTTTTCTTTTCCTCATTATTAGCAACTCTAATTACTTTGAAAGAAGAGCAATGAGATAAATCCTGTAGAGCCAGAAATGTGACCTGATTTCCTTCCTGATTTAGAAACTGTCACTTTGCAAGAGAAACCCAAAGAGACAAAGCCAGGTCAAAGTGGGCTCATCAGTTTGGTTTGCAGAGTAAATAATAAACCATGATCAATAGAAATACAACCAGGACTTCCTTTTGGTAGACGTTCATAAACACGATCCTATTTAAAAGATAAACACATGTTTATCTGAACTGATTGCAATCATACACGACACCATGGAAAAGATATTCACTATAAGCAAACGGAAGTATACCCAAAAAACTTCATGTGTTTTCCTCCAAGTTAGGTGGTGAAAGGGGGAAGCGATGACCGAATTCCAACTATAAATTGCTTTATGCTATGATTAAGGCCCTACCTCAAGACAACATGTAGACACAAAGCAGAAAAGTCAAGTGTATATTTAAGAGTGTTGCTGCTTCTGTGTTACCGAGGTTTTATTTAACAGAACTGAGAAATTAGTTGTTGCCACCTTTTAACTATCAGGGTTACAATTTTCCAAAGTAAATCTTGAGCATGATCAGAGACAACTTAGAAGATAGCAATTTTCCGGAAGAACTGAGCACTCACCCTCTGAAAACAACAGGTCTCTCCTACATTTTTCAAGCTGAGCTTCCAAAAACTAAGGCACTGAAGGTGATAACAGATGATAACCTGCTCCTTCTAAAAAGCATGACCAAGATTTCTGAATGACCACCAACATGTTTTAATATGCAACCCAAAATGTTCTTTACTCACATACGTAGAGAAGTCCTTCAAGAATAAATAAATAGAAAATGGTAATGAGAAAATTAACAAATCCCTTTTTAATATCATAAATAGGATGTTTTGAAGAAATTTAACTGTATTTCATAAATCTCCCAGTCACGATGACATTTCCTATCAGCAAATTTTTAAATACAATTTTGACAACACATTTAAATCAAGAACATAGCAACTATTCAACATTTTCCTGTAACCTGTGAAATCCTGGGAGCTGGTAGCTGGTGCCACAGGTGTTAGTCCATCACAGCGAGAACCGAGGCCAGCTCCTGATTCAAGCCAGGAATAAAATGCTCTGAACTCTTGTTGCAGTTTTAAAGTCTGTACTCATGAGCTGTCATTCAGAGTCATGAAGTCTCGTGGTCCACATACCCCCTTCATGGTCAAGGTATTTAGGCTACATACCCAATGATGCAACTGAATACCTTCGTGACCTCTGACGAGTGATTGAGGGCATGAAACAGTATCCGTGCCCTGCACACTGTACAGAGCTCTGGCATGCTTTAAACCTGCAGGACTCCTTGCAGCACAAACCACTGCTGGGTGAGAACACTGCCTTTAGACTCTGACCCTTTGTGTCTGTAGAACCCTCAGAGCCTCAGGCAGGAGGGCAAAGCTGCATTATGAATGATTCAGAGCAAGTGGCAAGAACTGAGAAAAATCATGTTACAGCATCAAACTCCAATCATGACCGAGTTAAGTAAAATATTAATCTCTGATTATTTCTGGCAATACCATCATCTGCACCATACCAAAGTTATATAAACTCCACTGCCCAAGGCTGAGACCTTTTGGCACATTAATCTAAAAATACCACACTTTGTGGGACAGGCTTCCATTGCTTACATGTTGAGACGTTTGCCCCCAAAAGACATGACTTTTTTTTTAAGGATCCTCTATTCCTGAAGTTCTCTGTCAAGCACATTTTCTCATTGAAAAGGCTACACCAGAATAATTTTTTAAAAAATTAACAAAATCAGTGGACATCACTCCGATTCCAGTTGCATCATTCCCATTCTGTCCTGGCATTGGGCTCCCCTCAACTTTCTCAGGACCGGGTGTCTCGTCAAGGCAATATCCTCAAACCAGCAGAAGTGAAACCACCACTTCGTTGGCCCAGTAGAATAAGGGGGCTTCACTCCTCACTGCCTCACAGCTCTGACCTTTCCAATTCTCTCCCACCAAAAGCTTATAGGATCTGCTGGATCCATCTGCGTCTCCACCTGGCCTGCTTTCCCACGCCAAAAGGACGGATCAAATACACGTGTCTGAAAACACATCCCTGCTTTTTCTTCATACCACCCAGGGGGAAACCCCTCAGCAGTTTCAGACGACAGGAAGCCTCTTAGATCACTTCTGCCAAGCCCTGAAATCCTGGGAAATTGCAGCAAAATGAACTTCAGCACCTTGGACAGGACACACAGACGGAAAATCACCAAAACCAGCTCATTGGCCCCGAAAATGCTGCGCCTGGACATGACCCTGTAGGACACATCTGCGGGCCTGTTTATTTTTAGTATTGACAAATCCTCTTTGAATCACCGTGTTTATTCCACCATCCGCCCTGTATTTTGGGAAGAGCAGCACGCCAGCCCAACAGTGAGGGAAATCAGGGCCACCAACTCCAGATCCAACAGCCGTCTGCAGGATCAGCCACTGCCCCAGTTGTGACTGGATAAGCTTGGCTCAAGCACTCACAAAGCTCAGCTCATCCTCTCCAGGCAAAACAAGACCTGTTGCCATAGGTGTGCTTGGCTCGTGTGTTTCCTCGCTTTCCAGAAGCTCATCTCCACCTCCTCACCCAAATCTCCAAGAAAAATGAAATTTAAAGATCTGATTTGTTCCCATTGCAGCCACATTTTGGTTGCATAAGTTTTGCTTTAATTTAGCTTTCGTTCTCTCTCACAGTGCTCCCAGTATGTCACTGTTCCCCTCAGGGCTGCCTTGATAAAATCATGATCACCTTGCCAGAGTGCAGCACAGCTCTTCCCAATTTTCTTTTATTTACATAAGCCAAATCGAGTTTTTAATTTGTGCCGGTAAAAACTCCAAATGTTTTAAAAAAAGGTGTTCTACAAACGGCTTTGAGGTGCTTGGTGCCATTAAGATAAATTCTTAAAATGTCAGTTCTTACGACACGTAATACCAGAAATATTCTCGTGGTACAGAACAATGATACATTTTCCCTGCCACCGCAGAAATAACCATCCTAGTTCAATTCTTCCCTTCAAAACCTGCCACTAGATTTCCACTCCAACACATCTGACACCACATAACATTCACTCAACAATTTGCAGAGTATTTTCTGTGTTTGTTCTTTCCGGCACTTCTGAGTGCGGAAGCGAGAAGGAAACCAGACAGATTCTCTGCCACAATTGCCTTTAAACAGCAAGATACATAGATATATTTCTATATCCTCCACGCCTACAGCCCACCGCAAGCTTTGCTGCGCCAACTTCTCTCTCCTCCAGCCCCCGGTACCTCTCTGCCGCCCTGCTCGGACGGGACGGTCGCGGTGTCGGTGCCGCCGCTCCTCCCGCCTCGAGGGAAAGTTTGGGGAAGGTAAAATCCCTGCACTACCCACTTCTCCTCCGCGACACGCTCGGCACCGGGCGTCCTTTCGGTTTCTTTTTTTTTTTTTTTTTCCCCTTCCTTTTATTATCATTTTATTAACAAGCAAACAAACAAACAAAAGAAAAGAGAGAAACTTACATTGGTTTATTTAATTTTTCCTGCTAAACCAAGAGTCCCAGAGCCACTTCATTGTATCCACAGAGTTTTAGTCCGCGAGCGGTCCCGTCCCGCGGGGAGGAAGGGCCCGGCTGCTGGGCGCGGAGCGCGCTGCCCGCCCGCCGCGGAGCGCGCATGGCTCGGAGCCGCCGCGCCGTCTGTGCGGCTGCCGCTGGAGCGGAGCGGAGCCAGCGGAGCCCCGGCCGGGCGGGCG
>WBMZ01007492.1:1535-83851 GCA_013400975.1 Atrichornis clamosus
TTTTTCTTTTTGTTTCTTTCTTCCTATTTGACTCTGGATGTTGAAAGTCTCTGAAATTTATTATTTTTATTACTGTATATATAAGAAAAGAACCGTTGATTCCCCTCCTCCTTATGTCATCACTAATCTTTGAAGAATACATAGAGGTTTTAGATGGCTACTGGATTTCCTTTGCTATAGGTTGTTACATGAGGTGAGGTGCTCCTTTTCCACCCCCCCCCATCAGAAAAGAGGGGTGCTTTTTTAATCGTTTGCCTTGAATGAAGAACTGAACTGAGTTTGTGGGATAGACTAAATTATTTTCTATGATTGGATATTGTTCTGTTCTGAAATATGGTTGTTGTGGATGACTGGAAAGTTGTGGTAATTGTGAAGCCCAACCCATGTTGAAAACTATGTAGGTTGTTGTCATCTGGCATTTCAGAACTTTTTTCTAACTTTAAAATCATGTTAGAATATTTTAAATTCTACTGATCACGTCCTCCAACTGAATATTTGTAAAAAAGAGCACGGAACTTGTTAGGTAGAAGGAATTTTGTAGTGCAGAGGCTCTCTCTAGAAGATTGGTCTTTGTTTATAGAGGCTGGATAGCTGATAGAGGTGGTGTCAGTGCCTTTGCATTTCAGTCACTGCTGCAAGTGAAAGGGTTTTCAATGGGCAGCGCCGGGGGTGGGGGAAGGCAAGTGGGATAATACCATTGAATAGAATCACTCTTAGGGGAAAAAAAAAGGGTAGGTGTCTGATATCTGTGTGCCAAAACCAAAATGGCAGAAAGACTTTTAATGCGTCGTAGTTCTGTTACCAGATAAATAGTATATCATAGATGTAATTTATAGTCAAGTCACATGTGATAGTATGGTCCGTTCTCATTCTTCCTAGTGCTGGTAGCACAAAGATGGCATTTCTTATGGAATAAATAAATTATGCATAAAAAGTACTAATATTTGTATGACAGAAATAATAAAGAAAATCTTTATCTAGGAGAAAATACTTTAAAAGATGACCAGATGCATTTTTCAAAGGTAGAAATAAAGGCAATGGTTTATTGAGGGCTTTCAAAATGGGGTAGGCTTCTGGGGGTAGGAAAAATAATGTATGATATAAGGACTGTAGTAGTTCTCTGAACACATGAATTACTTCTTCTCCATTCTTTCTGCTCCCACACCCCTCCATCTCATAATTAATTGAGTCTCCAGATGGGCGTGGATATTTACAACTGTGTACTGTCTGTTTTGGTGTTCTTGGTATTTCTGAGCCCTTCTTTTTCTATCAGTTTGACATTTTGAGGCAGCTGCACACCATCAGCTTTCATATTGGAACTTTTCAGCACTCTGGAGGTTCCTTAGTGTATTTTCTCCTGGTGACAGTTGAATAATCTTTGTAATCTTCTAGAACAAAGATTGCATTTAGAATATTTTAAAACTTTTGTTTTCCTCAAGTATGTGTTTGAAAGGTCTCACAGGTTTGGATATTGAGCAAGAGATAGGAGACTGTTGTTGTTGTGGTTTTTTTCAGCTCCTGTATTTGAATAAATATTCAATATTGGGAAGTGATAAGATGGTTTGGAAAACTAATGTTTTCCTGTGTAAATTCATTACTCATAAGCAGTATTGTGTGTTTATTCCCAGCTAGTTTATGTTTTGTTCTGAGACCTTTTGGTTCCTGTTTCTTGTGTTGGGTTGATTGAACTTCCATGAAAATTCATGTTTCTCATGATAACGAGGAAGAGAGAATTTCCCATCGTAGGAAGACTTCTGCTTAATCATAAAACTGTGATTTAAAGGAATTATGTATTTCTGTTTGGAGAGATGGAATTTTGTGAGTTCTTTCCATATGAGGAGCTTTTTCTTAAACTGTAAGCAGTTAGGAAAACTTGCATAGACAAAACGTAATTGTGTAGTTTTGGGATCTTTCCATTGGTACCTCTGGGTCATTTGAAGTAATTTTCTATAGTGTAGACTTAATTTTTTTTCCTTTTATCAACATCTTTTAGATTGTGATTTAGGCTGTTTGTTCTAATGAGGATTGCCTTGTAGAAGTCTGCCTTTTAGTAGAAAAATAAAGAACACATTTTAGGTTTCATAGACTTCGAGTTTCTTTGAGGTCAGACTATGACGGCAAATACAAATTGTTAAACAGGGATACTGTTCTGTTATTAAAACCTTATGTAGTTTGTTTTTATATCTTTAAGAGCTGAATGGAACAGGTCAGAGTAACCTTTTCCCACAAAAAAGATTTTCCCCATATCAGATAGAAGGTTGGTGCAAGAACTCTGACCAGACTTGCTGCATGTAATAAAACATCGTGTGGCGATTCAGAAATGCTCCTTAATCCTCATTGTTGTGGGTCCTAGTTAATTCCAGCTAATCTTTAAAGATGACGGTTAACTTCAGCCTATAGTCCGTAGTAATTTCAGGATAATTTTGATGGTTGGATGACTAGGGAGATATAAGTGAAGAATGTTTTGTTTCTTAGAAGAAGATACTTCAGTTCTTCACATAATCCTGACATGTTAATAATTTCCATTTGTCATGTGCTTGAAGTGCAGTTGAATTTTCTCGTGAGTTTCATGGGTGGTGGTTTTTGTTGGTTTTTTGTTAAGTGATGAAAACGGGCTTAGTTGCTAAACTGTCAGATTGAAGATCGGTGAATAGATGTTGGGGTTTGGGGGCAGTGAGTTTTAGCACGCTGGACTGGCGCATCGTGGATTAGGCAGCCGTAAGTACTAACGAAGGCGTGGAGCTGTGTACATGCAGCTGACAACAGAGGGGGAAGGGATGCCTGCGGCAGCAGTGACTTGAAAACAAATTAAATGGTTCCAGGGTGGCATCATCAGTTGTTCATTAAGTAATATCCAAAATAATCAGATTGAAATTTGTGATGGAAAATGCTAGAGGTTCTGAAATGGACTTGCTGTTATTATGGCAGTTCAAGTTCCACTTGGAATGTAGATGATTTCTTAACAAATTAATAGGTGGAACAAGAAATTTGATAATAATTGATTATAGTTTTTTACTATCTACTGCTTGCAGAAAGCTAGAAACCAATACTTTACACTTACGTTGGCAGAAGTCACATTTCTTTTTTTTAATTTGGAGGTTAAGCTGAGAGAAAAGAATTTTTCTTTTTTTTTTGTTTAAGTGAGAGTCTTCACTAAAGACCAGTTCTAGTAGATACCTTCCTATATTTTAACAGTACTTTGATAACTTAAATAACTGCTAAATTAAGATAGATCAGTCTTGCATTAGAAACATATATTTCCTTTTTAAATGAACAATCAGGGTCATTTTTTAACCTGTTTGGTTGATGGAGCATTAGATAGTTCTAGCCTTTTCTTTCCCCTTTTTTTCCCATGCAGCTAATTTGGAAATACTAATCCCTAACAATCTATAAGTGATTTAATTGTATCAGTTTGAGTTCAGATGTTGCAGAACATATGTTTAGTTATTTTGCTCACTTTGTAACTTCTTTACCTGGCCAGTCTGTGGCAAAATCTGGTGAGTAAGGAGAAACATTGCTGTAAGGAAAATGAAGACAATTCTTAGGGCAGCTAATTTAACAAAAGAAACAAATATTTTCGCTTGCTTTTTTGGTGAAGAGTGACAAATATGCAGTGATTTTGAGCATCTCTTCTGTAGGACTGAATAAAAGGGTCTCCTTAGTGCTGAAAGGAGATCCTGCTCTGGGCTATATTCCTACTGCGGTGTTCTGATGACTCTCATGGTTGTTGAGTTTGTCTGGCTTGCAGGCTTGGCAGAAGGTTAGCCCAGCCCTTTCTTTCCCTTGGCCGTGTTGGACAGCTTTCTGTTGAGTTGGGAAATTGAATGGGGTCGTGAAGTCTCCAGTTAATGTTGAAAATGATGAGTGAGACCTCCTGCTTTGGACATAAGCAGACTGTTGGCTTGACTCAGTTCCCTGTGTAGTCATAGCTTCCATTCAGTATCAATTCACCCACAGACCATGGTGGAATTTTGCAAGAGTGGCATAAGTTAATAAATTTTTAGTTGTGAGACCTGCTTTTGATTTGTGAAAGAGTACAGATGGTACCTTTTTTTCACTGGGTGATAAAATTGACATTTGCAGTGTAGTTTATAGAAGCTAGAAGGACTGATAAAGTTACAGTGCAGAGAAGTACAGTAATCAAGGTATATATTTTGGACAAGTATCTGTTTCTAGTTATTTGTTTTGTAAACATTCTGCTCTAAACAATTAGAAGGGTTAAAATGGATAATGGGTTAGCAGATGCAGCCTACAGAATCTTTTAGAAAGGCTTTTAAAATATTTTTAAGTAATACATTTACTGCAGCACTTTTTTCTGCATACATAATTCACAAAAAAAAAGCTTTGTGAATATAATGTTGCTGCTTTCTTGATACTAATCATAAGAAAGCTTATTACAGTAAGTAGAGTAATTATGCAGTGAGTTATGTTTGCATTTAAATTGACACTGATGCTTGGTGCTGAGAACTGTTGTAAACAGTAAGTTCAGTATTTTTTTAATTAGAAATTTATTTTGTTGCCTTATGAAGTGACTGCATAGCTGTTGAGGATATAATTAACTATGGGGTCTTGAAGCTTCATTATTTTAAACAAATACTGCGACAATATTTTTATTGGTGTTTTTGCTTAATGCCATTATAGGGCAACTAAATTCTGCATGTCATGGATACATTAGTAGTATATCACAGGGTGATAAAGTTCTTCATTTTAGTGTTTGCCATTCAAGTGCCATCCTTGATTTGGAGAAGCTCAGCACTTCAGAGTGTTATGAGATACAAGCAGACTGTTGGAGAGGAGCCATATGATCTTATTTCTAAGCTTAAATGTTCACTTCTAGAACAGTAGTGACTCTCTGGCAAGGTAAATGACTGATACTTAGACCCAAATTTTTTTGGCCTTTAACTTCTAAAGGGCTTCCTGTGAACCAGGATTTAAGCTGAAGCATGTGCTATTTATGTCAAATGAAGTACGGCCACCAGTGCTCTCTTCCTTGGGTGGTGAATTTCTGAACTGACCCAGTGCTATTATACATAAACTTTGCTTTCATTGAGGCACTAGCATTGATTTGATCATTTTAGTCTGTGCTTAGGATTGTTTATCTTTTTGTTCTTCTGATTAATAAGTAATGACAAATATAAGAAATGTTCATGCAGACTTTTCTAGTGTTCAAGGAGTTTTTTTGAACAGGAAGAAAGAAAATTGAATATTTTGGCTGACCAGCTACAGATGGGTCTGATGTGTTTGACTATGCTTTCTTCATAAAGCTGATGCCACCTCAAGGCTTTAAAGCAATGAGGTTTTAAACTCATCGTAATACATCCTCCAAAATATGCATGAATCCTCTAAACGGTAAATCTTTTGTAGAAATTAAATAGAAAATTTAAGTGTTTGGCATTCTTACGTTTCAACTGTATTTTACGTTGAATGAGCTAGAGGAAGATAAAGTGGTGTTGGAAGCTGAGCTGGATTTTTTGTTGCCAGTAGTCCTACAGTCCACAGCACTACAGTCAGGTTAAGGAATGATTATTTTTGTGAAATATTTTCTCTAGCTGGAGAGAGGGCAGTTGTCACTCACAAGATTTGCAAGATAACCACATGATATATACTATCATTACAGCAAATTGCCCATCTTTACTGTTGTGCTGGTAGCCTCAGTTGAACTAGATGTCCTACTTTCTGTTTTTTAAATTAAAGAAGACATGGGGAAACGTCCTGAAAGAGTGAAATGTATTCCAGGTTGTGGTTGTTACATGTTTCTCAGAGAGTGTTCTTCTTAGAAGGTATTTTTAGGACTTGAAAATAGTCCTTGAGTTTTATAGACTATTGTAGAGTTAATAAATTGCATGTTAAATGGAGCATCTTTGTCTTTATTACACTGCCTGAAGTAGATGGGGTTAGGGATAGGTCGCTTGAATATTTTACAACTTTTAAGGTAGGACAAACCTTGAGATTTAAAATGGTCAGTGCCAGTATTAGATTTCTGTTTCTTAGTCGATCAGAAATGCCAGAGTGTTGTGTATCAAGGAGTACAGTTCTGCATTATGGCTCTTTGTTGGCCACAGTGAAAGTCCTAAGCACTGCAGAAATGGTACTTGAATACAACGCAGGGATTTTTTCAGGTTTAGAGGGCAGCTTAGCAGGTTGTTCTCATAATTTGGGTATTTATATTTCTTTGGTTAATGGGTGGTGTCTTTGCCAGATTGAATATTACCCTTTTTCTATGAAGTATTATGATATGACACACAATAGCAAGGGGCTGAAATTATGTGACCTCCCAGGATAGATACTACTGTGCAAGGAGAGCTCATTAATGCAAATTAGTGTTTCCCTTTCCTTCTGGGTTTTTTAGAGTCAGAACTTTTCTATGTGCACTTCCTTTGATGTGGGTGCTCCCAGTAAAATGTTTTAATGAAAGTACCGTTGAATAGGAACACATTTTTTTTGACTATTAAAATACAGGGTTGCTGCAGCCATTTCCCCAGAAGTGAAAAATCATCACACTTTTCCAGCAGAGTACATTCAAAGACGGTAGACACTAACTTCAAAGCCTTCAAAAAGTGTTTCTTTTCTGAGCAAACAGTGCCTGGTAGAAAACAAGAGGCTCATTAGTTTGCAGACTTCAATCTGTTGTGGGGTGGGAAGGGACATCTCTTTGCAGTGACAAGTAAAATACTCTTTGCAAATTGGTCGTGGATGTTTGTGTTGAGTAAGTGTTGGCACTTCTTGTTTTAAAACACCCAGCATTATTTGCCATGGAGGTATGTGGCAGAGTATAATGCTCTCTGACCAAGTTCTTTTAGATAATCCACATATGGAGGGTATAATGTTGAATATTAGGGCAATAAAGCTGGTGAAGGCTCTGAAGCACAAGTCCTTTGAGGAGCAACTGAGGGAGCTGGGGTTGTTTAGCCTGGACAAGAGGATGCTCAGAGAGACCTTATCCCTTTCTGTGACTTGCTGAAAGGAGAGTGTAGCCAGGTGGGGGTTGGCCTCTTATGCCGGGCAACTCATGACAGGACAAGAGGACGTAGCCTCAAGCTGCGCCAGGGGAGGAATTTCTTCATAGAAAAGGTGACTAGGCACTGGAATGGGCTGCCCAGGGTGGTGGTGAAGTCAGCATCCCTGGAGGTGTTTAAGGAAAGACTGCACGTGCCACGGTCTGGTTGACAAGGTGGTGTTAGGTCATAGGTTGGAGCCTGATCTCAGAGGTCTTTTCCAACCTGATTGANCTGCACGTGCTCTGGTTGACAAGGTGGTGTTAGGTCATAGGTTGGAGCCTGATCTCAGAGGTCTTTTCCAACCTGATTGATTTTCTGATATCAAATGTGTGTGTTTGAAGATTTCACGTTATGTGGGTTTTCTGTTTTAGCAGAGTGACACATTCATAATAGGTTTTCAGTATATTTTTAAAGTACAGTTTTTAATTATAAAAATGTAGAAATTGCAGTACACAGTTCAATCGCAATACCAACATGATTCCCATTTCCAGTTTCAATACTATCCGCACCATTGTGACGCTGGGCATCCCTCATTGCCAGAAAGGATCGTGTGGGTTGAGACCCCGCATGGTGCTCTCTTTGAAATTTTGTCAGTAGTTCAGTGCATGTGTTGACTGAGCAACGTGAACCTGACCAGCCTGGGGGAGATGCAAACTCAGACATTAGCATTCTTTCGATGAGATCAGGAAGAAGCATTTACATCACCAGTTGATCCACTCAACTGACTTGAGTTGTTTATCCAAAGCAAAGGCCACCCTCCAGTCCCACTGTGCTGAGGTCAAGCCAGCTTCTTTGCAACAGCTGTGGTTAGTCACACCCTGCACTATTTCCTGAGCTTCGTGGGTGCTTCACCCTTGCCCATCTCCTCCAAGCCTTCTGTTACAGGGTGTATTGGTCAGTCACCATACTTGAGAATTTATCAAATCTAAATTTACAGGGGTTTGAGGCTCATTTGAGAAGTTGCTTGTTAAGAATCAGTCACAGTTGGTGTTTGTGATTTAATCACGTTTGAGGTACACACCACTGTATCAGTGGAGACTGTAAAGATGAAGCTTTCCTCATGACTTCTAATTTTATGCATAATTAAAATATAGATAAATTAGTTCAAAAGCTGAGAACAAGACATTAAAAATTTGAGTTTACTTAAGGTAAATTTGTAGCTTGACTGCATTTATAGTCTGTGAACTTGATTGCACTGATTTTTATTTATTTTATTAAATCTCTGTCTGCCACATTCAGCTGCTTCTGCCTGCTTCTTCTACTAGCATAACTGGTGAATTTCTCTGGAGATTCAATTCCCGTTAAAATCTCGTGGAATTTCACAGATAAAATGGAGTCATTGTCACAACCATGTTGAGTATTGCTGGTTTCAAAATGGTCTGATGGCTCTTTGTGTGCTACTGTCTACCTTACTTCCACTTTTGGAATCCTGCTGTGCATCAGGGGTTTGGTTCTGGCTGTGTGGTGATCTAGGATTTACTGTAACTACGAAGTGTGCCTAATGCCTTTTTTGTGTGTGTGTATGTGTGTGCTTGACTTTTTGGCTTGTAATCTCTTGGCTACAGTTCTGTGGCTGGGACCTGTATTGAGGTTTCAGGAGCACCTTGCCTTCTTGACAAATAGGGGAGGAAAAGATGGTTTAAGCATGTAGTGAAATAGGTATTTTAAAGGTCATTGTTAGCTAGTGACTCTGGAGTCATAGTTATGATGCTGAGCAATGGTCTGTTGAAATGGAGAGCTTGAAGATGCTTGGAGATAGATAGGATAAGATAGTTATGATTTAGATAAGATAGTTAAAAGTTTGCATCTCCAAAACCTCTTGCTGCAATGTGCTAATGGGTAGGAGAGGATTTTGCACTGTCTTCATATCTAATGGAACTGACATAAAAGAGGATTACTTCCACTCTGGATAGAGTCTTTTCCTTAAAGATTCATTTTGTAGCCAAGAGTCTTTGCCTAGCATGACCTGTGTCCCAAGTCTGTGTGCATCCCCAGGAAGACTCAGACCTCTGTGCCCGTTGACATGTAGCTGATCTCTAGCCCTTTGTGCTTTCAGGATTCCAGACAGTGCAGAAGAGGTGAGCATTGGCTATTTTGGTATGTTTCTGTGTGCACAGGTATCTACAGAAGTTGATCTGTCTGTCTGTCATTGCCCCACTGCACCTCTCATCCTGGCTCCAAATTGTACAGAATTGGAGAAGAACGTGGTTTTTAGGATTTGAACTTTTTAATCCTTTTAGACTATATTACATATAGTTTGGTCATACAGAAAATTCAGGAAATGGAAAGCTTGTAAGTTACAGTCTGTTTGGTGTTGAACACTACTGGTTTTTTCAGTGTGGGGAAGGTAGATAAAAATAGAAGCTAATTCTCAGAGTGGGTGAGGAAGTCCTGATTCTTTTGGGATCCCAATAAGGAAAGTACGGACACTTAGAAGGCAGATCACTACTTAGAAAAGGTGATAGGAAGGTATAAAATCATATGTCCTTTCTGATGTGGGAATCATGAGATGATAGAGCTTTGGATGGATCTCTGGTCAGGGCATGGCACACTGTAGATCTTGTTTACTCGTTGTTCATTAGTACTGTTACGGGATTTTACTCACAGTAGAGTAATCCATCACTGATAGTCAGGTCTGGAATGTGGGCTTTGAAGTGTCCTTATCTCATTAATAAAACTGCAGTTCCTGAGCAAGGTGCGTGTAATTTTTCAAGTGGAAAAGAAAGAGTGCCGTATGTATACTTAAAATGAAATGCACATTGATTAGTTACACATTGATTATGTGGACATTCATTAATTGGGCTATTGATTAGACACAGCATGACTCAGTGACGATCACATGGTATCTGTGATAATCATGTACCTGAATGTGGATCACCAACTGCTCATACAATAATAGACTTATAGGCAGATCATTCCAAACAAGTTGAGAGGTCTTCATAGTGCTTGAATTGGCTTGAAAGGGCTTCAGTTTTACCAGGGACTGATGAAATAGGTTCAGATGGACTTAGTGAGCTCTTCACATGATTCAGAAGAAGGAATCTCAATAAAGAATCAGAATTTCTTTCAGTATCTCAACTTAAATTCCATTGTTTTATGAACATCTCGGGTTTTTTTCACTTTTGCTGTTCTCTGTAGTTTTGTTTCTCTACTACCTTTGTATTTCACGCTTGTAGGTCAGTTGACTAGCTTTATGTAACATTTGCAGGGCTTTATATTAGCTAATTAGCCAAAGTGTTTTGGTCATCAGTTTGTCTAAAAATGGATTTTGCAGTGAGAGTGTTGTCAATTTTTAGAGTGCTCTCAGTGAATGTGGGTCCTGCCATTTGCATTCTCTGAGCAAAAAGAGCTAAAATTTCCCCTTAAAAATAATTGTAAAAGTATTTTGATATCAGTGAGCCCTGCTGATGGATAATGGACTCATCCTGCTAAGCTGAGAAAAACAATGGTAGAGGTAAGTTGTTGATACTTGGTATTGGTCGTGGTAAGAGGAAGTTAGGCAGGCTCTTGTAAGCCTATGAGCAAGAATAAACAGTAACACATTGTTGTTAACTGGTTAACTAGATTTTTCTTCAGTGAAAGCAGAAGGGAACTCTGGTAGTGTAAGCCTTCCAGACAAATTTGTATTAATTTTGACAAACATACTTTGGTCACAGTTCTGTGGCCATATGATTGATGTGTATTTCTTGGCCTAGAAATGATGGTGTGTACATTGGAAGCGGTCCAAGAAAAGCCCTTCCTGAGGCAGCGATTTATTTTTGTTAGTTAGCATCCTGCTGCTTTGTTCCTTGGTGGAGTTAGCTGCAGGTGGGGAATGGAAAGGTGGAGTCACAGTTCCAGAGGCTTCAGTGGTCATGTATGTGCTGCCTATCCGATATCTGGCACAGGCCAGTATCATTTCTTAGCCTACATTTTTTTAATCCGTATAAAAACTTGGCCTGCAGTGAAGTACTGAACTATTTTAAGGTATCATGATGAATGCTGGAAAATTAATTTCAGCATAGGATGAAAAGACATCTTGCTATATGTGGGTTGTCTCCTTTAATACAGAACATTGTGTTTTTGGGAATAGCTTCTGTTGGATACCTTAAAGGTGTTGTGGAGGTTCAGATCTCTGGTGTGCAGATCTGGGCAGCAGTGCAAAGGACTGTAGTGATCGCTTGCCAACTGTATTGAATAAGTAATTTTTCTCTTGTTTTGTGTAACTAATGGATAATAAAGGCAGAATCATTTGCTTGAATGTAGTTATTTGGTCCAGCATATAGCAGGCATAGCTGTGTTTTGGTACTCAATCTGTTGGTGTAACCCACTTTGTATTTTGTGAAGGGAAGAGTGATCAGTTTCTCGTTGGCTAAGCAGTTGATATTTAATTTGTGACAGTGTTAGATACTTGAAACTGTTCTCTCTTGAACTACAAGTGTAGTTTAATCTACACAGATTGTAGAGGGTTTTTAGAAATTAGATGAGGATCCATCTAGAATTATTGTACAATGTGTAATTTCGCTCTGGTGAAAGGAGCTGGCTATAAAAAGACCTTCTGAGCCTTTATCCTTCTGATCCTATACCAGATTTTCTCTGTAGTTTTTTTTTCCACTCCATGCAGTACAGTGTTTCTTCATAAAAGTGGGAGATAAAATGAATGAAACACATTCAAAAGGAATGTCTTTTTGAGTCTGTCACAAAAAGGTCAAAATAAGCTTTGTTGTTACACTCTAGCTCTGCTAATGAAGATGTATTTGGAAAACAAACCTCATCTCTGAGAGTAGCTTAACGTTTCTGTTTAAGCATATTTAAATTCTTAAAATAACCTTAAAAAGCATGTTATTAGACTTCCTGAAGTGCTAATTGATAATGTTAGGGACCTGACCACTTATGTATCCTTTTTTGGAGTTGTTTTTTGTGTTTAGCAGCGACGTCACTTGCTATAGGGAAAAAGATTTTTCTCAGCACTAAAATTTGTAATGGCTGTCAGTTCATTTCTGCCTGCTCTTACTGGGAAAGAAAGCATGGTTGCTCAGCATTTTTGATGAGGATGTGGAGTCATCTTGGTCAAAGTCATATGTTTGTGGGCTTGTTTTGGAACAGCACTTAGGCTTACTGATTTTCTGCCCTAAACTGGTGTTTGGTAGCTACAGAGAAAATGAGCTACATTATTTGAGTACATGGCCAACAACATACAGTATAGAAAATGAAGACTGCCATACCTTTTTTAG
This sequence comes from Atrichornis clamosus, assembly GCA_013400975.1. Lineage (NCBI taxonomy): Eukaryota > Metazoa > Chordata > Aves > Passeriformes > Menuridae > Atrichornis > Atrichornis clamosus. The sequence goes on from WBMZ01007492.1 coordinate 13,747, forward strand.
GGCATAAAATGCTGGAATCTTTTAATGTATTGTCATCTTTAAGTGCTTATATCTTAAGTCTTAGCACCTATCGAGGAGATGTATACGATACAGTAATTATTTTCTAGAGCAGAAACTCGCCAATTGAAATTCTGTGCAAGTGTAAAAACCAGTGTGAAAGCCATTTCTGTGGTCTGCATGTTTCCATGTTAGGTCTGTTCCAGTTAATGGAGCAGGGATGTGTGTGCAGCATGAAGTTACTAATTGTGGGTGCAGTAAGACAGTGAGCAGGAAGAAAGGGTATCACTCCAGCTTCTCATTTAATAAACAAAACCCAGAAACTCTGCAGTTTCATTAAATACCAAAGCAGTGCTGAGCTGTGTGATCGATGTTGTTATTGGGCTGTTCTGCAGTTCACAAAATTTTAGCTTCCTAAAATTACAGGGAAACATTACTTTTTATAGCACTGACTTGAAGCTTTTGTACTGTAGTCAAGTTTTATGGCTTCACTTGCATCTGTGCTGTTGTTTGAGGTTTTCTTAATGGTGTTTCTCCTTTCTTTATGTACAAGAAAATGTAAATAGGCTTGCTTAGACCACCTTCATTAATGAGTAGAAAGTAGGAGCAGGGAGTGAAATGCATCTGGAGCGATTACTTTGACTAGATATTGATGATAATGAGCTAATGGGTTATTAAGATATTTTACTGTTAGGATCTTTGTCATCAGTGAACATGTTGTTACAGAAATTAGTGTTCTCAGTTGCATGTTCAGTGTTTCATTATTGCAGGTGGTAACTGCATGAAAATAAGCTAAACTGTAGTTTATTTAAGTGCCATGTTTATAAAAAACTACCTTTTAATGGTCTTAATTCTGAATTGCTCTGGCATATGTTGTGTGAAATGAAACATTAGCACTCTCCTGCCCTTCAAACTTTGGTTTTGTTTCTAGGTTGCACGTCTTCAAAAAATCCCTGATGGTGACAATGAGACAATGATTCCTGTACTGTCTTCAAAAAAAGCAAGTGAATTGCCAGTTGATGAAGTAGCAAGTATTCTGCAAGTAAGTCATTTTTGCATCTCTAAAGAATGCACTGATGTTACCAAACAGTAAGTTTGATATTTCTTATGGACAGATCTTGTAATTGAAAGTTGATGCATTATGATGCAGTTTGTTATTAGCTACTGTCTGCTTCTAAAAGCAAGTTGATTTTTAAATTGTTACTTGAAATGCTCTAATGTCTTAACATTTTCAAAAAAAAATCGGGCATTTGGTGGGGGGAAAGTGAGATTGAACTTGAAAATGTTTGAATTTCTGTGTGCTTTGAAGATTGTTATTTGTTAATAAAAATGCTAGAGTCAATCCTGGTTGTTTTTTTTTTTATTGCTTCCATTTCTCTAAGGAATCCTTAATGTTCTTAATTTATTTTGGTAGCCTCTGTTGTAAGCAGAGAAACAGGATTGAGAAAGCTACCCATTGACAGATTTATGAACCATTGAATCTGGGTTAATTTTCTTGATAGATGGTCTTTTTTCATTTTCTGTACGCTTGACTGCTTGAGGAGTACACCATGATAAATGTTGGTTGCTGACAACTCAAGACTTCGAAGCTATTGCTGTTGTGTGGCTGAGTCACTGAACTGACATAACCCTCAAGAGTCTGAAGTATGCCCACAGTTTGGTTTGTTGTAGAGGTTTCTGCAGAGAAGATCAGCAGTCGTTCAGGGACGTGAAGCAACATCTGCTTCTGTAGTTCTGCTGTGAATTTTTGGTTGAATTTCTTAAATACTGCCGAATTGAATTTTAAAATAGTAATTAGGTAGCTTTTATTGTCATACAAACATTAGTACCAAGCTTGTCTTTCTGATGTTGCCCAAATTTGTATAATCTAAGGCTATATATTTTGGTGGGGGAATTTATTGTGAAGTCTGTCTTTTCAGTGTAATTGCTGCCTGTCTTTTTCTTTGCATATTTGAATAGGCTAATCTTCAGAATGGCTTAAAAAACTGTGAAGTTTGTCATAGACGGGCATTCCATGGATGGAATGAATTTGATATTAGCGAAGATGAACCACTGTGGAAAAAATATATATCCCAGGTGAAGATTTTTGTCCTTTCTGCTTTTTGGTTTTAGTACTTTTCAGTAGTTTTGATTTACTTAGCTTTTATGTACATGAATGTATTTTGATAAAAGTGGGAAAAGTCTAGTAGAATGGGAAACTACAACTTCTGTAATTTATATCTAATTTACCTGTAGCAAAAGCTTTTTATTTAAGTATATACCAGTGATTTGTTCTTGAATATCTGTTCATAGCTAGCCAAAGGGTGCCCTTCATAACTAGCCTGAGGGCTAGGAAAGCAGAATCAACTTCCCTGTAGTCAGACTTGGCCCTGAATTGTGCTAAGGTCAGAGAACAATGCATATGACCATTGGTAAACATTTAAATGGAATATGAAATATGAATAACTTGATAGGAAATGTTAGAAAGGAAAACCACTGCCTTTGAACTGAGGGTGGAGGTGGGACCAGTCTTGATCCTACTGTTGAACAGAACTGGCAAGAGTCAAGTGTGAAGATTTTTGAAATGAATTTGTGATGTTAAACATTGTGGTCAGTGTTTCCTGCACCTTGGCTGTGCAGCAGTGCAACCCTGAAGTAAGAGATGGTTGACTCCAGAGAACCTTGGAAGTGACTAAAAAGACTTCCAGTGCTCTGCTGATGATAGCAGTGGGAACATATTCCATACTAGCTGTACTCTGGCATTAATGCTTTATTTTCCCATGTGTAGGGTCAATTAGTCAGATGCATCAGAACACTTCTAAGGCATATATCCAGGTCTACTTTAGATGGGATTTATTAAGATACGTGCTAGCTTTGTGCTTTTCAGACGTGCTTTTAGAATGTTCTTCAACTGAATTGTAGGCATGTTCTTTTCTTGTAGTGTTTCTCAAAAAAACCATCAAGTTAGCAACCTACTGTTGTAGAAGCAAGATCCTTTATTGTTTTAGCCTTAAACATCTGAGGAAATAATGTGATCTAAAAGGAAAACTTTTATCTTGTGAAATAAGAAATAGTGAATTCAAAGTTAAGAAATACGGTGATCAGTTGCTGGAACAGGATCAGTCTTTTATTTCAAAGACATTTTGAATGTATATCAGGGTTCTTTTTGTATGTTTAAATACAGTATAAACTGTTATAGGAGATTATTCTTTTTGCATTTAAAATGTGACTCAAGAAATGTAAGAAATATTTTTTTCCTGTTACATATTGAATACAGTCTGTTCAAGGTCTTTGATATTTAAAAGAAAACGCCTCAAGTAAGCATCTGAACTGTAGAGTTAGATTTTCTTTGCACTGGTAGGTTATAAATATTTTAATAATAGAATAATATGTTTCAAAAATAGAGCTGATGTGCTTTGAGGGGTAGATAAAATGGCCTTTCTGTCAAGAGTGTGGCTGAATTACTGTTCTGTTTCATTTCAGTTTAAAAACCCCCTTATTATGCTTCTCCTGGCATCTGCAGTCATCAGTGTTGTAATGCATCAGTTTGATGATGCTGTCAGTATCACTGTGGTAAGGAACTCAAATTCTGTCTTCATTGGGAGTACTTGAGAATGTGTGTTCCATGTCATGTGAATGCCAATGTGGGATGGCATCACTTGATTACAAATTAATGAGTTTGGTTTGTGTTATCATTAAATCTGTTTAGTTTGTGACTGGGTTTTGGTTTTTGTCTTTTCCAATACCCGTTAAATACATCAATGAATAATTTTATGGCTGCTTCTTGCATCTTTAATCTTCTCTTGGTTAAAATGCCTGTTGTAGGCATTTGTTCAGAGAAGCAATTTTTGGCCTATCCTATGTAATTTTAATCTTAAATTATGTTTTAATTTCAAATTGAAGCCAACATAAGCTTTCTATGAATTTATTTGAAAGATGTAATCTTTCAAAACATGAAAAAGAAGTGAAACCTGAATTCTCTAGAAATCACAGAAGAAAGATAGAAGCTGAAGTAATAAATTGTTTGTAGAAGGTTGCAGTTAGATGGGGTGCTAAACTAGTGAGCCTAATATAGTACTCATAACCATTTGTCATTGCAATTGGCATAGAAAAGAAAATTGTAATTCCGTTGACCTATTTGGGGTGATAGGTGGTAACTGAAAATCACGATTTCTGTATGACAAAAGGCAAGTTCTAGCTTTTTGTTTTGTTTTGTCTTACCTCCGAACTTCCTGTTTTGACTATACTTTCATGCATGACTCATGGTAAGTGAGGTTTGCTTCTAACCCCTCTAGATTTTTACAAAGAATAGCTGTCTTTGAAAGATAAACTATGTGGCTTCTTAAAGAAAAAACCTTGCAATTTTGAATTTGAATGTAGTGTTAGTTCAGAATAGTTTGTTATGTTCCTAAGTTGGATGTAGGTATATTGGTGTATTATGAAATTTATTTAATTATTGTGGCTGAAAATTGCATTATGTCATGTTTTTTCCCTTGGTTACTGCCTATAATTCTATTTCTTGACCCTCTTGAGCAAGGCAATGAGAAAAGAACAAGGCAGTTAGTGTAAGAGAGCAGTAATTCCTGCATTCTGTGTTGCAGCCTGAGAAGAAATTTTTTAATGGCCTTGTGAACATTGGTAGAAGTGTCTCAAAATGTGGAGCAAAGCTGTGATTGAGTTAAAGTTACCAGTTGTGGGTTTTGTTAACTTCTGACTAACCTCTACCATTTAGTCTGGTTATTGCTATTAATGCCCACTTTCTCACTAAGTGAATATTTGTTTTACTTCATTTTCAAATGATAGTGTAATTTTTCTGTGACTATGTATTTGTGCTCAGAGCCTTAGCCACAAAGCTAATTTGCTGCTGAAGATCAATGGCATACATTACTTTTGGTGGCATTGCTGTCTTGAGCTGCTTTTGCCATGCTTTTAGCTCTGCCGGTACAAACATATTGTAAAACTTGATCTGGATTGGGAACTAATGAAGATGAAAAGAAAAATAAAATAATTAAATACTTTCCATTTGGAGGATATTGACTACTTGATGCAAGCTGTTACACACAGACACAAGCTGAGATTCTGATGTGAGGCTAGGAATGCAAAGCTATTTCAGGTAGCATGGTCTGTAGCATATAATATTGCCTCTGAAAGAATCATGTGTAGCTGTGGAGGATATATTTCATGGAAAGATGGAATATGCATAGTTCCTTATATTCGGTTGCTGAGGCTAATGTTAATATCACAAATAAGGTGGATTTATGTGGATTTAGTTAAGAGTTCAAGAGAGTTTTTCACTTGCAAAATGATGTAGTATCTTGGTTATTTTTAGTAGTTGCTGTGTGTACTTGAATGGCTTAATTAATGGATGTTGTGTAATGGTTCTGTAAGAAATCAGTGTAACAACTCAGCTTGAGTACCAAGTTCAGTTAATGTAGCAAAACTCAATTTGAGGGTGTATTGAAGGAGAAGATGAGAGTTGTTTTTCCAAAAACTAATCTTTGTTGTTTCCTGTAACAGATTTATTTCGTCCTCTCGCTTTCACATCACATGCTTAGAAGCCCCATGACGTTTATGTTGAAGTGTTGTGGCCAGAACTGTATGTGATATAGGGGACTATGAAGGCTGCTCCTGAGGCCTTTGTACTTATCTTGGACTCTTCCTAAAGAGCAATTTTTAATTTTTTTTTAATTTGGAATCTCTGGCATCTTGTCTGTTTAGGTTGTGCCCAGTGGCCTGTTTCACTCTGTAGGTGTCGTGGGCAGAGTTTCTGAGGCTCATTTTCCTCTTGTTCTTGCTAGGGTGTTTCATGGCTCCAGACTGGTTCTTCAGCTTTCTGCATCTTGTCTAGTCTTCAGCTGATTCCTGGTCTTTCTGTTATCTGGGTATTTGAACGAAACCACATCTGTGATGCCCTGTAGCAGTTAACGCACCTTTGTTCTGTTCACAGACAACACCAGTCAGTTTCTCTATTTGTGTCAGGGATCTCTTTCCACTGCTGTCTCTTGCTCACTCTTTAGAAACAGGAAGCAGAGGAAGTTTTTCAGGTTTGCTATCTAGTTTTTAATCTTATTTTTAGTAAAATCAGGTTATTGCGTTCTTGGACATCACCGAAGCAGGTGTAAATAGATAATGGCATTGCTTTTATAACAGACTCGAGAGATACTGAGTGATTTTGAGCGTGAGAAAATTAGTTTGTTTCCGAATCATCTTGTTAATACGTAGTAACAACTGTGACTGAGCAAAACCAAATATGATTGCTTACTTTCATGGTCATTTGGAATTCTTTTATCTCCCCCGCTTTTGTTTTCTTGCAGGCAATAGTCATTGTTGTTACAGTTGCCTTCGTTCAGGTAAGACAGCTGTTGTCAAAATAAGATTATTGCTTTTATGTAAACTCTTTTATTAAAAAGACTGAAGGAGTTGTCTTGATGCTTTGTGCTGTGAATGGTTGAGTAATGTGCTTTCATCCAAGTCTTTGCCTTTTCCAAAGTGCGTGATTTGTCCTACTTTAATGATGTGGACATTTATGCATCTATATCAGTGTTATACTCAGCAATAAGAGTACTTGTAAGGAGACCTTGGAATAAACAGTGTAGAAGTACTTAAATGTTTAACTTTGTATAAAAGATTTTGAAAATGTGGCTCTTGCTTTAATTTTTGTGCAGAAATGGGAAAAAATTTGTCTTAGTTTCCCAAGTAATAAAAAAGTTTTTGCTCTGTAAATGCACAACTTTAGTCAGGGTGTACCTAAACCAAAATTGCTTTGTATTTGTGCTTTATATCTTTAATTACCTTAATTTTATAATCTGTTTATCGAGTTGTGTTACCTTAGTTCTCCAGGGGCTAAGAGCATGAACACAGTATTTTTGGTACTAACTTGTTAAACTCTAGAATTCAGTAATGTGTCTGATCTGTGAGTTTAGAAGCATTGTAGCAAGTATTACAAAGACCTGAAGATACTGAAGGAAAGTGCAGAAAACCTCTGCTATTATTTCAGAAGAAAAGCATGTGGGCAAATGTGTAAATTTTTCAATGTTTGGAGCATATTTGCTTTTTAAAGTATCTAATACAGAACTGTTGAATGTCATCTCTTATCTGATTGTTTGGAATATTACTTAATACAACTATATTAATAAAATAAATTTCAGTACCTGTATCTTCTGTTGTGTAACTTTTCCCTGTTTTAAAAATATTATGCTTTATTTTTAAAAAAATATCTCTACAGGAGTACAGATCAGAAAAATCTCTTGAAGAGCTTAGTAAATTAGTGCCTCCGGAATGCCATTGGTATGTAATTTTGTCCTTTCAGTCCTAAATTTAATCATAAGAAGTTTAATGGGAAATGAGTAAACGGGAAAGATTTTATTGAACTTCTTTTGTATTAATTTCTTGTGCTGACATAGAACACACTTGCTTTTGCTCATTTTAAAGATTGTTTGATGAGCCTGAAAAACCACACCATGTGGTTGCCTCTCTGAAAAATGATATTACTGATACCTAACCTCTAAGAAACAAGCAGCAAAGTAACATGTAACACTACAATGCTGAAACATGTAACACTACAATGCATAGTCAATGGTGTGAATGCTTTTCTCAGCCAAAATGCCAGAGAATTCACTCTTACCTCTCTGTGTTTGTGCCTGCAGTGTACGAGAAGGTCGGGTGGAACACACACTTGCAAGAGATTTAGTGCCAGGTGATACAGTCTGCCTGTCAGTTGGAGACAGAGTCCCAGCTGATCTACGATTATTTGAGGTATACACCTAACTTGGATTTAATACATAACTTTACTTCTTGTGGGACAGAGGGGAAGGGAAGATAGCCACTGAGCAGTGAAGTGCAGTAAGTGTTTGTGTTTGAAGTTCACAACTATCTTGATAGAAAGTTTGAAATAATTACTTTCCAAATGTAATAATGCATTCTTAGCCAATGTATGTAGTTTCTTACTGTAGGGCATGAGAAGAAAGAATTTTTCAATTTTATGTAGTAATGTATTCTTGAAAATGTTTTTTGTTTCTCCTCAGTGTTAAGCATGTTGTATAAACATTGTTTTCAGTCTGAAAACAAAGATATTTTGGCATCTGGTTGCAGGTGGTTTTCAGTCTTTATTTACATTAAATTTTATGGTATAGTTCCAGTGTTCTTCAATAGTGAAATATTAAAAAAACTTACACTTTTTCATCAGTGTGTATTGTTTCATCTTGTAGTTTACCAAATACTTAATTTGCGATATTAGCACTGCTGGAAGTGCTTGAGTTGAAGCGATGGCACTATAACAGTACTTGAACATTCTCTAAAAATGAAGTGGAATGTGTGTATGTATATATATATCTATATCTATTCATCTTGCGTATTTTGATGGCTTTAGTTGAGTAATGTTACTTTTCTATCAGATTGGGCATCCTCAGTTTGCCCAGTATCTGGGCTATCTCTCATGTTAAAGTAGTTTCTGGATATGAAAATCTGTATGTCCAGTTTATCCACAGTTGATAGTTGATTAATCAGAGTTCATTTAATAGACAAAGTCTAAATGAACTAGTTTCTGAGACAGATTTGTGGCACTCTTGACAGATTTGTCTGGATTGTGTTGTTAGTCCCTGTGGTGTAGTTAGTACTTGAGTGGGTTTATTTTTTATGACTGCAAACACTTCTGGCTTCCCTTGGCAATTGTTTAGCCCCTGCATTGTTATGAAACTGCTGTTGCAGCAGCACCTACTTTCTTGCTCATATCTGATACCATGCTATGATAGCAGCATGCTCAGGCCTCTTACAAGGGAAAGCAGAAATGGAATTGGAAGTTTCTCAGCTGTCTGCAGCCTTTCGCTAGATGAAAATTTTTTTCATCCTGAACTACTCTTGCAGATCTTTTGAAAATAAGAGCATGTCATCATATTTTCATCTTGTGTCTACTGGGAATTGCTACAAGGTGGTAGGTTGTAAAAAAATAAATGATGTGGAGATCATCTTTTCAGAGAAAGAACTAGATTTCTTCTACATGTTCTCACTGATGCTGTCTTAGAAGACAGTAGAAGTGATAACTAGGCACTATTTATGTTGTGAAGGCATTTGTATAAGTGAAGACTTTTCTTCAGTGGTCTAATTTTGTGGGGATAATCTTGTTTCTCAAAATGTATTTGAAGACCTTTTCTGGCTTAAGTTTACTGTATGTTAATGAGTCCATCAAGTTTTATGATAATCTACTCTAAAGCCGGAGTATTGAATCAAGAACTATTATACCTATAGCAGTGTTAACACCATTCCTAAAACACAATTCCTTTTGATAGTGGTAATAAATACTTCAGCGTTCATGGCTAAATCTGAACAGTAGCAAAGTGGCATCTTCATTTTCCATCTTTGACTCTTGTGAGAGCTTTGTAGGAGTGCTTGTTGCTTTGTTGATCCTTAAAATATGGTTGATACTGACATGGCTCCTTATCATATAAATAAATTGGATATATTTTTAATGGTAAAAAAAGGGGAAATTTATGTTTAAACTTTCAACTACTTTCAACTACTTACAAAATATTGTCATGCTTTTTACCTATTTTGTTTTCAAAGGCTGTGGACCTTTCTATTGATGAATCCAGTCTCACAGGTGAGACAGCTCCTTGCTCTAAATCTACAGCTCCTCAGCCAGCAGCAACCAATGGAGACCTTACTTCTAGGAGCAATATTGCTTTCATGGGGACGTTGGTCAGATGTGGAAAAGCAAAGGTAAAATCATTATTGATAGAGAAGAATATATTCCATGTTTCAACTATTTGAAGGCAGTTCTCATTTTTAAAGCTCACCTCTCGGTCAGTGTGCGATACTCTGCGGAGCTTTTCTCATTAGTGCTTTTTCAGACTGTAATTTAACAAAAACTGTGGCCATGAGAGCTGGAATTTCTAGGGAGCAGATGATGTGAAACTCCTCTGTCTAGGACAGACTGTTTTGCTTCTACAGCTACATTCACATATTTGAAAACGTGTAACAGAAAATGCGGTTTTGGCTAGTGTTAGGTGTTTCCCTACTTGAGTTTTGTTACTGGTAGTTAGTAAGTACTTCAGCAGTGCACAGAATGGAAATTTGTTTCACAGAGGCTAAAGGGCTTTTAGGAAAAAGTCCCTACTTGTGACAGGAACTAATTTTATAAACAAAGTTAGCAGTTGTAGTGGGCTAAATGGCATTTGCCCACTATTTGAGTCAAAGCTGTCAATAACAACCACTGATATTAACATTTCAGATTTGATTTGTTTTTTGGTTTTATTTAGGGGATTGTTATTGGAACAGGAGAAAACTCTGAATTTGGGGAGGTTTTCAAAATGATGCAAGCAGAAGAGGTAAGAGTAAATATTTAGAAGCAAAGACATAGTTTGAAAGTGTATATTTCATTCGTTAAAACTTTGAATTTATTCCACAGGAACTTAGTTAAACATACTTACACTGCTTTCAATATTTTCCTTTCCTCTAGTAAAGCAAATCTTAGCTCTTGAACATGAAAGTAGTAATTGAAATCAGTGCAACAAAATATCCATAGATGACCTGAGGATACTAACTGTGAAAATAATACTCTGAACCCATCTAAATATTTACATAGTTTTCTGTTTTGCTAAATTGAATTTTCTGTAGATGATTAAAAACATTCCTTTTGAGATATAATTGGCCTTCCAGGGCTCTAATGCCTCTATTTTGAAAATCAGTTTTATTCTTGCTGCCAAGAGCTTTTTCATCTTGGAAGAAGTGCAGTGGCTTTTTGTTGCCATGATGTTTTGGTTTTGATAAGGTTTTGATACATTTTTGATAAGACCTTTTATATTAGATTTGTTGCAGATATCACAAAGCTCCCAAAGAATATTTCTAATACATTTGTCATGTCATTGAAGTAATTTTGAATCTCATTGAATTCTGTGAAAGAATAGTCTGTTTTCCCAAAGTAAATGTGTGAGAACATAGGGTATAACTGCATCTTATTCACTGTCTGGAATTTTGCATCTGTGAAGTAGTATGTGATACAGTCCATTTGTTAACTGGTGCATGTTTGCCATTCATCAAGGCTCCAAAGACACCTCTGCAGAAGAGCATGGATCTATTGGGAAAACAACTTTCATTGTATTCCTTTGGTATAATAGGTAAGGTAATTTATGTAAAATAATTGCAAGCTATTATCTAATGGAAACTAATATGTAGGCCTGGGAAATGGAAGACTTCATCTCTTTTTAAAACTCCTTTGACCCCTGATTTTATTGGTCACTTCAAGTTCATGCCACTAGTTGTCTGAAGATTACTAATGTGACATAACTCTCATCATAAGGGTGATTACTTGCTTCTTCCTGCAAATGTACTCTGAGTTACTGTTTGTCCTCTAAATACTTCCTTTTAAATTACAATGTGGATTCTGATTGAATTAAATTGGATTTTGATTTGGAATGTGCATAAGTGAGTACCTCACTAGAGGTATGATTGGGTGACCTGGCTGGCCACAATACTGTCTTCACCTTTGCCATACTAATGGAACCATGCTTTAACAGTGAAAGAAATAATAGATTTTTATAGGTAGCATAATGATAAGCTTGGTTTTGGTTATTTGAGTTTTTTCTTGTCCCTGTGAGGGTGCAGTACATGTTGGTTTTACATTTATCCTGATGACTATTTTTAATATAGGAGTTATTATGCTAGTTGGCTGGTTGCAAGGAAAGCATATCCTTGATATGTTCACGATTGGTGTGAGGTAAGATTTTTGTTTTTAAATAGTGTAGATCATGCATTACAGCAAGTGTTTGAAAGCTAGAGATCTGTTTTATAACGTGCTTGCACACACTGCTATTAACTAAATAATTAAAAAATGAAAATAGAAAAGCAAATTCATAGATAATTTGAATGATGCAGTATGTTCCTGTCAGTCTCTTAAACTTTACATTCATGTGGTGATTTCTGAGTGTCTTGTGGAACATCTGCAAACAGGCAATAGAGGTGTACAGTTTGAATTTTTGTCACTTAGTAAATAAAGTAACTAATTTTATAAGGCATATGACAAAACTAAACTACTGCAAGCCTTGTGTCATGTAGTTCAATAACTCATCTTCTGCTATATTATGCAAACTTAATCCCAGGGTGTTTGCAGAGAACAGCACTGAATTTAGGTGGTCTAACCCCATACTCTCAGAAAAGTTGTTGAGCTACTAACTGCATTGACAGTGCATAAGGCAGAAGGGTTTCTTTAAATGACAGGATCAGACTCTGGAGATTTATGTTTTGTGGAGGGGAAAAAAGAAACCCAGGAACTGCATCTTTGAGCATTGCCTAATGAGTTATTGTGATCTCGTTTATACTGTCATCGGGTTTTTTATTTGTTTGCTTTTAAATGACCTTCAGTGCCATTCCCTCACATAGCCTGCTGCCATATCATGATCTGGCAGTAGCAGTTGTGGATCAGTGGTGGCATTTCCCTGTTCTGTTTAGTGCTGACTACATTCATTCTTCCCAATCTGGCCTGCTTTGCACAGCCCTAATTAGTGTTTTGTGTAGGCAAAACAGATGTACAATTGATTTCTCCCTCTCCCCAACATTTCTTCATACTTTTGCATAAATAATGAGTAGAAATGATCTAATTTATTTTCATTTGTTGCTGTCTTCAGCGGGTTTCTTATAACGAATGCTGTACAGCTAGAATCATGTGGCAGCTGCTTCCTTTCAGTATTAATCTCAGTGACCAGTCAGCTACAGAGACGATGTTCTGAACTGTAAATGCATCAATGCTACGTATCCCTATATGATGATCCAAACCAAGATTTGTATATTTGCTTTCATTACAGTTTGGCTGTAGCTGCAATCCCTGAAGGACTCCCAATTGTAGTAACAGTGACTCTGGCCCTTGGTGTGATGAGAATGGTGAAGAAACGGGCTATTGTAAAAAAACTGCCTATTGTTGAAACTTTAGGTATGACTACACTAACTTAGAGATAGTATTTTTGTTATGAATGGTAGCAAATCCACAGAAATATTGATGACTAATGATGAAAACAAAGCAGGTGTTCTTATTTTGCTAGCAGTGCGGTGGCATCTTTAAAACATTTCTAAATTGAATGCATATTACACAGGAACAATTCAGGTAGATGTTTCTGTGGGCCTTCTAACTACTTCTTTTCTTGAACTGAAATAAAGAGCCTGCCAGTTAATAGCATGCCACACTGGCAATACTAAACTGAGTGATTGGATATATAGAGTCTTTACTCTTGTTTCTTGTAAGATATTCCTCCTAGATAAGACTTGTAAAATGTTTTTTATATGAAAAATATTTGGTGGAAATTTAGGAATGATATTGCCAGTTGAAAACTAATTCAGATTTGAATATTAGAAAAAGCTTTGTAGTCATAATGCACCTTCAGGATGTTATGCTGATCATATTAGAACTTAAAATCATTTAATAACTTTAAAACTCAAAGACATTCTGTATGCAGGTTGAGTCATAAAACATGCAAAGCACAGAACATGGGAAAGAAATAAAAATACTAAATTAAATAATTCTGCTGCAATTGAATTCTTTTGCATTTGAAGATTGGAGAAGATTTTTTCCAATGCCTCTAGCAGAGTTTCATTAGTGTTTCAAGGTTTTTGGTTGCTTGTACAGTGTGCTGTCATGTCTAGAAATGTCAAGATGCTGCAAAACACTGTCAAAATCTCCATTCCTGAGTTAAAAACTCCTACAAATTTCACATTTTTGTAATCTTTTCAAACCTATTAAAATTTGCAGGTTTATTAGTAAGTCACACTTGTGTGATAGAAGTGTTGTGGCTAGTGTTAGATAGATGTTGTACTTTTTAACAAAGAAGAATGACTTCCGTAAAGCAGGCTTTTAGTTTTTCTCCTCACCAGGAATCACAGTTGAGATTTCAGTAATGTAGGTTGAGGTTCAGCAGAATAAAATAAAGGAGAGGTATGGGCACATTTTGGATGAGTTGTGAATTTGGAATTTTAATTAGTTGCTTGTTTCTTTGTTTTATTTATTGGACAAACTTGCAAGGAGCCTTGTACAACTGTTCATCAGTAGTTGAAAATTTGCTGTCTTTTGTTAAATCTTACTTGTTTTTATTCACAGACAGCTGCAGTATTTGTAGAAATTTGCTTTTCTTGATTACCTTTGTTAGTTACATGGTTCTAAACAAGCATTGTCTTAAGAATGTTAATTGATTATTTCAGGTTGTTGCAACGTCATTTGTTCAGATAAAACTGGAACTCTGACAAAGAATGAAATGACTGTTACCCATATTTTTACTTCCGACGGGCAGCATGCTGAGGTATGTAGTGTGACACTTAGACTTGAGTTTGCCTTTTTACTTTGCTGTGTGTATCAGCTGAAACATGCTGGAGTATACTACAGGTAAAGCATCATTTAAGAAAGCATAAATCTGCTGCACCAAACTCCTGTCCCTCAGTTCATGTAGTATGCAGCCTTTGAGCTGTTATCCAAGCCTTCTCTGGTTACAGAAGTTGTTTTTTATATAGTTTGTTAAGTTCTTCAATCTTTCGATGGCTGTAGGTCACGCCCAATACGAGACAGGTGCTGAGATACAAAGACAGGTTGAGAGATTGTGTTTTTCTTCAGTACAGAAATTTGGGGCTATTTTGATGTTTCAGATGCATTAAAAAATCTACATGTTACAAACATTTAAAATGGAGATATCCAACTTCTTGGCTAAAAGAGTTTATTGTGTGAACCATTCATAATGAATATGTATGTACTGTTATTTTTGGTTTTTTTTTTATAATGGATGGACTTGCAAGTAGGAGCAGGGCATGAAAGAGTGGTTGTTGAGGTTAGGGAGTTGCTGGAATGTATGATGTAAATGCACAAAAGTGAAGTAAAACCAGCAGGAATGGAAAAGCAGCCAGGTGTAGAACTGGTTATGGGTTCATGGGGGCTTTTTAAGCAAGTTCTTAAATTCTCAAACTGCTTGATCAGGGTTTTGTTTCCACAGTACAGTTAACAGATGATCTTGTCATTTTATTTTGTAAGCATAAATGCTGGCATTTTTTCCTATTATTTACCTATATTTTCTTATATATTCTGATATTTATTTTTTTATTGTTAGAATTCTATATGAATATGGGAAGTGCTATGAGCACAATTACATCTGCGTCAAATTAGCTTCTTTTTCCTAATGGAAAGATAACTTAAAATGGCTGTCAAATGTATTAGCTGTTAACGCTGTAGACATGAAGACTTTAAGATCCTAGTGGGACACCTGGTTTTTAAGCACTAAAAATACAATTTTACTGGTTTTAGCACCTTTCTGAGGTCTAAAGTGAGAGACTGTTTAACTCTTGTTTTTTTTTAATCTTCCTGGATGAAAGTAGGACTCAGCTCTGTACTTCCATTCCCCTGCAGGGGGTATGCATTATTAACCAGGGTAAAGACAAATAGAAGGAAAACGTTAGAAAGCAAAAGAAAGAAGAAAAAAGAAAGTATGCCTGATACTGTAAGGAAACAACATACACTGCATTTATCTGTGCTAAGGAATAAAATTGATACTTGTTGAAGAAATTAGTCTCTATTTCATTGAACTCAGAGTGTTGCTTCGTTAGAAGATGAGTGAGAAGAATCCATGCACGCTGAGTAAAATCAGTCATTATGAATGGTCTTTTAAAATTCTGTAGATTTTAGTAAAAAGCTGAGAACAGTTAACCTGGTAAATACTACATTGCATGCTGCCTTTGGCTGCTTGTCTTGCAGGTTACTGGAGTAGGTTATAACAGGTTTGGAGAAGTGATGCTCGATGGTGAAGTCATTCATGGTTATAACAACCCATCCATTAGCAAAATTGTTGAGGTAAGACTTGGCACAGAGAGGTGAGTTTTAATTGATGATGTAGCTCAAGAGCTTTGTATGGCATTTACTTTGTGTTCTGTTTTCTCCCCTTTCCTTCCTCATCCTTTAGGCCGGTTGTGTGTGCAATGATGCTTTGATTAGAAACAACACATTGATGGGGAAGCCAACAGAAGGGGCTTTAATTGCACTTGCTATGAAGGTGTGTACTTGATGGTGCTTTTTGGATTCATGGCAGGTGGGAAATGTGTAGAAATAAATTGTGGTTTTTGTTTTTCTCATTTTCTTCTCTTTTGGATCTCCTAGATTTGTATTGCAACTGCTCATCTCCTATGTTTCTTTCTTGTAAATCTTGGGCGTTCTGAAGGATCAGAAAAAAATATTTACGACTGAAGTAAAATCTCTATTTTCATCTTTTTGCACTTAGTACTGTCTTTTTACCTGCCACAAACTAATTTACCTGTTGAATATTGACTGTGCTGTCTCTTTCCTGGTTCACATCAGTAGCAGTGGGAAGTTGATAACTGATGTATTAATGACTGCAGCATTTATAGTGCCTTTAAGGGCAGGGCACAGCTTTTGGGTTGTGGACACTGTGCTGAAGTGTTTGAGTTTTTTTTCTTTTGGGGAGGGAGGGAGGAGGGTGTTGTTGGTATTTTGTATAATGCTATGACACACATTACAGCTACTGAGAAATGTACAAGGCACTTGATTTAGCACTTGATTTTTTTTTTTTTTTTGGTCTGTGATGGTGAATGAACTCAAGAACATTAAAAGATGGATGCATGACAGTCTTTCTTTCTCTGTGTAACTGAGGCCCAAATTGTATCTGTCTTCTTGCCAAGCCTCGTTCCAAGTCCCCAGTCTTTGACTGGAAAGGACCAGAGTGGTGTTATTTTGGCAAGAGTCTGTAGAAACTGAAAAGAACAGGAGACTTTCACACCTGTTGCTGGGAAAGGAGGTAGTGCTGGAGCTGTGAAGCTCTGTAAGTACCAACAGTGGTTTATGGCAGACTTCTGCTTCTGCATCTTTATTTGGCATTTGGCACTTAATTGGCATTTTCTCTTGGAGTTGGTTAAGGGTAGAGCAGGGAATGCAGTGAATTGCAGCAGGGCTGTGGACAGAATAGCATTTGAAGTGAAAGGCATTTTGTATGGAGTCTTCGTGGTTAGTTCCAGTTTAAATTCTTGGGTGATCCTGAGCACTACAAAAAAAAAGTCATTTCAGGTTGGATCATTCAAACTTTAAATAGGAGACTTGCCTTCTCCAGACTTTTTTCACAGTCTTGTATTACAATTTTGTAGGCACTTCTAACAGAGAGATGATATAGAAGATACTTAAAAAACAAAAAGAAAATGCATTAGGTTGATAGACATTTGTTGTCAAACCAAGAGCTACACTGCTAGCCATTGCAAGACTTGTTTTTGGATCAAAGATAGTAAATAATGTTAAATCGTCTGACTCATGCTGAAGCCTGAAAGAAGTTTCTAGGTGCTTTCAGTGCTAGTTTGTCAGAAGTTTCTCTAAATTAGAACAGTGTACTCAAAAGCAACTTTGGAGATGAAACCGTTCTTTCATTGAGTGATGTTTGCTAACTAAGATGTTTCAACAAGTCAACAAATTGCATACCTGTTTGAAAAAAAAGGGTCCTGACATTGTGGTACTTCTGTTTTATACAGATGGGTTTAGATGGAGTCCAGGAAGACTACATAAGGAAGGCTGAATATCCCTTCAGCTCAGAGCAAAAATGGATGGCTGTTAAATGCATTCACAGAACACAACAGGTAGGCTTCAATCACTATTTCTTTGGGCACTGGCTCTGTAGAATGTTTATCTACGTTGTTCAATATCATCATTTTTCACTTCAGAAGTTTTAGCAGGCTGGCAGTAATTAACAGTCCTGGAAATACGGTTTGATAATAGAACAGCTTTAGTTTCAAGCTCTGAAGTAGAGAAAAGGAATCACAAGAAATAATGTCCATAAAAGGCATCCTGGGAAATTATTTTAAGTATTTTGAAAGCTGAGACCTTTATGTACTTGGCTGGTTTTTCTTCCTTCTTCTGCCTTCTCAAACATCTAAAGCAATTTTGCCAGTCTTCTGCTGTTTCAGTGGTGCATAGTTACATAAAGAATTAAGAGCAAGAATATGGATTGATGTTCCATAGTAAAATTTCTTTTGTTTGAAAACACTGGCTTTCTGTTTTTGATGCAGACATCAGGTCTCCAGTGTTGACAAATTTTATTGATGTCAACACTGGCATGGATTATCAATAAAAGCCACTCTTTAACCTCTTTTTCTGTCTTCTGGTATACTTTCACATACATACTTGCATTCATGTTTCATTTAGATCAATCTGAATGTTTTTGTTACAAGCATTGACATAATCACTGCTAGTCTGGAGCCTTCTAGACAATATGTGCAACAACAGACCTTATGTTGCATCTATGGACAATTTCCTTGTACTTCAGACCAAAATCAGGCTTGCTGTCAGTGTTCAAGTACCACAGTAAAATCTTTGCTTTGGAAAGAAAGCATTTGACTCTTTTTAGCTATATGGATTATATTGTTGATTATCCATGTCTCTGTAAAGAATGGTGAGCAGATACTGGTGTAAGATTTTAATCCTTGTAAGAATCTACTGTGTCCTTTGGAATCAGCAATTTAAAAAAAATGTTTGAAAATCGGTAACAGATTTAGAGAGAGCATAAATTATTTGAAGACTAAGAAAACAGAGTGAATTTAGAAACTTGGAACCTGTGTCAGTCAAGCTTATCATGAAAGATTGAGGTAACTTGACTGCTGTGCATATAAATACCTTCACAGGGGGAAAATAGATATCTTTAAAAAGAGCTTTTTAGTTCAACTGGAGAGAAGATGTGATCAGTGATTGGAAATTGAGCTGAGGCAGCAGTTCTTAATGGAGAAGTGGGGAAGGGAAAGAATGAGTTGATTTAGCACTGGAGTTAAGTGTTTGAGGTAGGTGGTGGACTCTCAGTCCCTTGATATCATCGTATCAAGGCTAGTTGGCTATCTGGAAAATACTAGTTATTAGGCCTGGTACAAAGATGGAGGGGATGTTAAATGACCTGTGCAGCTGGTCTGAAAATGAGCTCAAGGTCTTTCAGGTCTAATGTTCTGTGTTGGTTGAATTTCTGTCCTTTCCATGGCCTCTTTAGTCTATAAACTGTGACTTGCAGTGTCTAATGTGTCTGATATCTACTGAAATGAGGTATTGATTACTAGCTTTGCTCTTTTGACATTACCACTCTTGAACATACACTGTCTAGAGATACTCAAAAGAGCAGATTTTTATGTTTAGAAGTGTAAGTTTGATTTGCATTATGTTCTGAAGATTCTTAACAAAAGTACAGATATGCCATTCTTATGTGTCTACGTGTGTATGTACTTGTGTGCTTATGCATACACACATGTGCACCAAACAGTTCTGTTCTCTTTTAGGACAAGCCTGAAGTTTGCTTTATGAAAGGTGCTTATGAACAAGTCATTAGGTACTGTACATCATATAACTGTAAGGGACAGAGCCTACCTCTGGTTCAGCAGCAGAGAGAGCAATACCAGCAAGAGAAGACATCTATGGGTTCTGCAGGACTTAGAGGTAAGGCTGTTTCAGTCTCTCAAAATAACAGTTTTATTTAAAAGGCACTGCTTGTTGTTTTAAAAAAACCAAACAACAACAGACAAGAGCAACCCAAAACACTAGGATGTTTTTTGTTTGTTTGTTTGGATTTTTTTTGTTCCGTAAGTGCCCCCGGGTTGGTTAGTTTTTAGGCCTGTATAATAACATGATTGAACTGCAAAGCATGAGAAAGGATGCTCTTGGTTCCTGTCATCTCTTGCATGTGACCATAACTGAACATTACACTGCTACTTAATAGCTGCCATACCTTATTATAAATGCCTGTGGGTTTTTATTTTAATGTGAATGTGTTTATTTCTCCATTACTTTAGCCCCTGCCACCTTCATGAGTTAGGCTAGCACAACTGGTTGCAGGTCAGAAGATGCCATTAGAATTATCTTCTATGTTAACAAGCTGTGTAGAATTTTAGATAAAACAGAAAGTATTTTTCACAAGATGATTGACAGGGGTTGATTGTGGGCCAGGATTATACATGACTGGCTTTCTTTGGCCTCTGTAAAGAGATCTCTGTTAAGTCCATACACAGATTTTTTTTTTTTTTAAACAGAGGGGTACTCTGTGGCTCAGGAAATTCCTAAGATGCAAAGTATTAGAAGCTGAGAGGATATGCTAGGAGTGGTATCTCTTCGCTGTTTCATTTGGACAGTCATTCTTTCTGTTTGTCAAACAAAAAAATTGAGGGTAATGTTTTCAAAAAAGTGAACTTGCTTTTTTCTTGCAACTCTAATATTGTTTAAATATATTTGAAGTAAGAATCCTACTTTAAAATACATTCCAGAAAATATTCAGCATGTACTCAATAAAATCTGCTTCTCTAAAAGGAAAAAAAACCCAAAACCAAAGCAGAAAATAAGTACGTAAACTGATCATCTCTTCCACCCTCTTGCACAAAAGAAATGCACAGAGAAATCACAAAGCTAGATGCAGTTCTCTTTCCACACAGTGAAAATATAAACACTTTTAGATGAGAATAAATAGGAAAGTTATCTTTAAAACCTGGAATACGACTGTTTGGTAAGAAACTCTTTAGAAGACAGGAGTATACATAAGTAGGCTATTGTGAATTCTCAGCATTGCTACCAAGGTCAAAAAAAAGGAAAATACCAATTCCTGCCCTTCGCTTTATGCTGGCCTACTAGTTTGTAACAGTTGTTTTAAATGCTGATGTAAATGTTAAGTTCAAACCTTAACATTTTTTTTCTTTGCCTTCTAAAAGTTCTGGCCTTAGCTTCTGGTCCTGAGTTAGGACAGCTGACTTTTTTGGGACTTGTGGGAATAATCGATCCTCCACGGACTGGTGTAAAAGAAGCTGTTACTACGCTTATCACGTCAGGAGTTGCAATAAAAATGGTTACTGGAGATTCACAGGAAACTGCAGTTGCCATTGGTATGAATAGTTCACTTCCTTTCATTTTTTGCTTGTTTTCTGCTTAGCTAATTGTTCTTAGGTGTGGGTATTAAGTCTTCAACACCTGTGAGATCTATATTTTGGGTTAACATATGGCACAGTGGAATTAGCAGGGAAAAAGACTCAAAAACCCCAACATTTTGGTTTCAGCTTGAATGATAATTTTTCTAATTTGGTTCATATATCACTTTGGCTGTTTGAAGCTGTATTTTTTTGCTGTGTTTTCGTATTATATATGCTTGATTTCTGATTCTAATTCTTACACCACTAATGCCACCCTCCCTACCCTCAGCTTTGGATGCCTGTCTCATGACAACAGGGAGAAACTAAAATAGCCAGTGACAAGAGTATTGATGTATGGCACTTCAGTGCTGTCCAATACAGTTTTGTCCATACAACTAAGTTTGAAGCTGAACTGCTATTAATAAATATTTAAACAAACTACTTAATTTCTTTTTACAATATCATACATTAAAGTGCAAGCAGTTTAGCTAGAATATGAATTTTTTACAGACAGGATGATGAACAGTTGAATGTGCTCATAAAAACCTCCAAACTAGGAGTACTTTATCGGAGGGTTTTTTCCCCTTGTCTCCTTCGTGTTATTTTTCATTTTCTATTGTGTTATTTTAGAACTGTGAATTCTTTGAGAGGACTGAACTCTTCTGTTTGTTTATACGACACCTGACAGAATCAATTACAGACCTTTAGACCTAAAAAGACTAAGCAAATAAATATCTGATTAGGACAGACTTTGTAGCATGTTGCTGTTACTCAAGAGTTCAGATAATTTACTCCAATGTACTGCATCAATAATGTAGTAAGATGTTTTGCTCTAGGTATTTCAAATCTGAAATGCTGCAGAAAATACTAAGATTAAAAAAAATAATTGGGTACTTAATGTCTTAAAAGGATAAATTATTATAATAAGGTTTTTTAATTACTTTTTTACAGCCAGTCGACTAGGATTGTATTCCAAAAATTCACAGGCAATCTCTGGAGAAGAGATAGATGACTTGGATATTCAGCAGCTTTCTCAAATAACACCAAAGGTTTGTTCTGATACACTACTTACTGTGGTAGAGGATACAATTATATATTGAGAAATGCTTTTTTTCTGTGGCAAGCTAAAATGTAATTTCTGAGATACAAATAAATTTGTTCTAATAAGTATCTTTTGGTCTGACATATAACCAGTATGAAAATGTATTTCTTTCAACTTACACAATTATCTTTTTAGAGAGAACTTTATTACTTCTGTCTCTTTTAATGATTCAGTTCAGTTTTTACCTTTAATTTTGCCTCCTCTCAGTGAACATCACCTTTTTGTATTATTAGACCATTTTATTTCTGAGCAACTCCATTCATATATATAACTTTACAGTCTGCATGTTCAGACAGTCCATCGTTTTGTAATTTGTAAGAGGAGTTGTCTGTGTTTTTAATGATTTTAATCGATCTGAGGTCACTGGTTGAGAATTTTGAAAGGGTCTATTTATTTACTGCTTAATACTGTTTTAGTTATTAAATAACTAAATGGATTAACCAATGTCAAAGTTATAAATGTGAAGGCATAATCAAATGCAATAGAGGTTCAGGTTTAGCTATATTGCAAAATTTATGCATCAAAATGGTGTTCTGTTTGCCAAGGACTGCAAAATTAGACTGCAGCATGCTTGAGTCTGGTGTAAGCAAGCCAAAAGCCAATATTTGCAATCAAGAAATGTGCGTGTCAGCTTTGTATCTTTCCTTAGTGACTCACACAAATTGAGGGGAAAAGAAAAAATAAAATTGTGTGGCAAATATTAATTTTTGGTTTATTTGGTAATACTTGTTCTTAAGGGATGTCCACATTAAATAACTGAAATAGCTACAAATTTACTTACGCATGTCTGATCTGAGACCCAATTCAATTTCTAGGCCTTTGCTTAAAATCTTATTAGGAATTAATTAAACTCCACCAGTAAGATTGATATCTGTGTACAGTCTAAAGAGATTGCTGAGAAATCTAACCTTTTGTCAGGCTTCTTAAAAAGGAAAAATGCAAACCATAGGGAGATTATGAAAAGCGAAATTCCACATGCTCAAATTTCAGTTTACAGAGCAGTCCAGAGACCAAGAAAAATCTGAAAATCATTCCTTCCAAGTTGGAATCTTTAATTAGCTTTAAAACTTCAATTGTTAATAATATGCTACATAAACTAATAAGATTGAAATATCCTGAGTAACTTGTCACTAGTGCTGACGAGGGAAAAGGATGTTGATTGTAGAGTCAGCATGGCAATTGACTGCAGGAATTTAGTCAGGAAGGCCAGCAGCAAGCCATTTTAGCTCAGTTGCTTCATTATTTTAGAAGGCTTTTAAATTGCATATTCTATCTTGAAATAAGTAGCACCGCCTTTGTTTACCAGAACACACAGTGAATCTTCTCTGGAATTAATGATTTCACTCAGTTACAAACACAGCTCACTGGTGCTTCAACTTAAGAGCTAACAAGAATACAGTTGGCCTTTGATAGTATTTTTTAACCTCTACCTTAATAGAATCCAGTGCAATTCTTTAAATTTCTGAAGTTTTCACTACTTCTTAATTATTCTTTTAATAGGTTGCAGTATTCTACAGAGCCAGTCCCCGACATAAATTGAAAATTATAAAGGTATGTCTTAGAGAGGCTCAGATGCTGGACTGTTGCTATGGATATTGCCTCTGGTGCCTTTGCTTAAACTATAACGTGCTACAGTGTGTCAGGATGAAATCAGAAATGCATCTGATTTGATAGTGAAGTGTACTTGAAAATATTACCTAGAAAATGCCTAGTGCCCACAAGGAGTAGGCAGCTACTGGTAGGCAACATTGTGCTTTCTTCTACGAGGGGAGCTGGGGACTGATTGAGGTTTTGTGTCACGTTGCAGTTGCATTGACTAGGAACTTGAAAGAACCATATTTCTGATACTTGTCAGAGGAGATAAAAGGGAATGAATTTCAAGCCATGTCTGTGGCAATGCTTCTATTCAGAAGTTAACAAAAGGTAGCAAAGAGGGACATACTCAGTGTAACAATTGGAACAATCTAAAAAGTAACAATAAGGAGAAGTCAAAAGACTGAGACCATAGGAATACATAGAGACTTTTAAGAAAGTGATAGTAGTAATCTGTAAATACAATATCTTCATTCTTTCTCTAGAGTTTTTTTTACTTTCCTCTAAAGGCAAATTTTTTATATCCTAGCTTTAAAATTTAGGCAGTCTGAATATAGGAACTGAAGTTTACCCTAAAATCTTGTATAAAAATTGCTTAGACCAAAACCAGCTGCTTTTTTTCTTTAGGACATTACAATGCAATTACAAGAAATGGGGGAGGGGGGCAATGACACAAACCTTGAATCTAGAATGATTTTATAGGATGGGTTATTTCAATCCCTGATTTAAGCTCTTTTCCCTTTCTTCAGTCCCTGCAAAATAATGGTGCCGTAGTAGCTATGACAGGAGACGGAGTGAATGATGCTGTTGCTCTGAAGGCTGCAGATATTGGTGTAGCAATGGGACAAACTGGAACAGATGTTTGTAAGGAGGCAGCAGATATGATCCTCGTGGATGATGATTTTCAGACAATAATGTAGGTGGCCTTTATGTACATATCTTGTACTATATAGTTTTAATGCAATTTTGCCTGGTTAAAACGAATAGAAGTTCCCCGAACTTGTAAGTGTAGCAGCTGTAAATGAGTTTTCCACTAAGTCAGGAGAATCAGGATATTTTGAGACGTAACTGAGATGAAATTGTAAGTCTATTAGCAATCGATAGAATTCATTCAATTTCTTACTTCAGAAGTATAAAACTAATGAAAAAATGACCGAGCATTCAACTCAAGATTAAAAAATTTACATAGTTCGGTGTTTTCAACTCTAAAATGTGGTGGTTTCTGAAAAAGAAAAAAATACAAACTATTCAGATATCACAGGTGAAAATAGGTTATTAGCTTCTGGTAAGCAGCTGTTTGTACTTGTTCGGTTTTTTTGGTTGGTGTATTTCGAAAAGAGCTTAGCTAAACTTATCCTATTTTGACTTTTAATTCATCTGACTTTTGAAGGTAGTGATTGTTGACAGAGCTGGACTGCTGTCTAGCGAGATCGCCTTCATTTTGAGATTATGCATCAGTCTCAGGACACTTCAGTTTCAAAGTATGACACTTAACCCTTGGGAAGAAGTGAATTGTAGAAGTACAATATAAGAAAATCTTACCTATCCAGCAGTATGTCACAGGATAATCTGAGGTTGTCATACTGATTCAGCCAACAGAAATATGCTGTTATGCAAATACAAAATAGAGAAGGGAATCATTTTAACATAGTCAGAAGGGTACATAGGAAGGACATCTGTAGTAAGTACTTTACACAGGCTTGATGAGGTTTTGCTGGAATGCTTTATCCAATTCTGCTCACTTCATCAGGAAGGTTCTCACTCAGGAGAGTGAGAAGAGTGGTGAATGCTAAGGGAAAAAATAGTGTGAATTTCCATGGTTTTGCATCCTTCCCCCAACCCCTTTAATCTTAAAAGCTTCAGGAGGGGAATGCTGATGAGTTGTTGGGGGAACGGAAGAAAGAAATCAGTTTTATTTGCAGCAAAGTAGGCTTCTTTTGGGTATTAGAAAATCCTTTCTCACTGCAGTAATCGTGATAATGTGATAGGCAAGTTGTAACACATCCTAGGGGTTGTGAAGATGGTCTGTACATATTTCATTCTGGTGCAGTAAGAATACATGGTCCTCTAAAGTCATGCTGTATTTCAGTGTTTTTTAGAAGTGTGCATGTGTGGGGTTGTTTATTGGCTTTTTGGTTTTTGTGTTTGTTTTTTTTGTAATCATCTGACTTTAATAGGAAGCTTTCACCACAGATAGTGGTGAATTTTGAACAAAGAGCAGATTTTACTAGTAATATTTCATTTTGAAAGTTAAGCAGATGTAAAAATAACTTGTGATTGGTCACAATCACAGAATGGCTTGTATTCTCATAGCCTAATTGAAAAACAATGACAGCCGAAATTATAAGAAGCTCAACTCCATGTGCTTCTGGCCATTTTTATTGCCTGCTTAAATATATAGCTTTTTCCTCCGATCCCCCTCTAGTGGCAATAATTTCATTTGTCTAGTAATGTAATCTTTGTTTTTAATTGCAGGTCTGCAATTGAAGAGGGTAAAGGAATTTATAATAACATAAAAAATTTTGTTAGATTTCAACTGAGCACGTAAGTTTGAAAAGTTGACAGTATCAGAAGTTTCTTGTGAAGGAATCAAAGCGTGAAACAGATGCATAAATTCATGTCAATACTATAAATTTCACATAGGATGCTGATGTGCTATGCTTTTGAGTTTTCAGTATTTTGTGTTAGGTGGCTTGTTTTATTTTTCAAGAACCAGAAGGTAGTGCAATAAACGGACATCTGACTTTGTTACCGTTCTTCCTGTTAAGATGTGTAAAGTCAATTACTGAAAGGATAGAAACAGCACAGCTACCTTTGGGTTCCTGTTGGAATGAGAAGCTCATAGTCAGTCTCTCCTTAACCAGAACATGTATTCAAATAGAGGAAACCAGGGAAACTAGCTATAGTATGTGTGTGTGAGACAAGAAGATAAGAGTTTATTAAGGCTTAGTTTCAAAGATTCTGTGAGTTTATCTTACTGGATCTGGATTCAGGAACATGGTTTTTTTTCTTCACCATGTTGTTCATGTACTTTTCTGAAGCCTTCATGGCATTTCAGAGTCTGAAAGTTGCAGAAATTAAAAAAATACCCCAAACTCAAGCCTAAAACCTCAAATAAAAGCAAACAAAAAAAACCCCACAAAACCTCCGATCCCCCACAACCCACAAACAACAAATACCACCCAAAAAAAACAAGAAAAAAAAAATCTCAAGAAAAACTCCCCAACACAACAAAACCCAGAAAAGACCAACTTGTTTGCCTGCATAAACATTATAAGGAGTGGCGTATACTTTCAGTCTTACCAAGTGCCCTGCATTGGTATAAGACTAGACTAGAAATCTGCTTCTGAAAAATAACTAAGCATAGATATTCTAGGAAAGTGTGCTTGCCCTGGGAATTGTAGCCTCAGGTTTTTGATGAGTCAGTTAACCTTTGTTTTTTTTCTGTCCCTCTTTGCAAGGAGAGCATGATAGGGTTCAGTAGAGTGCTAAATTTGGAATTATTATAAGCCTTGCTCTCTTCTTCTTGGTTATGAAACCACTTAATCTTGCACTGAGAGCAATTAGTGCATAGTTGTTTACAGAGGTTTCTAACGCTGAGCTTGCAGCCAGCTAAAGTGTTTCTCAGTCTTTGGCCTAGCCCTCTCATCCAGCAAGTAATGAGGAGTGGTGTAGATATTTTTAGGGAGCTTGAGTAGTACCTTGCCTTGACTGATCAGTGAAACTAGTGACAGGTGCACGGAGTGGGTTTGTTTACATCAGAAGTGTAAAAGCAGTTTGTTTTACAAAACCATGTTTAGAAGTTCCACTTTTGGCACAAGAAAAGTACAGGACCCAGTTCCCCAGTAAAAATTAGGTGAAGGTGAGTGGTAACTCTGAAATTTTTTTCTAAAACTCTGGGAGGTTTTTAAATGCAAATTTGGTGCCTTTTTATTGCCAGAACAATGCTGTTTTAAATATGGACTGTGTCAGAATGAGTATTCTAAAGGATTTCATGCTCTACCTTTAAAGTTTGACTTCTGTCAGTCATGATTCACACTGTCAAAATCTGTGTCTACTCTTAAACAGTTGAAGTGTTGATTACAAAGCAGTTATCAGTGGATCTTCAGAAATGTTCCATGCTGACAGTTATAAAAATGGATTCTTTCAACAGGAGTATAGCAGCACTGACTTTAATCTCACTGGCTACATTAATGAACTTTCCTAATCCTCTCAATGCCATGCAGATCTTATGGATCAATATTATTATGGATGGACCTCCAGCTCAAAGGTAAGTAATTACTTTTAACTCCATTAGGTTCTGCAGTCCTTTTATTTCAGCAAGGAAAATGCTTGCTCATAAAGGAAATGTGAAGTGTTAGACTTCAGTGAAATGTTTCTGAAATAGCAAGCTTTCTCTTTGAATTACAATGATTGCAGTATAGTTCTATGTTAATTCCATTTGTTTTACTTTAGTATCTAATGATATGAGGGCACCGAGGATACCTACAGATCCATGGATATGCCCATGAAACTTGCATGCAGGGTTTTGGGTTCCCTTTGGGTTCTTGCTCTGATCCTCTTCACTGTAGGTAGCTGGTGGAGGGAGAGATAGTGAGAAACTAGCACTAAATCCTCTTTCTTTCAACTCAGAAAATCTAATCCTTAAGTTAGAAGCAGTGAATTATTTTTATGATGATAAAAATATAAGGTGTTCTTTTAATTGTAAGCCTTGGGGTGGAGCCTGTGGATAAAGATATTATTCGAAAACCTCCAAGAAATCTGAAGGACAGCATTCTGACCAAAAACCTGATTGTTAAAATACTGGTTTCATCAATAATTATCGTGTGTGGAACACTCTTTGTCTTCTGGAGAGAGGTATGACAAAAGTGTAAAACTTAAAAGCAGTAATAACCTAATTTCAGAGAAATCCTTTCTATACCAGTAGTTGGAATTTAAAATTAATATAAACTTAGTTGTGAGTTTTGCCCAGGTGTATTTAATACTGGCAGATTAGAGAGGAAGATTTGCAAAATAGTTGTTGAAATGAGAAACACAGTTTTATCCCCCAATCTTTATTTTAGCACAGACTTTTCCAGGTTCCAGGCCTACTTCGGAAACTTTGGCCCATAGAAAGTAATTATACAAATCTTTTAGCCAGACTGTTAGGAAACAGCCATTTGACTTTGTTTTCCCACTAGAGAAAAATGTTCTTGAACTTTTGGTGGTGCATCATAGAATTCTTGCTATTCCATGTGCTTGCATAACTTGGTCAGGAGGCTTGATTTAATCATAGCTTGGAATTACAAATTGTTACAAGTTACAGGTGTGTAATTTTTGCTGTATAATTTATTAAATCAGCTTGGGGCAAACAAGTTACTTTTGCTTTCATTTCCTAGCTAGTAGAAGTTACTGTAGAATTACTGTAATAATTTTGTTTGATTGACTTTCTTTAATTGTGGAGGGTTTAAAGCATGTTAAAGCCATTTCATTTTCTTTTGTTGGCAGTTAAGAGACAATGTAATAACACCTCGAGATACAACCATGACTTTCACCTGTTTTGTATTTTTTGATATGTTCAATGCTTTGAGTTCTAGATCTCAGGTGAGTGATTCATATTGTTCATTTACACTGTATTAACACAATAAGCACAGTTCTCTTTGAGGGAAGATCTTGCTGTGTTTGTTTCAAATGTTTTCCTGCAGATTTACTTCACATCTGNTGATTCATATTGTTCATTTACACTGTATTAACACAATAAGCACTCTTTGATAAGTTCAATAAGTTCTCTTTGAGGGAAGATCTTGCTGTGTTTGTTTCAAATGTTTTCCTGCAGATTTACTTCACATCTGCTATTAAGCTTCAGAGTTTCACATATTTACTAGGTAGGATTTCTTAAATTACAGACAAGTTAGATTACTTAATTGGTTTACATGGTGGTGTCCTGACAAAAGCAAGAAAATTGTTATTAAAAGCTGAAGTGTGATGGTCCTTTGTATTGCTGTGTACACAAGGTTGGTTTTTTCTCTTCCTGAAAATTCTGTCAGTTCAGGAGCCTTACCAGAATGTGGAATTTCTTGAAGGTCTTAACTTTTATATTTTGTAATCCTAAACCCTTAGTCTAAGGAAAATACCTTAAACTGTTCTATATTTTTTATCTGTTTATATTTTTGTGTTTTAAGGAAACAAGTCTGAAATTTTGTGATCGTATACATTACTACACTTAGTCTAATTTGCAGTCTGTTTTCTGATATGAAATTATGTACTTGCAGAAAAGTGAGCTCGATATGCAAGTTGTTGACTGTGAAGACTTGTACTCTATTTATGAGAGAGAAAATGCAATTAGCCTGTTCAGGAACTTTTTCTGAATTATCTAAGAGCCTAACAGTAATATTTTAAATTTTTCTAAAAGTCTGGATGAAAATAAATTGTAGTTCTGTGTCTAGATAATTAAGATTACGTGTACAGTGTAACATGTTACTTTTCTTACAGACAAAATCTGTGTTTGAGATTGGACTTTGCAGCAACAAAATGTTCTGTTATGCTGTCCTCGGATCTATAATGGGGCAGTTATTGGTCATTTACTTTCCTCCACTTCAGAAGGTTTTCCAAACAGAGAGCCTGAGTGTCTTGGGTAAGAACAGTTCCCTTTTCAAAACTGAGCATTAGGAATTAATTTCCAAAATGTGTCGGGTGATGGTTCTGTTAGAGAACTTTCTGGCTGTTTGCATACATGAGGAATACAAATCCTTTTGATCCTTGTTGTTTTGTTTCTTTGGGGGGTTTTTTAATCCTTTTAGATGTTTTCTTTGCCAACCATGATTTAAATGCATATGGTACACAACTGCTCAGTGCGTTCTTAAATTTTTAGTTGCTTATTTATGTTGGGTTTTTAAAGATATATGTTGTTGCAGGCAAAGTTATAGACTTTGTAGTTTTTTGAGCACTATTAGCTTAGCTGTTCAACAGCTTTTGTTTCTCTGAATATAAAAACCTTGTCCAGAAATCCTGATCCTTTAATATCAACTGCATTGTCATAGGGTAAATACACATGAGGATTAAAAAAAGCTATAGATACATAATGCTGTTGGCCTCGTTAAGACTTAGGTTTATTACTTTTGTCATTTTCTGGAGTTAAATGATTGTAATGAAATATATGTATTTACATAATTCTTTTTATTGTGTAATTTCTGATTATATTAATATTTTTTCAGAATTGTGTTGCTAAAAATAAGGTTATGAAATACTTTAAAAGCTTTTAATATCTTTCTTACGGTCTGTGCATAAACGATGCATGTTGATCTTCTAGTCCTGCAAAAAATTGAATCTTGCTTCATTTCTTCTGAAATTTTTCAATTATTGGGAGAAAATTTGAAAGTCTTGTAAGTCTTGTTCTTTTGTGTCTCCTCAGCCTTAAATAGTAATGTTAAAGCCAGCTAATTATCTCTTCCAGATTTACTGTTTCTTCTGGGACTCACTTCCTCTGTGTGCGTAGTGACTGAGCTAATAAAGAAGTTTGAAAGAAGCAAGGAAAAGATCCAGAAACGTGGAAGTTCTTCTTCGTCAACTTCGTCTTTTCTTGATGTATGATGCATATTGCATTCTTGTGTTTGCAGACTTAGCAATTGCTGTCTAAAGATGTTGGAGAAAGCAAAACCATATTTGGAGGATAAAGAAATCCTGAGGGCTTTTGACAAGCCCTTTGTTTCACTGGCTAATGACGAACTTCATGTTTCAAGACTGTTTAGAATTTAACTTCCAGCTGTGGAAGTAACAAATGAAATTATGCAACTTTGGTAACATTTTTCCTCAAACAAATTTACTTTTAAGATTGAATGATATTGGGGGGTGGGGGGGCAGGGGTTAATTTAAAGAAAGATCTAAGCCCAAGTCCCATTTTCTGCACTTAAAAGATATAACCGTGTAAACTCCTTCTCTTAGATATAAATATTTTAGTTTGTTTTTATTTAAAGCATTGTACTATTCTACTTTTATGGTGGTGGGACTTTGCTACTAATACGAGGATAAAAATATTTCAGAGGCATTCCACTGGGTTTAGAGTCTGTCACAAGAGTGCCATATTCTAGCTACTGTATTTATTTACTTTATCCTGCAATGTGTAAGCGGCTCAAGTACCTTGTGCTACAGTTTTTTTGTATCCCGGGTTTGGTTTTGTTTGCACAGGATGTGACCGCTGTCGGATCACTGTTTTTCTTTTCTTTTTCTGTGATTGAAAAGCCTATACTGCAATTTGAAGTAAATGTTTGCTTTTCTTATAAGTGTGTCGTCTCTTTGTTTTAAAAGAAACTGGCATTTACACCAGATGAATGAGCTAGTTTTGATGTAATTGTAGATACAGGCTTTGTTTCATGTCTTCTTCCATATTTACTTTGGCTTATGACATAGATCACTTGAGTGATAATAAGACAGTAGTTATTGAAATTATTTCTAGTGTACTGAATTAGAAAATGAATGCGATAATCCTCACTCTAGTAGCAAAACCCCCATCCCTTTCTCAAAGAAGCTACATTTTCCTTCCTTCTTCCACCCTGTTCATAAAAAAACCCTTTTTACTGGTAGTGTAGTGTAACTTTAAATTTTAACCTACAGAATTACTTCTGTGTCTAGACAAGCATGATAATAGATTTGTGTTTTGATATGTTAGAAGTATTTATAATATATTGTCCTGTCTGAATAATATTCCCTAGTGGGAAATAGTGTTTTTCCTCAAAATAGTCTTGCAGCTGTTGTCATCAGTGTCTTCTCATCAGAGTAGGACTCATCATCCTTTCAGGAAATCAAGGAACTATCACCTAGAGAATCTTGAACAGAGGATGCCTGGATCTCTGGGGGGAGTCAGAGACACAGTGGTACCTCTTTCACTTGTAAACATGTGCATATGCATCTTTCCTCACTGTAGCCTGAAGGTGTGGCAGTGGCATTGGCTCTGGGCCATGCTGTGACAGGGGTCATCCTGTCAGTTGATGAGGAATTGTCTTAAACAGGCACTGGGATATATCTGCACTTACCATTGTGACTTGCCATATGTGCCGTGCTCGAAAGTGCTGTATGAACTTCTCTGTTAATGTTACTAGAGTTATTCTCTTCATTTTGCCTCTGGAGATTCCTAGACTTGGTTAGGAAGTGGGGTTGCAGACAGGGCATGAGAGCACCATTGAGTCTGCTTTATCCATGCAGTTCATCCACTGCTCTGCCTGCCCCTGAGCCCGCTCAATATGCACCGAAGTGCGGGAGATGTGATTGTGTAAAGACAAAGACAGGAGCATGTGGCCCTTCTCTCTTCCTGGGGTTGTTAGCACTGAGCTGGTAGGGCCTGGGCAAGATGACCTCCTACAGAAATGCTCTGGTGTCTTCAAGCAAAAGTTTATTTACATGAGTTCTGCCTTCCAGGAGTTGAACAGATTTGACCGTTGTTGAACTATTAGTGTCTTTGGCAAGTGGGGCTGTAGTTGTTCGATATTGTAGTGTGTTCAATATTTCAGTACAATTTCAGAACATAATAAAATCCTTAGCATTCATCAATAAAGACAGTAGAAGTTGACAGTGCATGCTGATGAAGAATCTCTTGAACAAGCTTTGTTTTTGAGAAAGGACAGCAACTATACCCTTCACATAGTAAATATTCACTTGTGGTTGATATTCTTCCATGGGATTTGACCGCTTTGTGCTCTGCTCTTGGCCTTGGAGTCCCAGAAATCTAGATAAGTACAGATGAATGCCAAATTGTTGTCTTAGCTTGGAAATGTCATTGCCAAATCTTTAAACAAATGTTATCAAGTGCCCCTTTCCCAGCACGAGTCCCACTTTCTGAGTAAGGTATGTCTGTCTAGACTAGGAATAAAATTTTAGTCTGAAGGACCATTTTGCCTTCTTGCAGGTGGACTGAAGTGAATGCAGTTCACTTTAAATATGCCAAAGGTTTTGGTGTTGTGTTTTCCAATAGAAGATGAAATACTAACAAGTAATAAATCTAGCTCAATGTCATTATTTATTAAAAATGCTTGGACTGAATTCCATTACCATTGTTTTGGCTCCACTTGTGATTCATTACCACCTTACAGCAGTTTGAGAGATTTTTCTCCAGAGCAGTTGAATCAATAGTGGGAACTTTCCACAACACTTAAGAGGCATTTCTTACGGAGTGTGGAAGTAGGCAACAATGGAGGAATTTACTTCCTTTTACTACAGCATGGAATAAAGAATATTTCAGTTTTAGTAAGTAAAGGCCCCTAATTTTTAAATTTTCCTACAAAGATTGAAAATCTGTAATGAGTCAAACAGGAAAACTGTAACACTCTAAATTCTGTGTGATAGCTCTAAAATCAGTAATTATTTTCTTCAGCATACAGGATTGTCATGGGGGGTTTGTCATGAGGTGTGTGTCATTTCATCAGGAATAAAGAACAACTGAATTCTGCATTGAGAACACATTTCCACTACAGTAACTCTTAATCATTGAGTCAGCACTCCCAAAGGTAGACTCTCAAAGTCCCCTGTGGTCATAGCAGTGCTTTTATCCAAAAATGGAGTATTTGATATTATTCCAGTCTTCTGAAGTATATAATTGAACACACCACTTCTCATCAGGTCTCAAGAATTTTTACGAACTCTAGCAGTTTTCTGGCATGGGATTTAGAGTAAATTAAGATCTCTTCTCAGCAGCACTAAGTGGAATCAAAAATGCCAATATTTTTATATTTAAAACTTGCTTTACATGTAACTATTTCTGATGATTAAAAACTGTAAGGAATTACAAGCTTGGTAAAACATATGGGATCATAATGAATCAGACGATTATTTGGATGATTAAGGCTTTAAGTTTTAGTTAGTAAGATCAATAACTTTAAGTTTAATCCCTTTCAATTTATTTAAAAGTCCTCTGATGGAAATGTGATTCTGTAGGATGCTGCAAATAAAAATCTCCAGAAATGGGTTGTGAAGTTCTGGTAACTTGCAGTATGGTTGAGTTGTACATGCCATCTGCTGGTGGTTTTTAGTAAGTAGCAGCTTTTGTACTGGCAAAAATGTTCAATCTTGCTATGACACGCTGTATCTCAAACGTAGTTTTCTCCTTAACGTGATACAAGAGATGAATTAATCTCTTCTAGATCTATTCTTTCATTTACTGTATTAGGGCAGTATCAAGACTGAGCTGTATGATATCAGATCTTTCCTCTAAATCTCAAGACCTAGTGAGTTACACTTTCATGTGAACAGAGGTGATAGGGAGCATAAGCAGGACGGAAATACTTGAGCAGCCAGTGCAGGAATCAAGATTGAATTCTGGTAAATTATGGGCAAAACTTTGATACGAGGTGGAAATCATGATTTTCCTAAATGTAGGAAAAGGTATGTGGATTCCTGAGAAGAAAAAAACCAAATGTAACCATCTTTTACATGGAAAACAATTGTTCCATTAGAAAAGCATTTATGTAAATTGACTAATTACGCTGGAAAGTTTGCTAATGCAAAGCACTGAAATACTGATGATGTAGGATTTCTTAAAAATTGTAAATTGGTTTTCAGGATTACCATGTTGATAGCAAGCGTTTGTCAAGTAATTAGTGTACACAGAGGAAGTCAAGACAGGTCTTTTTTCAGTACAGCCATTGTAGAAAGAAGAGTGACAACAGCTTGTTAAAAGCAGATTGTACACAATTGCTGTGACAATTACTCGGAATTAGGAAACCTGTAGAAACTTGCTGCCATGTGACAGCTTTGTGTGTGCATGTAACTTGTATAAACATGGCACGGGGAAGGGGAAGAATAGAAGCTGAAGTTTCTCCCCAAATATAGACAGTACCTATAATATTGCAAGTACAAGTACTCTACCCATAAAGTCTGACTTTACAGTATTTTTAAACTTGTCAATTGATCTGTAGCCACTGTGTTCCTCAAACATCAACTTTAAAATTGGATTTTTTGGAAATGATAAGTGTTCAGGGAGATGAGGCAGAGCCAACTAGACTGTTCAGGAAGAGAATTCCTCTAAAATAGTCCAGCTGAACTACTTTGTTCTCATTTTCAATTAGACTGATACCTTTAAAGAAAAACAAAACATCACAACTTTTATACAACATCTCTTTTATATGAATGCAAGTTACAAAAATTTTTTTAAAATCCCCTGAAGCAAGATTTTGGTAAAGATTGAATCAGGAACTTGTGTGAAAACAGCTGAGGAAATTCGAACACAGTCATATATTTTAAAGTAATTTCTTAGCATGGCATTAGAAGTTATTCCAAGAAAAATGCTTTCAGTCATCCACTTCCAGTGATGCAAACCTATTAACACTGTATAAATGCTGAGTTTCTGGCACTGCACACCTGATGGCTTTTTTTTTCTTACTAGATGCTTTCTTCTTTTTGCAGGACTCTGATCTGGTCTTGGTCATCTTCTGAAAGAAGTCTGGAGATACAGTTGACTTCACTGTATTTAACAAAACCAGATAAAACTGAGTCATTTTTGGAGATGAAATAAACAGGTTTTCCACTGAAGGTGTTGATTTAAGCTCTTGATACAGTCTGTGCACAAGGGTCCCAGTGTAAAGCCTGCTCAAAGGAAGGAGAGAATCTTCATTTAGAATTGCACCTCAACAGGACAGGTACAGGAATGTGCTGCTTAATGAAACACACAGAGTACCCAACAGCCAACTGCGAAGGGACACCTATGCTACAGAGTATTTCTCCCTATATTAATTCCTTTAAAGAAGGGAGTTCAAATGTAGTACAACTGGCCAAGGAGTTTGACAGAGAAAATGAAACGTGCACCCATTCCATCAAGGGCTTGTGTGGAAAGCAGATCTCTAAAACAACCTTACCTGCTTAGGTCTGGCTCAGAGAGAGGAGTGCAAAGTAGCTGGTTGAGATACAATCCCATCTGAAGACAGCACTGCCACTGACAAAAACTGTGTGCAGCATCTAAATCAAAGTCGTCATTTTGCAATTTCTTTTCCTTCCATTTCAGAAATTCATTATATGCAATTCTGTCATCTTCAGCATGTAGAATTGTGGGATCTAGGTTATAAATAAAAAATAACATGGACACAAATGTTCTGCTGTGAACACTACAAAAGATATCTGTGTACAAAAGGATGTATAGGGTCTCCAAACTGCCGGTTCTACCTGAAAGGAGGGTGTAGCCAGGTAGGGTGGTCTCTTCTCCCAGGTAACAATAAGGAAAGGAGAAACGGCCTTAAGTTGCACCAGGGGAGGTTTAGCTTGGACATTAGAAGGAATTTCTGCACAGAAAGGGTGATCAGACATTGGAACAAGCTGGAGATGGTGAAGTCCCTGTCCCTGGAGATGTTTAAGGAAAGACTGGATGTGGCACTCAGTGCCATGGTCTAGTGGACATGGTGGTGTTCACTCAAAGGGTGGACTCCGTGATCTCAGAATGCTTTTCCAACCTAATTGATTCTGTGGGATCAAATCCAAACAAGCTTTCCCTCTCATTCCAACCCACCTGGAAACCTTGTCTGGTTTCTATAAACCAGAACCTAAAGAAACTGTACAACCCTGGCATGCATCATCTTTGCCATCAAATGAAGGACTCCTGGAGGAAATGTCACCGTAACCGTAACAGGTATAAATCGTACTGAAGCAATTTCTGTGATAATTGAGTACTTTCAAATTTGCAATGCACAGGCAGGTAAAGTGTGCCTGGGCAGCTCAGCATTTTCAAGTATAGATGATTTTTAAAAACTCTATAGAGGAAAAAAATACCAGAATGCTTCAATAGTAGTTTTTTGATGCCTGAGTAAGTTAAGCTTACGTTTTGTAACTTTTGTATCTAATTTAATATTTTAGTCCTAAAGAAAGCACTTAAAAAGCAAACTGATATTTTACAAGATGGCAATGTACTGTTTTACCTATATAAAATGTCAAAATGGTGGTTAGCACTTTGTGCATATCAATGCAAAGAATCTGACACCATAGGATATAGTGTAAATCAACGGTAATTCCTCTAAATTTGGACAACTCACCTTAAGTGCGGAAAAATGAATTATGGTGTAGATTTTCATAGTAGCTGAATACCTAAAATTGTGTTCTTTGGAAACATACCTGGATGATCCGTTATCCTTTGCAGTTCTCCAGATACAATCATTAGAAGTAGAGCCTTTAATTGGTTCAACTTAACTTTTGGTTCTGAGCAACGTAGCCAGTAACATGTTACAGCAATAGGGAGTTTTAAGTGGCCTGGGATAGGCTCTAGGAAACTCATTTTCACTCCCAGAGTCTCCAGCAGAAGCATCTGACGACATGACATGGGCACCTGAAAATAAATTTAAAAATTTGAGTGGAAAAATAATGGTAAGAGACTTTATTTGTTGTGAGCAATTTCTAAAAAGCAAGTAAATTCCTGGTTAAACTAGTTAGCACATCAGATTTTTGATAAAAAATTATTTAAGTTTCACAGGTATTCTGAACAGGAAATATTTTCTTAAATACTACTTAAAACTTTAAAAACAACACAGTTAAATGTCAGGTAGAAAGATAAAAGTCATTTTTTACAATTGCCTGAGGTTAGATTTTAAGAGCTTTCAAAGTCTTCAAGTCAGGTGACTTGTTTGGAAAATCTTGTAATCATAATGCATTACTTTATATATACATATATATAAAAACTTCATTCTTAGAAGTTATCCTTGCATTTTAAGCTATAATGGTGCTGTCTGGTCTTAATATGTTGAAAACACACTTACCTCTAATCATACTGAAATCTAAGTGGGAAGCTTGCATTTTTCACCTGTATTGTATTAATTCCTAGCACACGTTCCCTCTTTGTTGTGCCATTTAACTTCCAGAAAGTGGTGTTATAAACTTTGTCCACAACGTCATGCATGCAGCAGAATTGCAGCAGGCTGTTCAACTGTAATAGGGTGCTTTGTAAACCCTGCTGTAAACCTTGGGTTGTTTTGCCTACTCTTAGGCAGACATTCCCATAGCAAAAGAGAAACGGAAGTCAGTTTTGCCTCAAGCATTTTAAATGCAGAATAACATTTCTTCTAACCTTCTGTTCAACTGATACTTCCCGTATGTTTAGTAAGGAAAGTTGTAATAGCAAAGCTCAAATTCATTGAACAGCACACATACCAAGGTCGAAGTAAGGTGTCATTAATGCCTCTTAACAACCCAAAACGTGATTTTTCAAACTTGTAAGTGTTACATATTGTTTAAAAGACCTGTACCAATAACCTATGTAAAGTAACCTGCATGTAGACCTTAGGACCAGAGCTATCTGCAGCATTTAATGGGTGTAGCAGTGATAGACTTGGTTCCTGTACAAGATAGCCACCAGCAAGTGATAAGAACATTCAGCACTGCCCACACACAGAGATGTGTTAACAGTCGATCTGAATGCCAGAATGGATAGAGCACTTAAATGGGAAGAATTAAAAGACACTGATGGTATTTCTAGACGTTGCAGAAATTACTGCATACAAAAGTTATGCAGCTTTGGGAATGGGAGGTTCCTTTCCATCATGGCAATAGTTACAGTCTTAATAATTAGAATTTACACAGAATTGCGAAAGTGGTGACTGGAACTAACCTAGTACAACTTTCCTTTGATTACAAGTGGGTTTTTAGGTCCTGTTCTGCTTTGTCTGGCAAGCAGCAGACGTTCATGTTAGCAGGAGCATACTTAGGGCAGTTCAAACTGCTGAGCAGCTGCAAGATTCATACATGAAATAATAATGATTTTTACTAAAAAAGCATGGGTCAGATTTTGTTTCAGAGCATTGCTCTGAAACATCCATAGCTGGATCAAATACAAATTAGGTTTTGGAGTGTTAAATTGGACTTTCCTAAATTAAATGAAACTGAGTTCCTTCTCATAAAAAGCAAGTATTAGTGTAACAAATACACAGGATGTAATAAGGGCTTAGAATGGAAAATGTACAAAGTCCTGCATATACACACAACAACTCCTCACATAATTTGTCTTGGTACACTTGGAGGGGGGCAGGAAGGAAAGGAGATAAAGAGAATCTATGTAGCTTCTTAAATATCACAGGTACCTCTGTATTAAGTAGTT
Source organism: Atrichornis clamosus (assembly GCA_013400975.1). Lineage (NCBI taxonomy): Eukaryota > Metazoa > Chordata > Aves > Passeriformes > Menuridae > Atrichornis > Atrichornis clamosus. The sequence continues at coordinate 53,328 of WBMZ01007492.1, forward strand.
ACTTACTGAGGTGGCTTAGTTCAGACATCACATTTAGTTGGCAAACATGGGTCCCAGCTATTTGTGTCACTCGTGAAACACTGTTAACCATCATCTGTCGTGACAACCATTTACCTCCATTAACTTGTCCAAGGGAAAACGATCATCACAAAAAGCTGGGGGTAGGCTTGCTGCTTGAACAAATGTTTTTTTAAGTGTCTTTTGGCATCTGTCAAATTCACATACAATGGGCAGCTCGTTGGTCTGCTTACTTGGAGAAGCATCTTCAGTATTTTGAGATACTCTCAGAAGCAGTCCATAGATAACTTGCCGGATGGGCAGAGCTGTGCTGTGAGCACTGGGCCTCTGCAAGTTCTCCACCTGAACGCGGAGGAAGGTACTTCTAAGTATCAGGGCATTGATGATCAATGGGGCCAGCTTACCTTTTGCCAAAGTAGCAAGCACCCACTGTGGTACGTCTGCTTTCCTGGCAGCCTCGCAATCATACCTTCCATTCTGAAAGAAGTCCTCAAGATTCACGTCAGACGGAGCATAATCCTCCATGGAAGTGCACAGCAGCTCCCGTATTTCCTCCCTCTGGTGTTTCTTAAGGTGCTTCAGCACACTGTCGACGGCCGCGGCGGGCTCCGCAAACTGCGACAGCCAGTGCAGCAGTCCCTGGAGGCGGAGGTGTTTCCCGCCCTTCCCCGCCGCGCCGCCCCTCGCCAAGCGCACCTTGCTGAAGAACACCTCCAGCGCTTCCAGGCCGATGTAGTCGTTCCCGTTCATGACGGCAAAGAGCGGGAGCAGGCTCTTGTCCAGGCGGCCGAAGTGCCTGCAGAACCTCTCCACGGAGAAGCAGCGCGCGCGCACGAAGCACGCCTGCGGCCCGTCCGCGGCGCGCACGCTCTGCCACTGGAAGTGGGACAGCGGGCAGTACCCGCCCGCCAGGTCGAAGACGCAGAAGTCGCTGTCGAGGGAGAGCACGGGGCAGCCCCAGCGGTTGGCCAGCCCGGCGATCTCCCGGTCGGCCTCGGCGAAGCACTGCACGAAGGGCACGCCGAGCCGGCCCAGCGCCTGCACGAAGGCTTCGCGGGTCAGCAGCGGCGCCAGGCAGCCTCCGGCGCCGCGGGAGAGCCCGTGGGCCGCCCGCAGCTGCTCGGCGGCGCGGGCCCGCAGCGTGGGCAGCTTCCTGTCCTCGGCGCCGCGCCCGCCGTCCAGCACCACGAAGGGCGCGACGCGGCAGGCCCGCAGGACACCGAAGAAGTCGCGCACGGTCGCGGCGAAGAGGCCATAGTCGCCGCCGCGTCGGAGGTCGGCGGCGGGGGCGAAGCAGAGGCGGTGGTAGAGGCTGCTGCCGTCGATGACCAGCTTGGTGTCCCGCACCCGCAGCTCAGTGAAGAACACCCCGCGCTCCTCCACGAACCCCGTCAGCCCCTGGACGCCCATCGCGCCGGAAGCGGTGCCAGCCGTGACACGCGGAGCGTTCCGATCCCGCATCCCCTTCCTTTTCCGCCCGCCGGCGCTCAGGCGCGTGCGCGCCGTCTCCTGGCGACCGGGACGCAAACACGGCGCTCCAGGCCGGGAGAGGGAGCAGCTGCGGCCCTCCCGCTCTCCCAGCGCCCGGCCTGCCCCGCGCCTTCCCCAAGGGATACGGGGGACACAGAGGACCGCGGGCCCGCCGCCAGGCCGGGCGCTGGAGCGGCAGGAGGCGGGGGGAGGTGGGGTACCGCCGGCTCCCGGGGAGCCCCAGCTTGCCCGGAGGGCTGAGGAACGGGGACCCCTCCCTCGCCCCTCTGTGTTCTGAGTCTTACACGCTCTTTTAACAAGGTAATAACACCCCTGAGGTTATCCTGGGGGATCTCGGCTTCCCGAATGTGCGTCAGGGAGATACGAAACATCTTCCTTGACAGTCGAGTACATTTCATCTCGTTTTACCATCGCCCCCAAGATCCTTTGCTACCAGCACTAAAAATGAAATATTAGTTATCCTTTCTCTAGGAACAACAAAAAACTGAGCTAAGTGAGATGATGTTACTTTAGTCTTGGGTGAGTTTTTAAAGATGTTGCAGAAAATAATAATGGAGCCAGCGTTAAGAAGTTTGGGGGGATTTTTCCCATGAAGGGAAAAATAAGGAAAATCTGATTTTTTTGATTTTCAAAAAATTTAAAGGAACAGGCCAGGGAAGTTGTCATTAGATAAAAAATCAAGGTAGTAAATACTGAGGATATTTAGAGCTTAAATATAAAGACTTTGGAATTTGTGCTGCAGGAGGTGGGAGGTGGCAAATGTTGATGTAGCAGAAGGGTTCTTTAGGAATAAAAAGAAAACCAGATAGAATTGGAACATGGTCTCAATTGGCAAAGAAGGGATTATCTTGGTAACAAAAAGTGTTGGAGTATGTTAACTGTTGCTAAAAAAACCTGAAGGTTAATCTTTCTTTTATAAACTAGGGAAGGTCAGGGAAGAAGTTCAGATGGTTTGTGCTTAACGTGGGTAGGTGGAACTATGCAACCCTAACCAACAACTTTCCTTTAGCTTGCAGCAAAAAAAGCAAGAGCTAACTCTAGCGAAGAAAGAAAAAAAAAAAAAAAAAAGGGATCCAGACAATGTAATTGCATTAGTTTGGTTGACATCAGTCTGCCTGACTCTGAAATGGGACGTAGGGGCAGTAAGTGGGACAAAATTCAGAACGTTAACTGTTCACCAGTGTTACTGGATAGGGTATACTGAGATTTTTTAGGAAAAGAGAGCTGGAGACTTGATTTCTTTGAGTTATCTCTAGTTGTTCTGAACTTTAATGAAGAAATTGATGCTGCTGCTTGGGAAATAACTGTCTAGTGGGAGAAGATGGACACTGGAAGGAAATGTAAGAAAGGTTGGGCTACAGGTTTGAGTGAGGTGAGAGAGTCTGATGGTTCATACACTTAAAAAATCAGTCTTATGGTTGAGTCAGTCTTTAAGGGCTAATGACTCTTAGAAGGTATTTCTTTCAAATGCAGTGGCTCAGCAATCCACCCCTTCTGTGCCATGAAAATGTACTGTGGTGCCACAATGGCAATCACTGACCCCTGCCTTATAATACTGTTCTGCAGCAGATACCAAAGCATTTCACAACATTACATGATAGTTATTGCTATTACTATATAGAGAGGGAAATTGAAACAGAGAGAGTAGCAGGTGAGAGGCATTTTTAGAAATAAAGCACAGAAGTTAAACTCATTGGACTATTTGCTCTTAAGCATGGTATTGTGATGTAAAGGATTGTGATATATTCCTAGGGCCCAAGTAAGTATGCAAGATGGAAGATAGGCTGTGTTAAGAGACTCTTCTCCAGAAAAAAAGAAAGATATAGATAGCTCATAAGTTTTTCTAAGTGTAGTTATTTCTAAAAGAATTTATGAAGGCATGCATAAAACAGCAGCTAGGAGAATAGAATAGTAAATGAAAATTACGTAAACTTTCTAGAATTTGCAATATAATATTTTATGGAGTTCACCTTCTGCCCTCCCCTCCTCCACACCTCAACATAATCCATTTATGTTTCCTTCAGACAGATCTGGAGTTACAGAGAAGTAATTTTCTAGCTGACGTTCTTTCCTTAGCATTTGCATTTCAAAATTTTTGTCAGAGTTGCTGAAAGAGAATAAAGAAACGGTATTAGAGTGCTTTAGTTTAAAAAACATACAGGATTTGCATTATTAAGATGTCTTGTAGTAATTAAAGTTTATCTGTGTTTCATAACATAGTGACAGTGCAGTGTCAGGTTTTTTGATACAGTGTGACAGCAGCTCACAGGTATTAAAACAGGTTCTTGTGCCTATACACACATGCAGAGTTTGTTGTTGCAAGGTACAAATTTGTGATCTTAATTTAGGCTCTGCATTCATTTGGAAGAGAAGCCAGTGACTTGGAACCTAAGGTTACACAGCTTTTAAAATTAAGCAGTTTGTCTTTGCTCTTGCAAAACAACAACAACAACAACAACAAGCAGCCTATTTATGTGTTTGCCTTGGCCACAAAATGATGTGGTGAGCAAGCCCAGTGTGGGCCCGCTGCACTGCAGTGTGGGCAGTGCTGGTGGATGGGAGCAGTAGGAGCACTGATCTTGCCAGACCTTTATGTGTTCCAAAGGATCTTCAAGCAAAATGATGCAGGTAGCATTATATAAAGGCCAGGTAATGAGGTAATGGAAGAAATATTGTTTTATTATGTGCAGTGAGACACCTACCCTTTATCATTTGGAGTGAGGAAGGCTGAGTAAACAAAGCTACTCTAAACTCATGTTGAGCTATTGAAAGCCATAGAAATGCTAGAGCTTGGCCTTTGCAGTCCCTATGTTTGCAGAATTAGGACCTCAATTAGACAGGAATTCCAAACCAAAGCTAAATTGTTAGAAAGGTGAGTCATGAGAGGACACAGCGAAGGAGAAATGGACTTTTGTAAGAATTGGGTTTTGTTGAAAGTCTTGTAGACTTGCCATGAAACAGATTTGCAGAAGATACAACAGTGAGTCACAGAGAAGCTATGGGGTCAGCACTGGAGCAGATGGTAAAATCTGAGTGGTAAATGAAAGAGCAGAGAAAACAGCTTTGTAGTTGTTAGTGGGAGAGAACTCAAATTACAAGTGGAGGTTATGCTTCAGTATATACAAAAATCTTGAAACTTGCATCCTGAAATGCTGATATTTTTGGTGTCAGGTACTGTGGTGGTATAAAGACAGGTGGTGAGGAAGAGTGCCATATCTAGGGGAACTGTGTTATCAGTTTATCTACCTTATCTGGAGTTTGTTTATCAAGTCTGCTGCCCACAGTTTAGCAACTAATGATACTACTTAATTTGTGTTTTGCTGCAAGCTGAGTTCTGTAAGCACTGCCACAGAATTAAATGAAAAGTTCAATAAGAATAATACATTGACAAATCAATTTCTTTTCTGTTTCAAGTGATTTCTGTGAACGTCCATGGAGGAATAAAAGGATTTGAAAGCTACATTCTAGAGAAATTTGTGTAGTTTTTGTTACACAGAGAAATGCTGAAATTTCAAGAAACTGCTAAGCATGTCACTGTTGCCAGATTTAACTCTGCTTGCTCAGATGCTGTGATTGCAAGAAGATACACTATTCAGAGGAAACTTGGCAATGGAAGCTTTGGAAGTGTGTATTTGGTTTCTGACAGAAAAGCAAGACAAGGAGAAGAATTGTAAGTAAACCTTTCATATGCTTTAAATAAAAATGTTTGGAACATATTTCTTGCATTGTAGATGTTTTCTTTGTATTTGTGTCCCATCCCTCAGAGTGGTGTTGTGTTGCAGGATTAATTGTTCGACTTCAGTGAGGATGTAAAGTAGAAGCAGACCTTTTTTGATAACACTTAATTGGATGCCTTCAGGAGTTGATTCTATATTACTGTAAGGACTCAGATTGTTGGAGGGATCTCAAAAGAAACTATTGATGACCTGTTTTTTATAAATGAGTTGTCTAAGTGAAAGCTGAGAAGGAATAGTTACAGAAATTCCAGTAAGACCCTTTCTATTTGCTGTATACTTAACTGGTAGCAGAGTTGTTTTGTTTTTTATTAAACTGCCAACAAATCTTGATTTTAAATTTTTTTTTTTGACCTGCCTGAATTTGGACAAGTATCGTCAGTTTGACTGATAAACCCCTTGGGATTCTGAAGCCACAGTGTCAAAGAACGTTTTCAGAGTGTTGACATTTCTGTCCATGAGTGTGACGTTGGGTTTCTGGCTGGACTTCCTGTTATGTAGAATTGTGTTTATCTATCTTGATACTTAGACTAAGTGAAATTTAAATACGAATATTTTTGTTTTATTAAGAAAAATTTGTAAGGCTCTTTGTCTAAAGTCAGAAACATCTAATCAATGTGCTTTTCAGCCAGAAATGCATAATTCCTTTAAATAGGGGGAGGTCTATTGGTCCCTATTGATGGACACATTAATGAGCACTTATATAATTAAAGAGCTTTTTCTGATTCATTTGTGCCTCTCTTTTGCTACTTATGGCAACACATTATTGGCAATATTGCTTTAATAAGTGTGCAGCCAAGACACAATTCTGTCAATTGTTTTGCTTCTACATCAATTTATGGCTTCTAAGCTCCTTGGATTGGATTTAGAGACTACTAAACTCTTAACCTTTTCCATGTCTTGCAGGGTTTGACTCTATTGTTGCCCTAGCTACGGTTTTCTTAAAAAAATATTCTTTAATGAAATATTTCATTAAAACCAATAAAAATATTTTTCATTTTATTTTTATGTTAAATAGTATACCATGCAAATAGGGTGACCAGAACTACCTGAGCTTCTAAGACACTTCGGAATTCAGCTGTAACTGAACTCATTCTTAGAGTATTAACAGCATAATGAAATGTGGGTCTTCACATATTTGCTGCTATAGCACAACCTGCCAAACCTCAAAAACAAGGAACATGCATTAAGCCCTTATGTGGTTATTTCTGGGTTCTTTTCTTAGGAATTTTGAGTGACTGTTGTGAACAAACATTCACTGCCTGCAGCATTTCATGCCTGTGTTTTGTTAGGGATGAGCCTGAGTGTGTCCTCTGCCATCTTCAGGACAGATACAAATCAGTATCAAATGACTTTTTTTTCTTTTGTTTTTCATTTTTTTTTTGTCAGTCTCTCTTTGTGACCACAGTACAATACAAATGCACCAGTATTTAACCAGCGCAGGTGCTGGAAGGTGTGGAATGCTGTATTTAAACCTTCCGTCACAAGGGGGTGCTCGCCTATCACAGTTCTTCATTCCTGCCACACCTCAAGCATAAATCGACAAACTGATTCCCCCAAATTTCCACCACTTGTATGCTAATACTGTCCCAGTTGAACACGAAAATGCAGGTAGCAGAATGATACAGAGTGAAGAATTTGTAGTTACTGGTTTCTTAAGGTGGTAAAATACACTCAAGTCTTATTCTCAACACTGCTTTCTAATAATCTCGTATGGGACTGCACTGGTTTCTGCTTATAGTATATCTACTTTTGAATGAAAATTTAGAAGGTTATGGTTCTTACTCTTTAAAAAGAATGATCTGGGCTCTGAATGCCCTTTGACAGAAAAAACCCCCCAAAAAACAGCTGTGACCTCAGCAGAATTAGAATTCTATTTTTATTGTTTTAGAGATGATCTAGAACATGCTGATACAAATGTTATGTACAGTGTAAACTCAGCCACAGATAATTTCCTGAAAATTCCTATAGTCTAAAGCACTGTGAAGGAGCATAGGAAGAAATCATAAGAATACAAATTCCCAGGAAAAGTGACATATTGGTACAGAAGCTGTTCACGGATATATTTTTTAATTTTCCATTAGAGCAATGTCTACAGAATGAGTTAATGCAGAGACTAACAGTGGTTATCATGTAATTTCATGTATGCTCAGCAAAGCTTTTCCATGATTCTAGAAATAGTTTTAGGTCATGCCTCATACATTTTTACCCCTCAAGGATCATACCTGTAGTGACTGAAGTGTTATACACAGAAATGCTTCAGCTGGAAAGGAGACAGGGTTGATTATTGGGGGCATTCCTCAAGTTAACATACTTATTTCACATAAAACTCTCAGAGCTGCTCTGGCCAGCAGTGCCTGCCTTTCTAAGAAGTACATGGCAGCTTCATGCTTCTCTCCAGTTCTGTGCATGGATGGGATCCAGATTATTGACTTTCTGAGATCATACTAGATCAGCAACACCCAGCATGATGTGGTTGACTTGCATACTCTATAAACAATAAGGTTCTGAAGTGCTACAAGTATAGTAGCATATGTAGGTCTCTTAGTAAAAGTCCCTCTTAAGTGTTGCACTGTGTTCCTTGCCCATTGCTTCAACTTCCTAACTGGTATTTTTTGTAAATTGTATTTTCTGGTACAAGATCTCTTGATCTTGTTGAATGATTCTCACCAAGTATGGCAGAGGGTTAAACATCTCAGATAGAAGTCCCTCCATCTTAAATGAAAACAGTAGAGTAGAGAACAAAATGAATGCCTTCATATGGAGAAAGGTCAGAACCTGTGTGGTTCTTCACTATGAACAAAGTTTCTCATGTATTAGACAATCTATACAGGAGAGGAATTATCTATTCCCCCACCCTTCTTTTGGAAGAAACTATAGTCAGAGCTCATATCATCTTAGACCTCAAAGTCACTTAAGCACAAGAGACACATCTGTATAAAAGCAAGCTTTTTAGTTCCAGTTTACACGGGATGTCTTGGATTGTGGATTATTTGATATCGATTTGTTTCTGGACATCATGGACCTAGATCTACCCAAAACAGTGAGATAACTTGGTTTGTATAAAGAAAGTAGCAGGATTGTCCCAGCAATTTTGCAACTAACAGCAATATTCCTGCAGTTGCTTCTATGCTAGTCCCCCTGAGTAGCTTATCAGTTAATTATGACGGGTAATTGTGATTAAAGACAGAGTCTTTTACAGCAGAGATTTAAGTTCAGCGGTAGTCTTGAAGGACAGTGCCATCAGTTAAAGAAAATGAAAGTCCTAATCAATTGTGCCAAGGGAAGCTCTGGGTTAAGTTGCGCTGATTCATAACCATGTATGGGCAAGCAGCTGAAGTACACAGTAGGCAATAGGGACTTCTAGTTCATAAATATTCACAGGGTATTTACGTGTCCCCGTGGTGGAAAGGACATGCTGACAAGTGCCAAACTCCCTGGGCTGCTCCACTGTGTGGTATCTGTGGGGTGTCAGCTCAACTTCTGCATCTGACTTGCATTATAGCTTTAATCCAGGCTCATGCTATGATTCCTTGGAAACCGTGCACTTAGCTGAATAATTTATCGTGTGACTCTCAATTATTTATGATTTCTTATAACAAATGAAATAAATTCTAAAGGTGGAAGAGATTTGTAACATGAATATCCAAGTGACAATCAGCAGATTGCTGTGTTGGCAAATCCCTGCATTTGTTGCCTGTCTGCTTCTCTGAAGGTATTCTGAGGGAATGGTCATTTGATGCAGGATTGATTAAAACAGTTACTAATTACACCCTGCCAGTTGTTGTGTGCATGTTCATCTAATTACACTGCTTTCCTTTATTCTTATCCCTCATTTAATAACAAAAACTAGGAATTAAAACTGGAATCCATTAGGACTTTTTAGGTTTGTGAACAGACATTCATAATCTCTTTGAAAACTGATCAAAGGTGCATTTCCTGTAGGACCTTCTCGATTGTGGCTTCTTTTTCAATCAGCCTTTTTGAGTGAACCGTCTTCTGCTTGGTTCAGTCACGTGTGCCTCTGCTGCTTTGTGTAAGGCTCAGCTACCGTGTGTCTGCTGAGCTGCCATGGCTGCTGAGGGGTACAGTCGTGCTTGGACCAAATGAGAGATGATAAAAACATTGACTGTGTGGATTTAGCTAGAGCAGTTTGAGAAGGGAGCCTTCATGAGCTTTTCACTTGGGTGCCCAAGCATGACTTTCATATTTTGTGAGCAATGCTACCGGTGTCAAGACCTAGAGCTAAGTATCCAAGCAATTTCCTTGCTGAAACCTCTGTTAACAGTGGCTGATTCTCTCATGCCTTAGTTTAAGAGTGCACCTGCAATGGAAGTTGCCAGGGAGTTAAACTGTAAATGTTTTCCTTCCAGTTTGGCAGGTGGTTGCAACTACAGTTTCAGATCATTTCTAGTGCAGGCCAATACAATACTAGTTCAAAGACAAGTTTGATAACCTCGGACTCATCCAAAGCAGATCTCACTGGAGACTTTGTGGGAAGGTGCTTTAGCCCCTACCTCCAGCATCCCTGTCAGTGCCCAGCTTTTCCTGCAGCCCAGCGTGGCACAGTAGGGCTCCTCAAGGCTTTCAGACCATGGAGTTAAGGACCTGCAGCCCTCCACTGCAGTGGGAGTCTGACAGTGCCAAAGGACAACACGGGTACAGAAGTCAGGAGCTACTGTTAGAGCCCACAGCAGCTCTGCATTCCTCTCTCCAGTAAAGCTACGCTTTTGCACAGCTGCCACAAAACTGTGGAAACAGACGTGCACCTGCATCTTTGCAGAGAGATGCTCTGCAAAAATTGGTACAACACAAATGATCTTTGCAACACACAGGAATCCAAGAAATGGACCACCTTGCACTGCAATGATTTCTTTAGAGCTCAGTGTAAGAAAGGCTGGATGAGCCTCTAGTGGAGGCTGCAGGTAGCTTGGCATGGGAGCACAAATCTAAGATTTTACCCTGCACATATTTGTGGTGGATTTAGCAATTTAAAGTCACAGCCATGCTGCAGTCCTTTGCACAGGCAATTACTATGTTAAAATTTCTAGTTCCCTAATAATCAAAAGCATAAAACCTGACTTTCTGTGGCTTCTTGGGAATGAAAAGATGAGTACTGGAACGTGTTGAGACCCTTTGTTCAGCTTGTTGCACACAGGTGTCTGTGAAATCCCCTGCAGCACAGTCTGATACAACTTTTACATCTGCTTAGTCATCTTTATGGGTTTTGGTGGTATTGTTATTGGGGTTTTTGTTTCCTTTTTTATTGCTCTCCTTTTAATACACCTTTCTTTGCTTAAGTAGCCTACTTTTTCATTTTCAGTGGCACTTGTCCATTTGTCTGGGGAGGATTCTAACTAGGTCGTTAGTGTACATAAGTGGGAGGCAGCATGCCTTAAAGGAAATACTACTTGGGTTTACAATAATTCTCATCCCCCACAGAGCTGAGCTCCCGGGAACACTCACCGCATTCTTATCTTACGTGCAGGCACTGAGTGGTGCTGGTGGTTGAGTTCATTGTTTTGACAATTCTTTACAAGTGGCATTTCCAACATTGGGTGGAGAATTGCGTTTGAGGCATTATTGGTGAATTACTTTTCTTTGAGGTCCACAGCAGAGACAGAATTTAATGATTTTGTAATTAAGCAAATGCCTTGAGATCACATCTGTCTCATTCATTTTGCTGAAACCGATGTTTCGTTTTCATGCATTTTTAAGTTAGCTTTAGTAAGAAAATGGAGAGAGGTGCAGTTTTATTACTTTAGGTTGAACTGTGGTCCCCTGCCTCAAAGATACTGTATGTATTTGAAATATTTGAACGTGTCTGTCTACTGTATCTTATGGGTTACCTTTGCTGGCAAGGTGTTTTCTCTTAAGTCTGCATCAGGGATGTTCTAACTTCTGCCATGCAGAATGAGCCTCCAGTTTTTTGATGCATCCAGTACATTGTAATTAGAAAACTGCTGCAGTGAGTGGAATAAATTCTGGATTTGCTGGACAGTCAGTGTATTTTTCCCAATTTTTTTCCCCTTTTTTATTTGTTTGTGGGTTTTTTGTTTGGTTGATTTTTTTTCTTTGTTTGTTTGTTGGTTGATTTGGGGTTTTTGTTGTGCTTATGTGACTTACTAATAAATGTAGTTCCTAGTTCACTGTTTTTCTTACATCCATGGTGTGCCCTTCATGTGTTCTAAAGTAACTTTTCAATGTTGCTGGGTAGTTGCTTCATTTTTTAATTGCACTGATGGTTAAGACCACAGTACCATACTCAGAAGGGCTAGAAAGTATTAAAAGATTTTTATCTAACAGTGGATGTTATATGCAGTTAATTTTCTAAGTGTTGCTTGATTCCCTTTGCCTTTGGTTGCAGGCTATTTAGTAACATGCTTTTGTAAAGTTATGCCTTTATCTTTTTCTCCATTCCCATCTTTTTTTTCTTTTGTGCCATAGATACTTGAACACATATCAGAAATAAACATTGAAGGAGATGCCTGATGGAAAGAGACATGTAGGAAGAGTGAATTTTCTCATTAAAGTTGCAGCAATTAGTGTTTAAATTACTTATGGGAATTAGTTCCACTGAAGGGACAATACTGTTGACATAAATACTCTTGCAACATTGAAAGGAACATAATTCTGCTCACAAATACATTTAAATTCAAAAAAGAACCAATTAAATTTTACATTAGGAAATGCTTTATTGGAATTTTATGAAATGCATTCTTACAGCAATTATTAGTATGTCTGGTTTCCCATCACAATTCCTGTTATTCAAAATAATCTGTTTTCTGTGAACCAATGGATAGAGATCAGGTGATATGAAGGTCTTTCTTCAAAATTTCTAACTGCAACTAATTTCAAAATTCAAACTAATTCCTACAGAAGGAAAATATTTTTGGCAGATATTGTAGCCCAAGACTGCAAGTTGAAGAGATATAACATGGCAATTATGAGATGTTTAATGACATTAAAATTCTGGAAGAGAAAATGCTGCATTCAGTCTTTAGTTCTGTAATGGTATCTCCTCTTGTTTAAAAGGGGATGTTAATTAGCAGAGAGCTGTTAATTGTAAAGTATATTAAGTCTGTGTAATGAAATCACAATGGAGAAATGCCTGGTTTAGATGATTTGTTGTTTGATGGAAATCTTCAAAGATACAGAGAATAAACAAATTATTTAGTCCTTGTCATATTTCTCAAAAATTCCATTTAAGTTAGGGACACCATGATGCTTAATTGTATTCTTAAACAAGACTAGGCTGTAGGAAAAAGGCTGAATGAACAGTAGAGGGTGATAATGCAACACGTAAAGTATTGCTAAACATGAGAACACTCACAGGTATTTAGTCAGTATCTCATAATAATTTTTAGTAATTTTCCTGTTTAGACACAAATTTCTTCAGTTCAATCACCGTCTATTAGAATTTGATTTAGATCTGAAACATATGAATAGACTATAAACATATTTACATTTTATTTTTCCATTTCACTCTAAGAAAATAATTTGAGGTTTCACAAATGTAGCTTTAAGAAAAATTCATCCTTTATTAACCAATTTCCACTTTTATTCTGTCATTTTTAATCAATGTAGACAGAAACCCAAAATATCCCAAGGAACAAGTCAAAATAAATGCATTTAAAAATCTAAATAAATAATTTAATTTAACGACTTGTTCAGTTCCACGGAAGACAACACAATTGCTCTGCTTTGCTTTATAATTATTAATTTTTTCCAAAATTGGCACATATGGTTGACCAAAAATAATTTAAATTATGCCCCTTTGTATATCTGAGACTTTGCTCAATGCAGAAGAAAATTATATAAGCTGTATTCCTTGAAGCTAACATATTTCAACAGTATTCTCTTTCATGTTCCAGAAAATATATTCTACATTTTTTAGTATACTAATTAGGAACTGTTAATTTTCAAATAACCGTAAACTGTTTTCATCACAAGCTAGCCTGTTCAGTGTTAGTGCATATGTTAGAGCATTTGAATCTTTGGCATCTTGAAAAATATTTGTAAGTGCTATAATTGTGACTTGCTGATGAAAATGGAAAGTGAATCATCCATTTCACTTGCAAATTTAAGAAATCTCATTGCCATTCAAAGATATTTAAGTGAAGTTAAATTAGTTAAAGTGCTTATTCAGAAAATGAAATTATGTTTAATCCATCTGCAGACATTACAGTGCTCATATAGTGCTTGAATTCCTAGTGGTTAACTCAGGGATTAGTTCTCAATGTCTGTGAATTTTCATGAACAGTGTGAACAGGCTGTCTTGGAGAATAGAAAAAAACCAGTTGTTGATGACGGTTATGGCTTTACTAGTAAGTCAGTAATGTTCAGGGGGATGACAAAAGAAGTTCAACATCTGATTTAAGAAGCTATGCAGCAATACTCAGGATTGAAAAAGGTTTATGGCTGAACTAAGAAATCCACAGTGGGCATGGGGACCCAAGATTTAATTTTAGAAATTACGTAGTAATGCTTATGTTTAAAATGCTTTGGATGATGAGTAAACATATATATGTAAGGAGAAATACCAAACAGCATTTATTGTTTGCTTTTCACTGGAAGTGTACTGATCCTCTTGATTTTCCCATAGAAATCAAGTGCTCTTAATTTACTGTGTTTCTTCCCTTAGCTAAACCAAGTATTATTCTAGGTAGGACTGATTTGTGTATGATGACTTTTTGTATTTCATGGTTTCACCAGCTTCCTCTTTCTCTAACAGATAGGTGAATGTCTTTAAATTATCTGACCATGCAGTTACTGGTGTTCCAAATATAATGGATAAAATGTAAAGAATGATTATTTGAATTTTGTTACTAAGCTGTAAACTGCAGGAAAGAAGAAGCAGTAATGTTGGGTACTTCAGCTTGTCTGTAAGCAGTTACCAAATTTCTGTTGCCAAATTTCCCAAACAGTTCCAATAGTGTGAAGCTTTGTGCAAACCTTCTACATGAAGGTTATTACCTCTTCTTCATTTTGGTCCCCATTTGTAATGCTGTACCTTCTCTGTTTGCCATTTGATACGTAGAATTGAAGACATAATTAATTAGACAGGCACTCCTTTAATTAGGAGTTTGTGGCCTTTTAATTAGATTTGTGGCCAATTTCAGATCCAGTTACAGACCCATTTTTACAGAATTGCACTTGGTCCTTGTACTGAGAAGTTACCAGGGTGAAGTGGTAGTCCTACAAAGGTCAGCATGGATAGAAATACAGTACAGTAACGGGTTATGCTACAACTCTCCGTATTGACAAGTCAAAAATCAATGAAATTATAATTAACTGTAATTAACTGAAAAACTGTTTGTGTAAAATGAAGTTTGTTTAATTAAAAACTTCAAATTTTGATCATATATTTCTAAATCACACCTTTTCTGTGGTATTTTATCAGACCTATTTATTCTTGACATTAAAAGAGTTTTATTTCTTTTACTTCCTTATAAGCAAGCAAATAGACAATAATTCATGTTGCTGTTCACTCAATAAACAGAGTGTGTTTTGAGAAATGCTGCTTTTAAGAATTGTGTCTGATCCAATAAACCAAATTATATAATAATAAAGTATGTCATTGATGTAAACAAATACCAGATGGGTTGTAAAACATTTAGTTTTAGATCAGTGCAAATAGACTGAGATAAACACTGCTGTGGTGTATTGTCAGTCACTAGTAAAGCTCAAGAAGGGATTCCCACTGCATGCCGATGGAGGATTCCACCTTCAAGGATTCCTCTTGCTTTAAATCTCTCTCTCTTTAGCCCCACTTGCTCCCTGTTACTGTGATTTCAGACCCAGTGTGCTGGCTTGGCTGTGTTTCAAAGCGTGGCAACAGAAGCCAGCAAGGTTTTGCTGATGAAAGTCAGAAGGTGCTCCCAGGGAAGGTCTGTGAGCCTGCTGAGGTGTGGGCACTGCGCAGGCTGGGACATTGCTTTCTGTATTTTGTGGAGTGGGCCTACCTCTCATGTTAGTTTCCCACCCTGAAGGGATGGGTGTAGTTACCTATACCAGACCCAGCTTCCTCTGGGATGGATTTACTTTGTGACAGTTGTATTTCTTTACTCTTCAGATACGAATGCATTCACTACAAGGCTCTTTCAGTTGTGGTCAGTTCAATATAAAATTCAAAATGTGTTTCCATTATTGAATTGCAACGCTAAAGTTTTTTTCCACACAGTTAAAATCCAGAAGCTGTTGTTCTGTATTTAAGATATCTACTAGCACTTTTATAGTAAAGTTTTCTAATTGTGTGTTCACTGACATTTATCTTATCTTTAGAGACATGGTTTAGTGGTGGACTTGGCAGCATGAGGTTTGTGGTAGGACTTGATGATCCTAAAGATCGTTTCCAACCTAAATGATTCTATGATCAGCTTATGTGTCTGTATTCTACACTAAGTGAAATTTATAATGAATTAAAATTAGCATATCTCATTTAGCATTGTATCAGAAGGGGTAGTTAAGTATTGCATTTGGAGGACACCCATGTTTTAGTGGTTTTAGCTGTTTTTCCGTATATGCCACCTAAATCTATATTTTCTTGGTTCATGCAATAAATTGAAGATTTCATAGCTCATGCAAATAGTTTTAGACCTTTTAAATCCTGCTTAATACTTGAACCTAAGTGGCAGAAAGTATAGGAGCAGATTTTTTGAAAAAACTTGACTTTCAAGTGGACCTGTATCCTCCAGATGGAGTCTTGACAAAATCTTAACAAAAGAGTCTGTTATTCCCAATATCTATAATAAATGTTCATGTGACACTCTTCAAAAGTTTTGTTTAAAATACTTTGAGGAGTTTACAAAAAATAGTCAAGTAACACAACTCAGGCAGATTTTCTGCAGATGATACACAAGCACCATGTCTGAACTATAAGCGGTGGTGGCTTACTCTTTATTATAAGCCAACCATAAAATGCAGGTTGGATCACATAAACAGAAACACTTTGTCTCCTTCAAAATGTGGAGCTGGATTCTATTGATGAAGAGGAAATGCAGTCAGGATTGTTTAGCTAAGAAAAGTTTGTCATTTTCTTATGATTACTAACCTTTTATTTGTGGGTCTATTAGCCTATTTGACATCACCAGAGATGCCAAATTTGAGTTATCTTGGAAGTCCTGTAAATCACAGAAAGTGCCCATTTTAGCTGCCTATTAGGGCAGAAGTTGCTTGTGTAAATACTGCAATGGGGTAGAGTGAATTTAAGCACTCTTTAGATGTTTCATATATTGAAAAGTATAGTTAATTTATATAGATTAATTCTGACTGAAGACTTTAGCTTCCTTGTTTTTCTTCTAAAGTTATCAAAAAAGAGCTACTGTAGATCTGGTGACTTCTCCATTTTCTCTTTGAGGCTTCTGAGGCTCTGACATAACTTCTTTGTCAATACTTAATCAATGTAGAGTTTTTAAAGTACGTATTTTAAATTTTTGAATGTATTTACTAAAATATTATCAAAAGCTATGCAGAAAATATGAAGTCTAGTTACATTCTTCATATTTAATGCAGTAAAATCAAATCTTATCTACATTCAGAAACAGTACACCCATATACCAATGGCATGCAGATATGCTTAATCTCGATTGCATTCAGAAGTTTTCTTTCCAGAAGCAAATGTCTTCCAGCTGTGGGTATGAATTAGAATTGCGTAGCTGAAAACCAATGCCTTATGTACAAAAAGTATATTTTCTTGATTTCTTCTTCTGGGAATTAATTTAAATAAGAAAAACACCTGTCATCTTGTCTGACAGCTGGTGACAGCATTAAGATAACTGAGTGACTAGGATGACAAGCTATCCCTACACATCAACACATCAGGCTTTTATTGCTGCCTTGTGTATACAAAAAACTTGTATTAAGTGGTCTTTAACAAGAACTCATTCTGTTTGTCAGTTCTGTGACATGATTTATATGAAGGCAGGAGTAATGACCCCATGTCAGCTGAAGATGAGGAGATTGCAGTAGGTATTGCCTGTCTGCAATCTTGTTGCGAGTATGAAGCTTCTTTGTAGGGATGCAAACAGATAAAAGGGCATGGTTTTTTTCATCACATTTCCTGATGGGGATTAGGCAAGTTTATATAAAATTTCATACATTGCTAGTCAGAAACTGATTGTTCAGAGCTAGGAAGAAATTTCCCTATGAAGAAACACAGCTTTTTGGGTTTTTTTTCCCTTAGATAAGGTGAATTACTGTAGTTTCATTGCTGTCATGTTTAACTACTGTGACTTTACAACCATGCTCTATTGAGTGGGAAAGTTACTAAAAGCATTGTGGAAGCTTCCCTTCAGTCTGAAACTTGTCTTTCATATATTCAAAAGTTTTTGGACATTCATCTCTTTGTTTCAGTAAAAAAGCATTATATTCTCTAATATTCTTCAATATCTCCTTCAGGAAAGATCATCCTTCAGTGATTGATAAAGCAAATGGAAATAGGATGTGTTGCATTGTCTTGTTTACACATTTCATCAGGAAGATCTGGGCAGAATATGCTTTCTGATAGTGCCCTGCACTAAGGGGTTTTTTCCAGGTCAAGTTGACAGTAAACTGCCCTACTCCAGGTTCTTTAAAGAGCTAATTCTGAACTACAAATTCTGCTATGGCACATTCATTGTTGTTAAAGGTGAACACATTCAGTGTTAAAGGTGAAGAATATGAAAAATCCCTACATTTTTCCAGCTTTTTTATAGGGGATTTAGGGCTTCTCTAAACAAACATTAAATACTAAATAATTAGAGTTCATTGAAACAGTATAATTAGTTTTCAGCCACAAATCTAGGTTTGCATTTTTCACTTTGGTGCACAGGTGAAGGACGTGCTGATCTTTAGGAAAAAAATTGACATCCTGAGTTTATCACTAGAAAAACAGTCACAGGAATATTACTCTGTGTGATTTCCCTCATGCCCCCATGGAGAGACTTTGACAGAAGCTGCAAAAACAGTTTCTTGCTACTTCTTATTTCATATAAGAATCTTGAGCATATGCTCTGAGTGGGTTTGAAATCACTTAGATTTGATTTTTTATGTATGTTTATTAGTATGGAGTAATCCATAGCACTGAAAACATGTCATAAAGGAAACAGTGCAGTAGGGAATTAGTGGGAGAAATATTTCAAAACAGTATTTTTAATATGTTTAATATGGTGACTAGCATATTTATTTGATTTTTAATGCATTCTCTTTGTTTACCCGTATTTGCCTCATCATTTCATGTTGCCAAATATTTGGTTAATGTTATTATTTTGCATTTAAGGAAATTATGATGGGATTTTGAACATTATATTATTCTGTATTTTTCTGTGTTTATTAATATAAGGTTTTCTTGTTTTCCTCTAGAAAGGTCCTAAAGGAAATCTCTGTTGGAAACCTGAAGCCTAATGAAACAGTTGAAGCAAATTTGGAAGCACAACTACTCTCTAAATTAGACCATCCAACCATTGTCAAATTTTATGCAAGCTTTGTGGAGCGAAATAGTTTCTGCATTATCACTGAATATTGTGAGGTGAGTCTGAAGAAATTTAAGAGAATGCGTGTATTAAAATAGGGTCTTCAAGGAAGCCATTTAAAAAAATGTTTTGGTTTGAATTTTAGTCTGTATTTGTTACTTGTGGTATCACCTGTTACTTGTTAGGTGTATTTTAGATAAGGAATGTTACCCGACGTGAGACTCATAGACAAACAAACCACAGAAGAGGAAATGGGTAATTTTAAGTACAAGTTCATTTGGTGTGTTATAGTAAATATTACAAGAAAGGCTTAAATGCAGACACATTTCCAGATCTGTGGGACAACTCAGAAAGGTTGTACCACTTGCATGCTACTGACAGGTGAGAGAGGATGAGATTGGGAGTATAGGGGCATATAAAATCTGATACAAATGAGGAAGGGAAAACTCACTTGTGATTTGGAGGTGATTGCAAGAAGCTTAAGCCTGATCACATGGTTGACGAGTTTGGTAGCAACACTGGCTTTATAAAATGAAAAACAGTGTGAGTCAAAGACCAGAGTGTAGTGGATACAACAAATACTCAAGCAGGATGTGCTACAGTATATTTACCATTGATTTCTGACTCCAGCATTTGGTTTAAAAACATGTTGCTGAAATCTGTTTTAAGGCTTTAAAATAAGGCTTTAAATATATTTAAGCGAGCTTTTTAGGAGTTTATATAAAACAAGTGCCTACTTTGTATTAAATATAGATGTGCCTTAAAAAAAAAATTCTGTTATACATAAAGTGATCTTTTTGTGAAACTATGAAGCAAACTCTTCAGCTGTGCTCTGCTAGATATGCTGAAATGTTTTGGAAGCTAATGATCTTAAACTACTGGGTTACCTGTTCACAAATCAGATTTGATTTAACTAATCACATTTCTTCAAGAATTTAGCTTTCGTGGGAATAATCAAACAAGTACCATTCCTGACAGTTATTTCTTCCTTAGAAGCTTTCTTTGATGACAGTTAAATGTCTGTTTATTGCTGTGATTTTTGAAAATTAACTCTGAAATGTTGATTCTGTGATACAATCTGCATATTTATTCACGTATTATTTTAACACCCATGCAGAAGCTTTTTGTGTCATTCCCTGAATGTCTGACAGCTGGGACTTGAGCGTATTGCCAAGTCTTTGAGGAAATCCAGAGCTCAGAACTGAAGGATTATTCCAACTGTTCAGCGATTCCCAAGCACTCATAATTTTCTCTCTACAGCCAGTACAAAGTGGCCCAATACCAGATCAGTTAAACATGTAGGAATAAAGAAGCCTATTTCAGCAGCATTATAGTGTCTTTTATCTATCCACTGTTTTTTACTCTCTCTTCTTTTATTGTGTTCATCTGGCATAAAGGTATAGGTGAATAAAAAGGAGCATGATAACAGAATAATCACAAGCATCACTCCTTGGAAGTTTGGGGGTTTGTATTCAGCCAATATAAACTACCCTGCATGAAAATGTTTTGGTATGGAGTTACCCCAGGATCTGGGAGTCACATGCTCAAACATGTGAGAATGTATTAGACCAAGGCAAATGAAGGAGGAAGAAATT
The DNA here is from genome assembly GCA_013400975.1 of Atrichornis clamosus. Classification (NCBI taxonomy): domain Eukaryota; kingdom Metazoa; phylum Chordata; class Aves; order Passeriformes; family Menuridae; genus Atrichornis; species Atrichornis clamosus. The sequence goes on from WBMZ01007492.1 coordinate 73,617, forward strand.
CATTTGCTATGCACTGAATCTTTTAAGTTTTGAGTCTGCTATGTCTGTCAGGATGATACTTGGTCCAATAGGATGTGCTTCTGACTTTTTCTGAAAGGACACATTATGTGGTATCATTACATTTAAGCCATCACAATATATTTAATCAAATATTCAGGCAAATAAAAGTACAAAGCAGAGTTGCACACAGTGCTGTAAAGTTTTTTTTCTATTTTAGTGGGAGTATTTCCAGAAGGTATGCTTTTGTATTTACTTATCTATAATCTGCCTTTGTCTGTGGTGGGATTTGGGTCTTTTGACCTAAAAGATGCCTGTTTAAATAATGCATAAATTGAGAACGAGAAAAATGTATTGCTACCTGATCCTTGTTTGGAAGTCTAGTACATTCAGTTTCTCATGCATAGGATAATTACCAGATTGGCAGTAATTGGTACTCTTGGGCAGACTCAAAACAAAGAGCAAACATTAAGTTGGCATGGAAACAGAACTACCCCCGTGAGCTTTATTCTCTTTGCTCCAGAGTACTGTGACTTATTCATTAGCTGTGGTACTTTGTTCATTCTTGCATGAGTAGCATAGAGTGAGCCTTCAGTGCAGCTGCCCCATGCTATAGTTGTCCTGTGAAAGAAAAAAAAGAGAACTTTGGTCTCCATTTCTCAGCTTGACATCTTTTATTACAAGTGAATTCAATCAAAATTATAGAAAAGAAGTATGTGTGTTCTGTTTTGATCTTACTTGTTGAGCTTCTTAGATGCTTTTCCCAAATCAAAATCTTACAGCTAATATAAACATTATCAACTAAGTCTGATTTCAAACAAAAATGCCTTAATGAATCTTGGATTTAATTTTGCAGTATAAATTTGACTTCAATAAAATACAATTTTTACAAAATAGTTACTTTAAAAGTTGCATCATTTTATTATATTATAAGCCAGAACTGGCTGTGCTTTCTCCCAGACAATTATTTATGTCTCTTGACTGTGTCTCAGCTGTGATGTGAGTACACATATGCTAAGGAAATCTGAGGAAAAGGGATAACTAAAGCAATCAATGCCAGTTCACGTTATCAGCTCTGGATGCTGAGCAGTTTTAAATAATTTATCTGGTGTGTTTGATACTCTTGATATTTAAATAGAAACTACAGTTTTGAAACTCCATATGTACTTAATTTGTTAAACTGTTGAACTCCTTATGAGCTTCTTTATACTGACCTTCCAAAATGCCAAACTGGGTTAACAAATTTTTTCAGAGTTTCTCAACAACAATATTTCAGCAAATATTTTGTGTTGTGTTTTTGTTTTCCTTTTTTTTAGATACAAAATCAAGGTTAAATTAATTGTAGGACATTTAAACCACTCTTCTCTGCGTGAAGGTAAAAAGCTACACACTTATGTGAGGGCACATGTAGTGCGTTCGTTGTTCAACTACTTTTGTTCTCCTTAGACTTTTTGAAGAAATTGTCCCTCAACTTCAGAGTATTCACTGCCTGACCTCTGTAGGTCCTGCACTTATTTTTTTTGCATTTTTCATGGCAATATATTGTTGTGAGAGGGAACACACTGGGACAGGGAGAAATAGTGATTGGAGCCTGCTGCACTTAATCTGTCCTCACCTGGATAGTGCACAGTCCCTTGAGGCCAGCAGCCAGCTTACACATGTTTGAGCACCCCCTCAGTCTTGGGCTGTTGTTACAGTTGGCTCTGGATGGTCTGGGGCATCTCTCTGGAATAATTTGTTTTATAATAATGACTCATTGTTTTCGAGGTACGTGAGTAGACTCAGGCACAGCCCATCTGGTTGCCATGCAATGGAGTACCCAGCATCAATTTTACTTTCCTTCTGCTCTGCTGCAAGTAACCAGGGGGAAGCCATTGAACATTTGGAGTTGGAAAGGGGAAGCAGCTGCTGAGAGCTCCAAGTTCCCAGAAGAGCGTCTCTCTGGGCTGCAGCAGGGAGGCAGATGGAGAGCTGAGGCCATATTCCCTTCCCTAGTGAATGAGATGATTCAGGCATTTCAATTAAAAAATTGCAGGACATTGTCATGCAGGATACATGACAAAACAGATTTGGTTTTTTAACACACTTTTGAATGTTGTAACTTAGAACCTCAAGGGTCTTAGAAATTACTGTAATTCATTTCAAAGGCAAAGGACATAAATGTATGGATCTGCAAGGACAGAACGTGCTTATTTTGTGGCAGCAGTATGAAGCACTGTGGTGTTGGGAAAAGAAAAACGAGAAATGCTGAAAAGATCATAAAATGTTGGGAATTAACAAGTAAAGCGTTGATGATGGGAAAGTATGGTACTGGTATAGTCATACAGGCTAAATAGTTTCTTGTCTATGGCACATAGAACTTCTGATTTTATGCAAAATGTATAATGTAAAAGTAGTGATTTATGGTGAATAAGCTGTCCTGATATAAGGTAATTAGTCACTAGAATGTAATCAGACTCACAGTCCCTTTGCTCTGGGGTTAGTTACCTCAACACATTGCTTACCATTAATGTGTGTGCATTCTTGTAGACAAAATGAATTTATTTTATAAACTGGATGAACAATCAGCTGACAGCCATCTGTCTATTTTTGTGCAAAAAGAACAGTTTTCCTGGAAGTCTCCTCAAAATCCTTTTTTACCATGTTGTTGTACAAGTGATATTTCCAAATATCTGGATTACAGTTTTCAAGGAGACTTTTCCTGGATATATTTTCTGGTTTGTTGGCACTGCCTACTGCGCGTCATATTGTTCCATTCCTAGTGTTATTTCAAGATCAATTGTTGTTTTACTGAAGTATTCACAATAGCAAATGCTACATATTCTTGAGTCTTTAAATCTCCTTTGTTTCTGGCAAAAGTGAGTTTGAAAGAGGGGCAAAGTACCATAATTAAAGAGACTGTATTTTAATTCTAAAGAGAACAACATGGTTTCTTTGATGCTGACTTGGTTATTGTAACATAATATATGAGAATCTCTTGACTGTGCCATGTTTGGAGTGGAAGTGTTTTTCTCAGATTTATTAACCGATTTAGACTGATTGGGGCAGATTGATTTCATTTACTTAGGTGTCTATATATTAGCCAGTCAATGTAGGCCTTCATCATAAATCTTTGCCAAGAAACAAAATTTCTACAACATGATCCATCCCTTCCTAAAGTACACAATTGGGTGGCAGAGATAATTGCACAATACAGGTGCATGTTCCTTTGTGTTGACTATAAAGGTTTGGGGTGACCAGCTCAGATGCTACAGTCAGGTGACATGAAGCACAAACAGTCAAAAACTTTGATCATATTGTGTAACACTAAGAGAAAATTGACCTACTTTCCCTATGAAGCCAGACTGCTTGGTACCACTTTCAGCCTCACTTGTGTATGCTTTTGGTGCTGGGAGAGTTCAGAATTCATGTGCATACATTGATTTTACAGATTACATGGTAGGATGCCTGAAGGCCTGAGGAAGTGGAGTCCTGTACTACGATGAAGGAGATGGCATTTTAAAAACTTGCTTTAAATGTGCAAATATGTGGTGATTTTTTTCAGGGTGGAGATCTAGACTTTAAGATTCAAGAGTACAAGGATTCTGGGAAGATGTTCACTCAAAGTCAAGTAATAGACTGGTTTATACAGTTGTTACTCGGAGTCAACTATATGCATGAAAGGTACAGTCATCTAATATGGGAGGACTTACTGACTAGCTGCAGGTACTCAAGCAGAAATGTAATCATATGGATTGTTTTGTATAAAGTTCTGTTCACCAAACTGTTGTAGTTAATCTATGCCAGATAACTCAAGTACAATTAATTATCTATCCTGGAGGAGTATTGTGCATTATATCTTTCAGCAGCACAGTGGTAGATGTCTTTCAGCATTAGACTCACGCTATCTAAGAGCGAAATGAAAAATGGAGCACAATAGAAATAGTTCAATATTGTTAGAACAAAATGGATTGAAAGGTTAAAACAAAGTCATCTTTTTAAAGGGGACTCAACAAGCATGTCCTGCACACATTTAATGTGAAGCATCCAATCTATATGCTTGATGGACTTCCAGTAAAATCAGTGGAGTTGCATACATACATTCTTTGAAAACAAACATCCCTTTTAACAGCACATCAAAGATTAACTTAAAACATTACTGCAGGTCATCCAGATGGTCATCTGAGGAGATCACACATGGTTTGAGCAGGGGTAGTATATATAGGTGAATACATACCTGGTCATCCCCATGAGTGTAGCTCTTGCCTGCAGTGTGATTAAGGCAGGCTGACTTCAGTGATGTAAGGAGGTGCCTTGTTGCTGGTGTGCTGGACATGTACAATGCCTGTCTCATCCCCTTTCTTCATCATGCTTTGCAGGACTTGGGCAAAATTTGCTTTCCTGAATTTGAGTTGCAACAGAGCAGTAGGTAGAGAGGTCACCTGTCATCAAGAGCAACTATTTCTGAGTTGAACTGGAGTTAAGTGTGTGGGATATGTTTGACCTAAACTGATGGATGCCTAATGAGTTTTTGCAAGTGTCAGACTGTAGAGGGAAAAGGGCAGAGTGAATTGCTGCCCAATATGCAAGAGCATTTTTGTTCCTAAATGCCAGTTTATCTAGGGCTTGTACACAAAGTGCTGCCCTGCAGTGATGGGAAGACAGTGAAGAGAACTCTCTTGGGATTCTGTGCTCTCCAGCATTCACCTCAGGCCAGAAGGACAGAGGGAAATGGAAATAAAAATCCTGACAATTTAACTAAACTATCAGTGTGGGGTTTTTTTTTTTTCTTTCTTCATCTCCAATTTAACAACTTATTATTGAAGTTTTGGTAGTCTGAAAAGTCCCCTTTTGGTGAAATCCTTTCTTTAACGTGTGTTTGGAAGATGCATTGTGCAGAATAATGCAGAATAATAATAATGCTGCATTTGGACTGATGATCATTTTAGGCCCCTTCCAACTGAACTATTCTATTCTATTCTATTCTATTCTATTCTATTCTATTCTATGCTATGCTATGCTATGCTATGCTATGCTATGCTATTCTATTCCATTCCATTCCATTCCATTCCATTCTGAGTTATTCTTTTCAACTTTCATTTTCTGTGTTTCCTTACGCTTTTTTAATCTCTTGTTTTCCCATGTGTCCCTTTTGTCTACTATTCTCTCAATTCTGCTTATCTCCTACTTATTCTCAAATAAATCTTTAAAACCAAATAAAATCCTAAACATAAACTTTCTTTGGTGAATATGTATCTAAAACTTGGTTTCCCAAAAAGTCGGTTAATTCCCCAGTGAAAACAGCAATTTGATTTTCCAAATAGCATTTCATTTTCTCCTTTTCAATCATAGCTAATAGTACTTCTCCAGACTCTTACAAATAATTTGACAGTTTTAGTTTTATTTATATATATTTATTTGTATTTTGTGTTCTTTGGCTGTATGCACATTATAAAATTTAATCTTTTTCTTATTAGTTTAGAGTCAAACAATAGCATGAATGGGAGAGGTTAAGCTTAAAAGAATTTAAAACTGCCTGCAGAAATTAATTTGAAATACTAAAACATAATAACAGTCCTCTGTTTCTGCATAGAGGAGTCATACATTATTTCTTCTCTACTGATATGGAAAAAAGCAGTAATCTATGTTTGAATTATGCTCTAATGCAAGGAAAACTTTTCCACAGAATTAGAAGCGTGAAGTGTTTGCAACCTGTGGATTGAGCCTTCCCCATGCCATTCGTAAGAAAACCCAGCTGCTGTGGATGTGGACACTGAGCAGACATGATGACTAATCCTGTGTGTTAGCAATCATTTCAAAAGTGGATGAATTCTAGTTTAGTTGAGTTTATAGGGAAAAATGTTTTTGGAAGCATTATTAACAAGAGTTAATTGAGAATGTGTTTTGTATACTGCAGAGATATTTTGTTTTCCTAAGGGGCTGCAGAATTACTGTCGCACATGTAAGATTTATAGAAATTGAGAAGATTCTGTATATCCTCACATGGTTTGTAGTTTATGATGTTGTTTCAGACTTTGAGGGAAAAATAAGCCTGTAAAAGCTAATTGTTCTTTTTGTTTTCTGTTTCATCTCTGTCTTTGTAAAGTTCTTTCATCTTTCACACTGTTACTGTAAAAAATTGAACTACTAGCCTAGCCTATATACATATTTGTCTTTGAAGTAATACTTTTACTCTGAATGAGTGTTCCCTGAGCCATGGGAAGATCTTATTGCTGTTTTTCTCATCACTTATTCTCTTGTGAGACATCTCGTTCTCCTGTGAGAAAATAAGATGTAATGCTTTTAAGATGAGTCAGATAGGAAGACTTGCCTTTCTCCCTTCCTCTGCAGTTCATGCTACGTCTGTATCTGTATTTTTAAGCTGGGATCCTCAGATACATTTTTATTATCCTGCTTAGTCTCTCATCCTTTGTGTGGGTGCCTGTGAATGCACCTCTCTGTGTATAGAAAGCTCCTTAATGCCATCATCCCTGCATTGTCACTTGCAGAGTTAGACTGTAGCAGTGGCAGGCTGGCCTTTCTGAAAAGGATTGAAGTTAAATACTTGAAATACTTAATAGGTGACTCTGAATGCTTCCAGTTGGATGAGGTTGAATTTCCTTTTATATTCCAGACTGATACTTCACAGAGATTTGAAAGCCAAGAATGTATTTTTGAAAGATAATCTTCTTAAAATTGGTGAGATTTCCATGCTTTTTAAAGATATATTTTGGTGTGATAGAGCAGTCCAGCAGACGTTTTGTCAATAAGGAGATTTAAAGAAAATCATATCTGAAAAAGCATTTTGATTTGTGGTCAAACATTTATTTGACAGTCAGACACAGAAGGGGCAGTGAAATCTCTAACCTTGAGGGTGCTTCAAGCTTGGCTGGACCTGGACCTGAGCAGCCTCATGTAACTTGCTTTGAGCCAGGGTTTGAATCAGACGACCTTGGGGGGCCTCTTCAAACCCACATTGTTCTGTGATGTTATGCTTTTGTGGTGTTTTTATTTTGAAGATTTACATAAAATTGTTTTTTTCATTTTTTTTTAATACTGGCAGGATATTCTGGATGTACAGTCATTTTATCATGTCTAACAATAAAGAAAAAATAATATGAATAGATATATATTTATATTAATAAATTATTGTTTCTGCTGATATTTTTAGGAGACTTTGGAGTTTCTTGTCTTTTGATGGGTTCATGTGATCTGGCCACTACATTTATTGGGACGCCATACTACATGAGTCCAGAAGTACTGAAGCACCAGGGATATAACACAAAATCCGACATTTGGTGAGCAGTCAGAATGCCGTTTCGGTTGGATTAGGCGTTTATCTCCACTAAAACTATTTCAGGACATTTGAATCAAATGTTGCAATCTGAAGCCTTGCCCTTTGTGTTAAGAAGCATATAGTTTGCTTTTGTGCTGGGTTATCTGAGACTTTAAAGGAGAGCAAGATTCAGGTCCAGTCTCTGATGTGATATAGGATGATTGTAGACGCAGTTCAGGTTTTTCTAGGAAGGGGGAAATCTCTTTTTTTCTCATATTGAGATAGATGAATTGAAAGAAGCAACTTTCTGTGAAACTTTAGGGGGATGAGCAAAGAGTGATTCCCGGCTGAGAGCATAGCAAAAGGACCTTCTCAGGAACTGAATTGAAAAACATTGGCAAATGTTAAAAGGAAGAAAGTACTTGGAAGTGGAGTTGAAAATGAGAATATCAGCAGTGTTAGAACAGAAGCAAAAAGGCACTCTGTTTTAGAAGAGGCTCAAAGGTAGAAAGAAAAGTGTCAGTTCTGCATTTAGAAGGCACAAATTCTCGACATCAGAACTTCTGAGGTGATGATTAAAGAATCAACTTCAGAAGCTGAGATCTGTTGAAGGACTATAGGAAACTTTTAGGTGTGCAGGTACTCTTGCAAGCTAAGATGAAGAATGGTTTCTTTGGAATGGTGGAAATGTCTGGCTTGTTTATATGTGTGTCCTCAAACATCTCATGTTTTAAGATTACAGTTAAAACTGTTGAGTTTTAAAATTTTGTCATAGTATTTTATTTAAAGGGTTTTATATAAGGGGCTTTGTTTCTTTATGAGGTGCTTTGTTGGTTTTTTTTTCTGTAGGTATGCCTATCAGAAGGTTCATTTTTTATAACAGTTTCAAACCAGGAAAATTCCTTTGTAAATCATTTGGCCACTGGAATATAGTTTGATGACATGATAATTTACTCTAGCTTTGGCTCTGCTGTGCCTTTTCAAAATATGCTTGTGACTGCAGGACATAATTCTAAAAGTGGAGAACAGTCTTATATATTTTAAATTGGTAGCAACCATTTTTCACAGTTGACATATTCAATCCAGTCAACGGATATATCAGGAATCTCATCTCATGGTCTTTGTAGCTGACTGCTATGTATTTGGTGTCAGACTCTCTCTTGTTCATCTGTAACAAATATCAGTTAATACATGTAGTCAATAAAAATATATTGAGAGAAGATTTCAAAAGTTGTCAAAACAAGTGACTTGACAGGGAAACCTGCCTTTTGTGATTTTATTGTAAGAAATAATTTCTTTTATTGCAGTTGAAATGGAATGAAAATACATGTTTATTTGTGGTTACTAGTGTGAATCCATATAGGTCATTGAAGTTGTACAGAGTAAATGCAAGCACAGTTTGGTCCTATATTTTTATAAATGTTGTGTTGATCACCCTTTCAAAATTTACAAAAATACAGAAAAAGTCCCCCACCCCAAACTCAGTAGCTACCAGTTTTCTGCCATAATTTCTGCCTTTTGTAGTCTTTCCAAAGCATTATCAAGAGCACTCATCTGAGGGTGAAACTGCCTTCAGTAGGAGCTTCTTGGCCCTAACTGTGGGGGCACTAAGGAGGAGGTGTGCCCTGACTCACTAGTTCCTGAGCCCACAACCCCCTTCTTTTTCTGAGCCAGGAATCTCTCTTTTGATCAGGACTCATGTGTTTTGATTGATACTCTCGTCATTTCATCTTTTCATCTTTAAATAGTGGTTCTTTTTGACTTTTTTTTCATTGTCCCCATTTATCAGGGGCCAAAAGACAAGAGGTCCCTGAGCAAACAGGGGAGCCCACCCTAGTGACTCCAGGTGAGATTAAGTCATTGGGTCACTGCGCAGGAAGTTCAGTTGCTCATGAAGAATCAAAGACTCATAGACCGGTTTGGGTTGGAAGAGACCTTAAAGTTTATCTACTTCCAACCCTCCTGCCATGGGCAGGAATACCTCCCACGAAATGAGGTTGCTCAAAGCCTCATCCAACCTGGCCTTGATCTCTCAGTTTGCATCTATAACCCTTTGTCCTATCTCTACACACCTTTGTAAAAAGTCCCTCTCTGGCTCTTCTGCAGGTAAAGTCCCCCTTTACATACTGGAAGGTGCTGTAAGGTCTCTGTGGAGCCTTCTCTTCTCCTGGCTGAACAACCCCATCTCTCTCAACCCCAACCTGTCTCCAGCCTTCTGATCATCTTTATGGTCCTCCTTGGGACTTGCTTCAACAGATCTACATTCGTCTCATCTTGAGGGCACAGAGTTGGATGCAGTCCTCCATGTGAGGTCTCAGAACAGTGAGGTAGAGAGCAGAATCACCTCCCTCAGCCTGCTGGTCACTCTGGCTCTGATGCAGCCCGGGCTGTGTTTGGCTTCCTGGGCTGCCGACACATGTTACCAAGTCACGTTGAGCTTCTCATCAAGCAACATTCCCCCAGTCCTTCTCCTCAGGGCTGCTCTCAATTCATTCTCTGCCCAGTCTGTATTTGTGACCTAGGTGCAGGACTTTGCAATTTGCCTTGTTGTACTCCATAAGGTTGGCACGGGCCCACCTCTCAAGTCTGCCAAGGCCCCTTGGGATGACATTCCTTCCTTCCAGCATGTTGACCGTACCTCACAGCTTGTTGTCAGCAAACCTGCTGAGGATATGCTCAGTCCCTCTGTCCATGATGCTGACAGAGAAGTTAAACAGCACTGTATACTGACTCCTGAGGAATTTCAAGTTGTCCCAGTCTTTTATGTGTAGCTGAAGTGACATTCTCTCTCCAGACTTGTCCCTCTGGTCTCTAGCAGGACTCAAAAACTCACACACAAAACTTCAAAATTACAAGTTTTCCTGTGTTAAACATAAGGTAATGTAAAATATCTCCTGGAAAACACAATTAGTGCTATCTCACCTTGTTATCATGGTCCTCTCACTGTTCAGTCTGGTTAGTCATTGTTCATTGGAAAGACCTT